>BSBK01007757.1:0-600000 GCA_027943335.1 Chamaecyparis obtusa | reverse complement strand
GAAGTCTTCACTTGATCGGTTGAGATCCTTATGTTGTGAACAGGTAAGATCTTTGACCTGTCACATTTCCTTCCTTTGCTTACCGGTTGCACCTTTTCCTCAGTTGCGTAGTTGATACCAGTTGTATCCTGGTCCTCGGTTGTTGATGCACTTTGCTTAGTGACCGGTTGCTCTTGATGAGCAGATATAGTCTTTTCTTTCTTTGCATAATGTCACCGATTGCCAAACCAGTTTCTTTGCATACAGATCTCCTTAGATCTTTAGACCTTAGATTGAGATGACAAAACATCTCTTTCTCTTTTGCCAATCAATTACAATACTTAATTGCCATGTACCGGTAGCAGGCTTATCGGTTACCATCTCTTAATGCCAACACGATTTATTTCTTTGAAGCTGCATACCATTTCATAGGAGCTGAGATTCATTTCTAGCAATTGTGTTATTTCTTAAGGTGCCAATTCTCATTCGAATTTATGAAATGTTATTTGAATATTTGAAAGGCTTTGAATTGAATTAATTGGTGAATTTGGAGTTAGAAATTATTTGCTGCCTGAGATTATTTTATATATTTATAAAATTGCAAAACAATTCAAAAGAAAAACATAATCTTCAGCATAGAGCCAGCCAGGCTCTTTACAAACAAAAGGTACGACAAGAAGAGATACCTCAACATCAAGAGATACCTATTAATACAGAACAGGAAAAACCTGCAGAAGAACAACCTAAACAGGAGAATAAACAAGAGGAACCGGTCGATGTTCCTAGCACATCTTCATTGAAAAGAAAATTAACTTTTGCAACAGATTTTGAAACAAAGAAAAGTAAAGTTAGTGAAATAGTAGTTGACATAAGCAAGATGTCAACAAGACAACTAAAAGAGCTCACTAAGAAAAAAAAGACATGGTCTTCTCTAGTGTAAGAAACACCTTGTACAACTTTGTACTGGATAGAGATATTGATGAGGATGAACCTGTGATAGATCAATTGGAGATGCTTGCACAAGCAATTGGAGAAGATGTCACCGACCCGGAGACACTAACAATTGATCACTATGAGAAAAAGCGAGTTGAAATTCTTCACAAACAGGTTGAAGAACTGAAGGTCACTGTATTTACAAGAAACGGGGAGCTAATGCAGCAAGTACAGGATGCAGGAAGACTGATCACAAGGACTTCAAACTTTGAAGACTTTGTTCAAGATATAACTAAGAGAACATCAAATTCTTCAGAAGAGATAAAGGTTCTTTCATCCAAGTTTGATGCAAAGAACTCTTCTGCAACTGAATACAACAGGGAATTGACCAGTCTCTCTCTCATCCTCAGAAAGGCATCAAAAGATAAGACAAAGCTGTTGAAATATAGATTCGTTTGTGTTTAAGTATGCTAAATAATCATAAGTATATTCACACACACACACACACACACACACACATATATATATGATAGTATTAATATCGACATACAGAAAAAACCTATCAAATGAATCACTGAATATATAAACACTGGTGCATTACATATATTACTGCAGACACGATACTATCGTGTGTTGTAATATGATTACAGCCACACGATAGTTATCGTGTGACTATAATCATATTGCAGCACACGATATCATCATGACTGTAATGATATTACAACCGCGATGATTATCGTGTGTCTGTAATATCATTACAGCATACAATAAACTATCGTGCATATCACGTTTGTTATGAAATGACACAAGTCGTTTAGTATATAAATGCCATCATTTTGATTAATGGTTGGTTATAATTAAAACAACGTAGGGTCATGACCCTGCATGGCAACCGCCATGTATGGTCACAACTCTACACATTAATATTTATATTAAAAGGATAGTGTGGAATCAATCAATCACAATAAGCAATTGCATTCCACAGCAGCAATATTAAATAATATAATTCAATCTTCTGATCTAATATTCCTTAACATGGTAGCAGAGCAAGGTTATTAGAGAAGATATATATTTTATTTGATATTTCATATAAACATAAAAAAACAATTATATTTGTGTTTATTATAATATCAAAAAGGAAATGGCTCACAGTATTAGAATGGAAGATAGACTTGAGAGTGCATCCAACTTTATATCTTGGAAAACTAGAATTACCTCTCTACTTTTAGAACTCAAATTGGAGGACTATATAAAGAAAGAACCAAAAATACCTGAAGATGAAGCAGAAAAATCCACTTGGAAAAGGCGGAATAACAAAGCCAGGAAGTTGATTATCGACTCTGTCAAAGACTCCATACTTCCTAGCATTTCAAAATTAACCATTGCCTTTGAAATATTCAAAACCATTCAGGACACATTTGAAATCAATAATGCTAGTAGATTATTGACTCTGAAACAACAACTTATGAATATGAAAATGAACAAAGGGGAAACAATCACCTCTTATTTCCTGAGAATATCAGAATTAAGGGATCAACCCTTTACCATTGGAAATAATATGGATGATCTGGAACTATCCTTAATTGCTCTAAGAGGATTACCTATCTCTTGGGAATCATTCATTCAATGCATAAGTGCAAGACCTCCATTACCAAAATTTGAACAACTAAAAAATGATTGCACTCAAGAAGAATCAAGATTAATCTCAAGAGGAATAGGACCTAGCAAAGAAAAGAAGTTCTGGCACTCCACACGTCTAACAAAAAAAAAAAGTTTTCAAAAAGGAAAAGGAGTACTAAAACCTTCAATAAAAAGAATCTTTCAAAAGCACAATGCTAGAAGTGTGAGAAATACGGACATATTCACAAATATTGTCCAGAAAGGAAAAAAATACAAGCAGCACTAGCTGAAGTCAAAGAAATGGAAAATCCACTCTTCTTCCTAGCTTTGTCTAGTGAACTAAACTCAAACAAGAGTACATGGATAATTGATAGTGGAGCCTCCAGACATATCACTGGATTCAGGGATCAATTTGAAACATTCAAAGGAAACTCCTCAGAAGAAGTTACTATTGGTGACAACTCTACTTATCCCGTAAAAGGAATTGGGACCTGTTCAATCAAGATAAGAGTAACCTTACAGTTAAAAGTACTATATGTACGTGGAATAAAAAGAAACTTAATCTCCATATCAGGACTAGCTGATCAAGGATATAGAGTCACATTTAATGAAGATAAAGTTCTTCTCTGGACTAAAAATTCAAATATCAAGAATGCTATTACTATAGGGTCTAGGGAAGGCAGTCTATATAAATTATGTGGTGAACAAAAAATTGCTTTAAGCCATGAAGTTCAAAGACAATAATGAGATATGGCACAAAAGGTTAGGCCATATTAGATATAGTGTTCTTCCAACTCTAAAAAGAATCACCCTAGGGATACCTCATCTTAAATTTGAACACTCAGGTATATGCAAAGGATGTGCCTTAGGAAAAAATACAAAAGGGTCTTTTCCGACAAGTGAACACAAATCTAAAAATATATTAGAACTTATTCACACAGATCTATGTGGTCCTATGTCAACACACTCCTTATCAGGTGCCTTATACTATGTAATCTTTGTCGATGACTACTCTAGAAGAGCCTGGATATACTTTCTTAAACTAAAAGAATCAAATGAAGTTCTATCTAAATTCAAAGAATACAAAGCACTAGTTGAAAATCAAACTGACAAGAAAATAAAAACTCTAAGGTCTGACAATGGAGGTGAATATATTTCTGATAGTTTTAAAGAATTCTGCAAATCTGTTGGGATTAAGAGGGAGTATATTGAACCATATAATCCTCAACAGAATGGAGTAGCGGAAAGAAAGAATAGAACGATTATCGAAGCAGCAAAATCCATGATGCATGACCAAAATATTCACATCTCCTTCTGGGCTGAAGCTGCAAACACAACAGTTTACATACAAAATAGGTGTCCTCATGCTATCCTAGAAAATACTACACCAGAAGAAGTATTTACAGGGAACAAACCAGACTTAAGCCATCAAAGAGTGTTTGGTTGTCCTGTTTATATTCATGTTCCAAAAGAAAAGAGAACCAAATTAGAACCCTCTGGGAAGAAAGGTATATTCATAGGATATAGTGAAGATACTAAAGGATATCGAATCTACATTCCTAGCCAGAGATCAGTAGAAATCAACAGAGATGTAAAGTTTGAAGAAAAATTCATATCCACAGATACTGAGGATGATTCCACAACAGATCTAGAGAAAGATCTTACAACTGAGAATGAGAGGGAGAATAAAACAATAGATTCAGAACCTACATCTTCAAATGTTGAGGCTACATCTTCAAATATTGAACCTACATGTCCAAATGTTGAAGATAATGGAATATCAAATAACACCAAAAGACCTCTATGGGCAAGAAAGATGTTTGAAGAAAATAATGTAGAGCCAGATCAAATATTCAGAGAAAACAAGAGAACAAGAACACAAAAATGTTATGCTGCTCTTCTAACTGAGCTTGCAGAATCCGAACCTAACAGTGTTGAAAAAGCATTAACAAATCAAGCTTGGAGAGAAGCCATGATTGAAGAATATCAATCCATTATGAAAAATGATGTTTGGGACATTGTGACCAGACCTAAAAACAAGTTAGTTGTCTCTTCAAAATGGTTATTCAAGATCAAATATGCTCCAGACGACAACATTGAAAAACACAAAGCCCTTTTTGTTGCCAGAGGATTCTCACAAAAGGCTGGGATTGACTACGAAGAAACCTTTTCTCCCGTAGCTCGATACACCTCTATAAGAACCATTCTTGCAATCGTAGCATCTAAAGGATGAAAAGTACACCAAATGGATGCCAAGACAACTTTTCTGAATGGGAAAATTGAGGAAGAAGTAGACATAGAGCAACCAGAAGGATTTGTCACACATAATAAAAATCACCATGTAAGTTAAAGAAAACTCTTTATGGCTTTAAACAAGCCCTCAGAGCATGGTATGAAAGGATAGACAACTATCTCACCAAACTAGGGTACTCCAAGAACATAGCAGACCCTAACATCTACTTCAAGGTAGTAAATGATGATATGATAAATCTAGTTCTGTATGTTGATGACTTACTTATAACAGGAGAAGATCACCTGATTGCAAAATGCAAACAAGACCTAGTAGCTGAGTTTGATATGAAGGATATGGGCCTACTACACTACTTTCTAGGTCTAGAAATCTGGCAAAAGGAAGATCACATTTTCTTAAATCAAGAAAAGTATACCATTGACATCCTAACCAGATTTGGAATGATGGATTGTAAACCATTGGCTATCCCAATGGAAACAAATCTACATAAGCTAAAAAGTGAAGCAGAAGATTCTGAACCTACATATCCTTCACCATACAGACAAATTGTTGGGTCTCTCATGTATCTAGTAAACACACGCCCTGACATCTGTTATGCAACAAATGTACTAAGTCATTTCATGTGTGAACCTAAGCAAATTCACTTGATGGCCGCTAAGCACATTCTAAGATATTTATGAGGAACCATTGGACTTGGTTTAAAATATGAAAAGGTTGAAATCCAACTTCAGGGTTATTCTGATTCAGATTGGGCAGGCAGTTCCACAGATCGCAAGAGCACCATAGGATGTTGTTTCAGTTTAGGGTCAGCAATGATCTCTTGGTTCAGCAGAAAACAATTGGCTGTTGCTCATAGTTCCACTGAAGTAGAATACATGGCTGCATCTATGGGCACTAGAGAAGCAGTCTGGTTAAGGAAGCTATTGTTTGATCTCTTTGGAAAACCTCTGGTACCTACCATTATTCATTGTGATAATCAAAGCTGCATCAAACTCTCAGTAAATCTAGTCTTCCATAATTGATCAAAACACATAGAGATTCCTTACCGCTACATAAGAGACATGGTTGACAGGAACATCATTAAACTAGTCTATATCAGCACTGAAGAACAAAATGCTAACATCTTTACCAAACCTCTTGCAAAATTGAAGATAGATTATTTCAGGAGAAAAATTGGTATGACTAGACTTTAAACTTGTTGGGATGTAATTCCTACTCTTGTACTTTGTATTCATGAATATATAAATAAAGTTATTTTGAAATATTTCATTTGTGTTCAAAGAAGATGACGATCTTCTGTGTAAATTATTGGGGTTACTATTTCAAGGTGACGATCTTGACAATAGTTAACCAAACTTCAAGATCGACACCCTAACGGGTTGTCCTGGACTATGCCGGATATCTTGATGTTGAGATGTTATTACTGGACTGTGTAATAATTTGTATATCATGATTGACACCGTAATGGGTAGTCCTGGATTGTGCTGGATATCATGATATTGAAATGTCTAAGTATATGTCATGACTAAGACTTCTTTATGTTGTCTCGAAATTGTGCCGGTAATCATGACATACTATGACTTTCTACTATACACCTTAAACCCTCTCTTACTAAGAGGGAGTGTTGAAATATAGATTCATTCGTGTTTAAGTATGCTAAATAATCATAAGTATATTCATACATATATATATATATAAATATATATATATATATATATATATATATATATATATATATATATATATATATGATAGTATTAATATCGGCATACTGTAGAAACCTATCAAATGAATCGTTGAATATATAAACACTGGTGCATTACATATATTACTGCAGACACGATACTATCGTGTGCTGCAATATGATTACAGCCACACGATAGTTATCATGTGACTGTAATCATATTACAGCACACGATATCATCGTGACTGTAATGATATTATAGCCACGATGATTATCGTGTGTCTGTACTATCATTATAGCATACAATAAACTATCGTGCATATCAATTTTGTTATGAAACGACACAAGTCGTTTAGTATATAAATGCCATCGTTTTGATTAATGGTTGGTTATAATTAAAAAATATCTTGCAAGAAGTATTCGCATACAATCAAGGAGTATGCCTACTTCCTTTCTTACTCTCGCATTATCACAAATGACAACTTGGAGGATTTGCCTTCATTTGGCTTCCTTTTGAATATGTTCTTTTACCAATATATCCCACAAGTTTACTAGGTTTTGTATGAGTTCATCTTCTTTTTCATGATTAGACTCTATAGGTTCTTCAACTAGCTGTCCAATTTATGGTCATTTTAACCCAACTTCTTTGAAAGAAACAAAACCAAATGTTTACTTTCTCTATGAATATACAATTACCAAAGCATACTAAACTAAATTATACATACATGATCGGTTCACATGAGGATAAGACAGTAATTCAAAATATATAACAAAATCTCCTATTTCAATCGATGTTTCAAAGCTCTTATTCAAAAATAGGGAAGGGAATTAATTGTCAGCAACACAATCATATTTCCCAATCACGAGACAAGTATATAAACTTGGCGATGGTTACTCATGAATCCCAACCATCGGAAACTACCAAAAATTACTTCAATCAACTAACGAGTCTTAACTACACTCACTAATTGAAGATACAATATAAACAATATGAACTATAACTGATATATGTTGTAGCTATCTACATTCAACAGATCTACTTCAACCATTACCAATTTTGGAAGAAAAATTGGAAAGTATTTCCATGGATTTTATCACAAGGTTACTTGAGGTAAATGGTAAATTTTGCATATATGTGGTAGTTCATAGACTACAAAATATGCACATTTTTATGCCATTTCTTCAAAATTCAAGTCACTCAAATTGCTCATTTATTTTTCGAGGTATCAAATTGCAAGAATCACCCAAAAGCATTGGTTAGTGACAAGAAAACTAGGTTTTTGAGTTGCTTTTGGGAATAATTGTTTTGCTTGGTAAGAGCAAAATTTACTCCTAGTACAAGTTACCACCCCAAAGAAATGGGCAAATTAAGATCATCAACAAATAGATTGAGGGGTATCTAAAAAATCATGTGTTTGAGTAGAAAACAACTTGGGAGAGAACTACCATAGCACCTCCCACCGTATGTTTAATTTTTATGGCCTTATTTGGATATAACGCTTTGACATTTGTGGATTTGGCTATCATAGAAAATAAGGTACCTAGAGCATCAAATATGATCAAGCAAAGCCAAGAGATATTGCAACCTCTTAAGCATCATCTTCAACATGCCCATAACAAAAAAACTCTCTTTGCAAATCAATGGCGCACAAAATGAGTGCTTGAAGTTGTGGGCATGGTCTGGTTGAGGCTACAACCATACACACAATCTTCGTTAAAGAAAAAAGGAGCAAAAAATTCCAAGCCAAGAATTTATCGCCATTATAGATCACAAGGAAGGTGTGTGAAGTAGCTTATGAGCTAGACCTTCTAGAGAATAATAGAAATCACATCATCTTACATGTGTCATGCCACAAAGTGGCGTTGGGACAAAACAAAGGACCATCTAAGGGCTTGTCACCATTGGATGATGAAGGAAAACAAATTTTGATAGAAAGAGCCATAATGGATGCTTGGGAAAGAAAGATGAGGAATTGAACCATTACGGAATATTTGGGGCAAGGGAGACTTACCGATTGAGAATGCTACATAAGAAGGAACTGACATTTTGAAGCATCCAAAATTTGAATTTCTTCAGAGCAAGCAACTTCAAGGAAGGTGGACTATCATGTCTACATTTCCCATAAGTCCCTATGATGCTTTGTATGCCCTTTTTCCGTTTCCCATGGGCTTAGGGAAATGATTCTATAACCCTTAAGGGAGTTATGTTTTTTATGTCTACATAGACCGACCACTTAAAGTGGTTTTATAAAGTGGTCACCTATTGTAGGGGTCTTTGTAATAAAACATTATCATTAAGAGGATGGTTAGAGTGGAGCCCTTGTAATGAAAATAAATTTTTTATTTAATCCTTCTATGTGGAATTTGAAGAGGTGCTTGTAAATTTGAAAAAGTTTCTTTTTTGGGGGGCAAAGTTGGGCACCAAGGTCATATATAAGCAAGGTTTATAGCCAAGCAATATATGGTTATTTATTTCCACTGCTAGAGTAGCAGACAGAAATACCTATTTCGAAATTCAGCAATCCCATCCTAAGATTGTGTTAAAACATCAAAGTTGCAGATTGAAATGAAGTTTATTCATGGAAAATCATTGTTTGTGGCAGCTCACAGTGCCAATTTTTTAAGGCTTTGGGCACTTTTTATATAGTGTCACATTTCTAGGTTTGGGGCAGCTTCAAAAAATGCCAAACTTTCTTGTTCTTGGCAACTATTATAGTGGTATTTGTGCTGGTTGTGGACAGCTATCTCATTGCCAATATTGCATAACTGGGGCAGTTATTTAAGCACCCTTTTTGAACTGTTTGTGGCTAGGATAGCATCATTTATTGTTACTGTTATTTCTATAGATGTTGGTGGTGATTTGCAATTTTAGAATTGTTTTGGAGTAGATCATTGAATAAGGAAAAAATAATAGTTGTATCAGATGTTGTTTCTATGGGTTTTTATTCTTGCAATTCATTTAATTTCTAGAAATCTAATATTCATTTCAGAAATTCAAATTTGTGACAAAACGAAATCAATTACGAAGTGTTGAAATTTGTAAAGTAATATTTGTTTGAAAATCACATAATATTCCACTTCAGGATATTACAATTTTTCACTTGGGGATCGCTAGCCCATGTTTGCCTAACGCTTAAGCCTCCCAATATTATTCTCTCTAGGAATTTATTTCAACATATTTCCCAGTTATGTAAAAAGAATTTGTTAAATGAGTTTCTTACCATTATGACTTACCTTTGACTACTCTCCCTTGAAATTGGTGGTGATAGGCCTCCTATGTGCTATTTTCCCCATCATCTATTCCTCCTACCCAATGTTTTCTTTCTATTCCAATGCTTCAAAAGGATTGTAAAGGCTGATGTGGTCTTTGTTTTGATGTTGGTATTCAGTTTCACCTTCTACGAGTAGGACATTTGGAACTTGTCTTCCTCTCATCCCCGTGCTAACAGAAACTCTTATTTTTTATTATCATAGTTTTCACCATATCTACACTTACACAAATCTTTGCATACAATAAGATACCTAACAGCATAGTGAGCAAAACGTTGTGATTTATTTGGATTTCCTTGTTAGACTTGTGAGAGGATGGCCTTGGAATTTGAGTTAGTTTGCTTCCATTTAAAATCTGTAATGTTCCTTTTTAGCATGACTATGATAGTGATGGATTTAGCCTATTACTGGGTCCTTGTAGGCTAATACTGGTGATTAGAGGACCCTGTTGAGGGTCATGGCTCTATTTAGTGAGACTTACTATTTATAGTATGTCAATGGATGGTTCCAATGAGCTCAGATGAGTTAGAGGAGTTGAATGATGCTCTCAGTTTTTATTTTTGGCTTCTGGTTTGGGATCCAAGAATCTTGGAGGAAGCGTCTATTTTTGGTAAGTCAGCCTGTTAGGTTCATTCATCATCTTTCTTCATTAGGATCACTTATGTGCTGTCAGATTCTGATTTTGATGCTTCTTCAATCATTTTCGCAAGATGGGTGAATTATGATTATTATTTCATTAAATACGCTAAGGTTGCTATTTTTGCTGGTATTGTATATTGGTCACCTTAGTGTCACTGTCATAGCTCATTGGAACCGGGTTGAAAATTTTTAAATCTTGGGCATAGGAAACAATGACCTTGTGTATCAGAATATCATGATATTGATGAAAAGGTCATTTTTGGAGTCAAAAGGAGTTTATAAATTATATTATTCAAATATGTGCCTAAGTATAAAGCAAAGGGCATTTAAGTGAAAAGTGTGAGAGAAGCTTTTTGCCTTTGGTGTCTTGAAGAAGATATCTTTTATTATAAAAGCAATGCTTTGTGCAAAAGCAATTCATTCTTGCCTATCGTTCTAATTACATGGGGAATTTGTTGAAGGGTTTCAACAAGGGTTTTGTGAGGACTGATTCCTCTTTGTCTGCACTTTGAACCACTAAAAGACATGGTGAATTGTGCTCTCAATATCAGAGAATTAATTCTAATTATACTGATTACAATTTTGGTGCTGTTGTATACCAAAATTGTTCATTATTTGTTGCAAGTCAACCAAGGTTTCTTGGCATCTCATTGGCCTTCCAAGTTTGTTACACTGTGATTTTTGGAGGGTGTTTGGTGGTCTGATTTGGCTGGGACGTCATCATTTGCGGAAGCAGTGATCTCCCGTTATGGCTGCGAATTGAATGAAAAGGGCAGCATGTGTTAATGAAGGGCTGCGTGCATTTATTCTTGGGCTGCATTCAACCACAAGAGAGCTGCGATCATCTTCCAAGCAGCTCGTCCTTTGTCTAGGTTGCGTTTAGTTCCTCCAGCAGCAGCGATTTGTATATCTAAGAAATAAGAGGTGCACATTTGATATTTATAATTGCATTGTTTCAATGTATGTGAATTTGCAAATGATCAATTCAAGGGTTTGTTGCATTGGATTTAAATTCAGAATTTTGTTTCTTTCAAATATTCCAAAAAGCAATTAAAAAATCATAAACTTTCAAAAACTCAAAGAAAAACCATTATTCTGCATTGATAGAGCAAGAGCCAGCAGGGCTTCTTACAAAATCCTGCTGAATGCTTGCACAATTATTTTAACCATAAAATGACAAATTAATGCATGAATGGCATCAAGACAGTACAGTTAAGAGAGTGTATAAGTATACTTCAATAATGATCAATTACCTCTCTAATGCACTAGTAATAACCACCACCAACTGCAATACCAGATCCTAAAGGAACCCTGTCAAACACAGACTTGTCTGGGCAGGGTTTTGATCCCAGTCTGGATCTGGTTTACATCCACACAGGGTCCATCCCCGAACCTCACTACATGGCCTGGATACATCTGAGACATACCTGGCACAAATGGCCAGGTCCAGGACCACTCATTTGGCAAACCCAAGGAGAACCTGATAAAAAAATGAGGTTTGAAAAATTAAAAACAAATAGCTTTTTTTAGTCCTAATTAACCCTAAAAGAATATTTTTTGAAGAAATTGAAACTTGGTTAAAAACAGTAAAACTATGAAAAATGGCATGCACCATGAAGGCCCTTTAACCCAGGTCCCAACTCTGTTTTAAAAAGCAAAAGATAAAAAATTGTTTTGGGTTATATCTGATGGAAAGCAGTCCATTTTCCAATTAAACCCCAAGTAATTGAATTTAATTTCTACTTTTGGCTTTTTCAATCAATCCTAATTTCAAGAAATGCTACTATGATATTAACCATTCTGGTTTATCTTCAACATTTACAATTTGACAAGTGGCATTGCATTGTTAACTACCAGCTGTGTTCTCAATTATATATTCAATTTTGTACATTTGAGTATTAGCAAAAATCTCATACATTTATGCCCTTGAGTATTATTTTGTTCCTCCACCACCACATTCATTTGAGCAAGAACTGACATAGAAACTGGCAACAGAGAGCAGTAATTATCCTTTTTACCTGACATACAAGCTGATAAATCTTCGTAAAAGTAGCTTTTGGATCACTAGAAGCATGAGCTATTTCACGAAATAGACCAAAACAAGGCCACAGTCTCAACGATCTCATTACATAAACAATATATACAAGTAAGAAATGCAGCTTGTAACTTCTATAAACACAACATTCTTCCGAAAGAAATTTACTTGTCAACTTTGAGAAACATCAAGTAGCGTGTAGGATAAGAATTCATCATAAGATGTATTTGTCTCATCATGTTATGTGGACTTAACAGCAATATTCCTGTCTTCAAGATGAATCAAAGTTAGAAGACTTATCAAGTTAAACCATACTTTTCAATTCTCTGACCCGTTGTCGCAGATGAATAAACAACTTGAGCCCAGTCAAGGACACGAAGCTTCTCCCTGACATCTTTTTCATAGAAGAAAGTTGTTTGACTGTTTTTGTCTGGTATAGTATCCCATTTATTAACAACTATGATGCAAGCTTTCCCTTCCATTTCTACTCTTTCACCAATCCTATAATCCTGCAAGGTTGAGAAATGAACCATAGTTTCAATTCCCATCTTAATTACTCAAATAGAATATATTCATCTTCAATATTTAGAATGTTAAAAACAAGCACCTATTTATGAGGGTACATTTTTTTTATAGGTACAAGGATCTCAGAGACCCTATTTATGCAGTCACTGAATAATAAAAGATAAAGCCGCACTTTCAAAATCATTAAAAGAACAAATCCACCTCATAGAAAATCATTCAAAGAACAAATCCACCTCATAGACTGTAAGTACAAGGTACTTTTTTACAGCAAATGATGACCCTATGGGTTGCATCCACCCACCTTGTAGTTCAAAAAATACTAGTTTAACCCACTTCTGGCCAAAAATAAATAAATAAATAAAATAATGGAATCAAATATCTAATATTAAACATTCAGTTTCATAATTTCTGCTTCTTTTTGGCATAAAACCTTCAAGTTTCAACAAACGAACAGCCTGAAATGGTCAAAAGGTTGGGCACAATTTTTTTCTCTATTCTGAAAGTATTATATACAGTGTACACAATGTTTTAGTCTCTGATTTAAGAAATCGTCCTAAGAAAAGTTACAAAATCAAATAAATATAGACTATTTTATTTACAACTCAATCTACTGATGAATTTGATAAAAAAGGAAAGAAATAAAGTGCACTAACATCCATGAGCGACCAAAGTAGGTCATCTGGACTTGAAAATACATTCAGTTAAAACAAAATAGATAGAAAAGACCCCTAGAAGCTGAAGAAGTGACTAAACGTAAAGCTAAATGTTAAAACAACAAAAGCTTATGACAGGTAAACCGAAATTAAATAAACCCTCACCATAGAATATGAGTTCAAACAAAAGAAGATTTAAATGACTAACCTTAAACCCTTTTCAGCAATCAACACAATGATAAAGTCAGAATAATACCTGCTCTGTGACACAAGCCATTGCATCAATTACAAGTGCTACAACATCAGAGCGTCTTATTGCTCGAAATGCTCGATTCACAGACAATGACTCAGTCTTGCTGCCCCCTGAGGCTACAGCTGCTCTTCGCCTAATGCCAGCTGTATCAATGAGTCGGTACCTCTGAAATTAAATATTTGTTAGTGAAAAATGGAAACTGAAAATAATGATATTCTAATATAGAGCACATAAACAAAAATATTTCAGCACAAAAAGATGAACACCCAAACACAACAATGAGAGACCATTACATGGCAGATAAAAAAATAAAAAAAGGTGTAATGGGAAAATGCAAATGGGGCGCAAGAGAGAATAAACAATGTTGGCCACAATAAATAGAATCAAATGGTAAAACAATCAGACTGTGACAGAATAATGCATACTTTTACAGAGGTACTGTTGTGAGGTTTTCACACCATAGCCCCATTGCAAATGGGGACCCCCTCTTTTTTTGCTTCCCGTTTATAGGTTTAGTTGGTAGAGTAGATTGGCAGTGGTTTAGAGTTTTGCAAGTCTCTTGGAATTGGAAATATTGAGAACAACTGAGAAGTGGCAAATTTGACTAAGTATGGAAGAGAAGTGGCAATTACCAAGTGTTTGGGCTTGAGCTTAATCAATTGCATTCAAGGCATCAAGGTTAGATTGGATTTGACTTAGTTTTTAATTGGTAAAGTCACCTTGCCACTTGAAAGGTGGAAATCCGACTTTCATGTAGCACCCTGCCACTTGAAGGGTGGAAATCTGACTTTCATGTGGCAACCTTTGACACATAAGGCCTTTAATCCCATCATGTCACATAAAGTTCTCAAACTCGACCGACCTTACGAGGGCTTTAAATGCAAATGGAATTCAACATTTGCAAAGCTGATCTTTAATGGTTACACTAAATTGTCAAGTCTAAGTTTTGTCATGCCAAGTAGGAATGCAAATCTGATTTTATCTCTATGCTGAAAGTTATGAATCAAGTTACCACTTGGATGCAAATCTCGAATTTTGTTTTGGCATATAAGAGCCTGATTGCTGAGTTATGCTTTTTTCATTAAGGTCTGAAAGTCCTTTGCCACATGAAAGATGGAAATCTGACCTTCAGGTGGCAAGCCTTGATGCATCTTGCAAATTGACTAAGTTGAGTTGCCACAAGGAAGAGGTGAAAATCAAGTTGTCATTTTACTCTTTGGATATGATTTCAAAAGATGCATGAAGATTGGAATTTTGAGTTTGCCTTGCCACATGAAGGGTGGAAATCCGACCTTCATGAGACATCCTACCACATGAAGGATGGAAACCCAACCTTCAAGTGGCAAGCATTGACGCATCAAGCGGTGGAATTCACCATTTCATATGGCAAGCATTGACACATAATGCAGTGGGACCTGATTTGTGATGTTGCAATTGCCACACCAAACCTGCAATTCCAACCTGAGGGAGATCACTTGGAAGCTCAACGAACATGGCCAGCAGACCATCATTACATGACGATTGACCTTAATGGGGAAAAAGTCGATGGAGTTTGAAGTGAAAACATTGAATTTTGAAAGCAAACCATTTATTTTAGGAATCAAACTTGGACAAAAAATAAATATTGCCATTAAAAAAGATTTGATCTTGATGAGAACCATTAAATGCCAAACGTGTGCACTTATTAAAGGCAAGCGAATGGATGAATGAATGGATTTTATTAATTTGGAGGCTATGAATTTAACCCAAGGGAAATCATTAAATACTTGATAGCATTTACTAAGGGTGGTCGAATTTGAAAAATAAATTAATTTAAATCACCCAATTATCAATGAGGATGCCTTTGATTCAATTCAAATAGGCCATGACTTAAACTGACCTGATTTTGAAGGGGTTCGAACGCAAAGAAAGAGCCACACATTTAATGCGATAATGGAATAAAATAAATATTTATGGGGTGTGATTTTAAATAAGTGGAAGAGCTGCAATTTTTATTAATGAATTGGTGCGATTTTGTTTTACTCTCCCAGCCAAGTCGGCCTGGGAGAAAAGACATGCCCTTTAGATCTGATTGCCATATAAAAGGGGAACCAACTCATTTCATTGTCACCTCAAACAAATTACAAGGCAGTTCGAACTAAGAGCAGAGCAGATCAGTCATTAATCACCATTGAATTTCCAAGTCTAGGGGAGGCATTTGAATTCCAAGCCTCAGCCGCACTAAGTCTGGGCTTTGCAATTCATAGATGCTGTGATCTTCAAATCTGGGTGCAAAATTCAGAGAAAATCAGACCTTCTAACTTGCAGACCTGGGAATAGTGCTCCAAATTTTGACATTATAGAAGGTTGGAGCTGAAAGAAGACATTGAAGAATCATCAAATCAAACAAATTTGGACTACTGTTACTTCAATTTTCAAGAAAATCAGAGACTTCGTACTGTGAATTGCAATTCTGCGCATAAAATCTGAGTTCAGAAGTCAAATCATATCAAAATTGGGTCTTAAAAGTACTCAGATTTTTGTCATCAGCATATAAGATATGTGGCTAAAATTTGGCAAAGGATGTTACGTTTTGAAGAATTCGAACTTAATTGAATGAAAATGAGAATTTGGTATTGAATTCATATGGTTTATCATTAGATTTTCATTTGCATTTTAGGATGAAATGGAGAAGTTGTAAAGAGCCCAGCTGGCTCTCTTGTACAATCTAACTCTTAACTCAATTTAAATAGCTCTTGTAAATTTCTTACAAAATATATTGAAATTAATGAACATCAGATATGAATTTAAAAGATACTTTTCAGATCTTAACCTCTTGATAATAAATCAATAGTCAAATATTTACCCTCGAAATACTCACAGAAAATCAGAATTGATCAACTATCAATTTAACTTCAAATTACATGCAATTAAAAATAAATCTGGGCACCTTTAATAACTTAATACTTGACGCCATTGGCTGGAAATCAAAATGCAGCCTGTATCATATTCATGTGCTGCCAAAGGATGACGTCAACCTCTTTAACCTGCCTGTTGCTTGCAATTGTTTGAAATGCAGCTCCAAAATGATCAAACCTGCCTCACGTCAATGAGACAATACACCAGCAAGCTGAAACTCTCTGCAGATCCGTATGACACCAGCATTAAGACTGTACCGCTGGCATTAATTACCACTGTAACTTCCATTCAACACACAACATGCTAAAGGAAAAACGCAGCTTCCAAAGACTGCTGCAAATTTGTTCATACAAATTCAGATTCTCAGTAAACACTCCCAAATAAATCCAGTATACATAAGCACTGGATTAAAATTCAGAATCAATTCTACAGCTGCAAAATTCACCATCAACCTGTAATGGCTCAAATTGCCGGAAGAGGAATCAGTCCTCAAAACCCTAGCCGGGTTGTCTCTCTCACAAACTCCAATAAAACCATAATTCAACAATGGATGATTTTCCTTTCACAAAGCATTGCTTTTATAATTCAAAAGTGTCTTCTCTCACACACTTTTCACTTAAAACACTTTTAATACTTGGGCACATATTGAATAATATAATTTATTAATTCATTTGGCTCCAAAAAAAACCTTTTCACCAATATCATGAAATTATGACATGCAAGGTCCCTGTTTCTTGTGCCCAAGATTTAAAACTTTTCATCCTGGTTCGAATGAGCTATGACATTAAGGGATCCAGCATATAATACCAACAAAAATGGCAACCTTAGCAAATTTAATTAAATAATAATAATAAACCACCCGTCTTGCGAAAACAGTTGAAGAAGCATCCGAATCGAAATTTGTCTGCACAAGATTGATCCAGATGATGAAAGATGATGAATGAACTTGACGGGGTGACTTACTAAAAATAGGCGCTCTCTCCAAGATTCTTGGAGTCGAAACCGAAAGCCAAAAATGAAAACCGAGAGCATCATTCAACTCCTCTAACTCATCTGAGCTCATCGGAACTATCCATTGACTTACTATAAATAGTAAGTTCACACCAAAGACCCTTTAAACACCTCGCCAGACCACAAGGATCACAATAATGACCTGGCACCATTAGATCAATGACCTGCAAAAGATGGGGACATTACAGTCCTCCCTCCCCAAGATTGCTTGTCCCCAAGCAATCACTAGAACAAGAAACATCACAATCCACCTAGATCCCACAGAAAAGAGTATACCATGCCACTGACAACAACTATAGGCTCCTATAACATCACCCAAAATACAAATCGGATAACTCTGTAAAGAGACCCAAAACAACCACTCACCCAAACTCCTGTACTGAATCTGTCTCTGCCTGAATCCCGAAAGAAGTGAACTTCAGGATCATCAAAACCCAAGATGTACGGGAGACTTAGATCCCATACACACTGAACTCCCCCTGTGCTCCCAACTGACCAGTACTAAGTGTGTAGACCATTTGCACAACAGTGATGAATACCCCTAGACAAAGCTGTACCAGGACCCGGATATCCACACACTGCATAATCTCTGCAGTCACCATAACTCTGCAAGTCACCTGCTACTGACTTGCAGCCAAAACTCCCATCAACTACTGATGGCGAGAACACATCCCAAAATGGATGATAAGGACTAGGAGCCAAACTACCCTTGCGAGATATGAAATCTTCTACCTGCGGGCCAAAAAACAAATGATGAACATGCCCCACCGTATACAGCCGGTCGGAAACCCCAATCTCTATCAATAGCTCATCATTACCAAATTGGGGGTCATGAGATGGCTCTAATCTTTGACTCCGCATAACTATAGGCTGGGTAGGCCCTTGAGCAACTCTCTCAACAAACCCAACCTTGAAATCCCTGTGGGGAAGCATTGTAGATAGTCTCCACAATCTTCCCTACCAACCTTCCGATAGCACAAGAGCCTCGGATGAGAGTACCCTCAGACACACTATAAGAATCCTGTCGCAAATCTGCACTCTCAAGTAAATACTCCATAAATGACTTGGTGCAGTAGAAATTATACGTGGACGCGTCAATTTGCTCCCCCGCAATCCACTGCTGATCCCTCTGAAAATGTGGCACAACCAACTGTCCCATGCTATCAGCTATGTGAGATGATGAAATAGAGTCACTCCCAGCTAAGGGAAGCAAATCAACCTGAGAGCTCGACTCCACTGGTACTCCTACCTCATCCGAACCAAGAGTTCCCATATCCTGAACATGTGTGTCTGCCACATCATCATGTTCCTCATCACCACCCCTAAGAGCAAACTCACCACCAACCACCTCAATGTGCAATTGAACTGGGTCTAGGGCTGGTGTGGACCGCAAATGCTCCAACTCCACGGTCACCTCCTCTAACTGGATCTGCGACTCCTGAAGGGCCCACTGAGTGTTCTCTAAAACCTCAGTAGTCGTTGTGAGCTCCTGGGTAAGCTCACTCACCTCCTCTCTGTCCATCAGTGTCTCATAAGCTGTACTCCCCCACTCCACCAAGTGATCTCGGTCGGCTACCATCTGTAAGTAGTTATGTCTCAAAATCTTGATAGCCTCACGCAAAGTATGAATCTCTGTCAATGAGAGGCAACCACCACTGGCCTCATCTGTCGTAAGAGCACCCCAACCATAAACAGCCAACAACTGACGAGCGACATCAAAATGCTCGAGAGTAGAAGTAATATCTCTCTCATCAACTCGCAACTGGCTAGTCACATGATGACTCTGCACAACAAGCCTCCTACGAACAACCTCAAACGCACTGTCTACACTATGAGAGGAAGCTATATCCAACAAACTCCCCTCAAGATCGCTGTCTCTCTGTGTACTTTCATTTGAGTACACATCAACAAACTGAGTACCAGCATCAGACACATCCTCATCTAACCCCGAGGAAGCTGCTACTGAATCTAACTCAACACAATCTCCAGCTACCTCGTCCTCTACAACCATTTGACAGTCCAGATCCTGAGACACATCCTCATGAGTTACCAAAGAAATAACCCCGTCTCTAAAAGTGGAACCCCTGGCTGTAACAAACTCCTACCACTCATAAGCTTCCCTGTCCTCATCTGTGAGTCCCTGTAATACAAAATCCTAGAACCCACCATCACCATATGACAATGCTGAATCTACACCCAAAGTCAAATATAGAAAGCCAAAAACACTACAGCACTCATCGTCCTCACTCTCAGCATCGGAGATATCTGCAATGCTAGTGTCCACATCATCTATCCGCATCTCCTCTACTAACTCTGGCTGCAAACATGACTCAATGTTGTCATGTGAATCAACTATACAGTGGCATGAAAATACATCGCCCAAATCAACTGCAACACTCCCATCCGGAGTGTCATCACCAGAAAGCTCCATGCACACATCCTCAGCATAGGAAGAAACCACTGTCTCCTATATTGATCCCACATTGCGACTGCTATCATAAATCTCTAAGCTATCAGAGCTCATACGCTCCTCACAGTCATCAGCCAACATCTCATAGGGGGTGTCATCTCCAATGCAACTCACAACATCCTCAAAAGTATCATCAGATGTGTCTATACTATCAGCTCCCACATCTCCTGCTGAAATCTCATCTGCGGACATGTGTCTCTGCACACATGACTCAACGTCAAGCTGTGCACCAATAATGCTAGAGCACGAACTGTCATCAGCTGACCCCACTGTAATGCCCAGATCACCAACCTCGCCATTGGGAGACTCCGTACATGCCTCGGTCCTATCTGAGAAAGCAACTGCCTCCTGAATTGGAGCAAAACTACTACTGCTGACATAAACATCTCCAATAATAACTCCCTCCATGAAAGAGTCTGAACACTCAGTGATAACTGCAACATCAGCTACCTCTATACAATCCGTAGTGACTGCTCTGGGAGCCTGAACCTGGTGATGCTCAACGTTGCTGTCAACCAATGGCACTGAAACATCCACTGGCTCCTGTGCAATTAATCCATCACCATCACTGCGGATGAGAATACTAGGTGCTGAACTAGATGTAGGAACATCAGCATCATGGACTACTGTCGGAGAAAACTCCAGCCTTCTCCCTTGCAAACTTGATGTCGGCCTTCTAAAGGCAGAGACCATATATCTTGCTGCCCTATCTACTATAACTGGATCTGACAAAGTCTTTGCCAATCTCTGCTGATGCAGTCTAAGTCTCTCCATGCTTTCTACTAAAGCATTTAATTCCTCCCTATTTCCCTTACTGCTACAACGACTTCCGGAACTGGATCTCCTGTATTTATCCATAGCTAAGAAAAATGGAAGTGCTGGTCACTTTTAAAATACTTCTGAATATAAATGATTCCAGACCCCATAGGATGGCAGGAAAAATGCTCTGATACCACTGTGAAGAGCCTAGCTGGCTCTCTTGTACAATCTAACTCTTAACTCAATTTAAATAGCTCTTCTAAATTTCTTACGAAATATATTGAAATCAATGAACATCAGATATGAATTTAAAAGATACTTTTTAGATCTTAACCTCTTGATAATAAATCAATAGTCAAATATTTACCCTCGAATTACTCACAGAAAATCAGAATTGATCAACTATCAATTTAACTTCAAATTACATGCAATTAAAAATAAATCTGGGCACCTTTAATAACTTAATACTTGACGCCACTGGCTGGAAATCAAAATGCAGCCTGTATCATATTTGTGTGCTGCCAAAGGATGATGTCAACCTCTTTAACCTGCCTGTTGCTTGCAACTGTTTGAAACGCAGCTCCAGAATGATCAAACTTGCCTCATGTCAATGAGACAATACACTAGCAAGCTGAAACTCTCTGCAGATCCGTATGACACTAGCATTAAGACTGTACGGCTGGCATTAATTACCACTGTAACTTCCATTCAACACATAGCATGTTAAAGGAAAAACACAGCTTCCAAAGACTGCTGCAAATTCGTTCATACAAATTCAGATTCTTAGTAAACACTCCCAAATAAATCCAGTATACATTAGCACTGGATTAAAATTCAGAATCAGTTCTACAGCTGCAAAATTCACCATCAACCTGTAATGGCTCAAATTGCCGGAAGAGGAATCAGTCCTCAAAACCCTAGCCGGGTTGTCTCTCTCACAAACTCCAATAAAACCATAATTCAACAATGGATGATTTTCCTTTCACAAAGCATTGCTTTTATAATTCAAAAATGTCTTCTCTCACACACTTTTCACTTAAAACACTTTTTATACTTGGGCACATATTGAATAATATAATTTATTAATTCATTTGGCTCCAAAACAAACCTTTTCGACAATATCATGAAATTGTGACACGCAAGGTCCCTGTTTCTTGTGCCCAAGATTTAAAACTTTTCATCTTGGTTCCAACAAGCTATGACACTAAGGGATCCAGCATATAATACCAACAAAAATGGCAACCTTAGCAAATTGAATTAAATAATAATAATAAACCACCCGTCTTGCGAAAACAACTGAAGAAGCGTCTGAATCGAAATCTGTCTGCATAGGATTGATCCAGCTGATGAAAGATGATGAATGAACTTGACGGGGTGACTTACTAAAAATAGGCGCTCTCTCCAAGATTCTTGGAGCCCAAACCGGAAGCCAGAAATGAAAACCGAGAGCATCATTCAACTCCTCTAACTCATCTAAGCTCATCGGAACTATCCATTGACTTACTATAAATAGTAAGTTCACACCAAAGACCCTCTAAACACCTTGCCAGACCACAAGGATCACAATAATGACATGGCACCATCAAATCAATGACCTGCAAAAAATGGGGACATTACAGAAGTTCTAAGGTAAAATATTGAAAGATTGTCCACAAGTAGCCTTGGTTTTGAATTTCACTTCTTGTTATCCAATTTCAATCTTTGAAAGAAAAGAATTTCAAATTTAGTACTTAATGGACGATGATGCTTGTAGGTTGAAGATGCTTAGACAACGAAGGGCTGTGGCAAGATTAAGTTCAAAGCCTTCAAACAAAGATCAACAAATTGCAAGTCATTCATCAAGGAGATAAGCGAGATGATGTTTGAGATCAAGGGTCAAAATGAAGGTGCAAACCCATGTTCAAATGTAAAAGAGGACCAAGGCATCAAGACTTCATGCACCAACAGGCTACAAGTTGTTCAAATGTAAGTAAGGGTGTTCCAGAACAAAAGGCAAGGCAGAGTGCAACATCATGATGCAAATCCAAGTCCAAGTTCGAGGCATTCAAGAGGAATTGAAAGTTCAAGCGCAAAATCATGATAAAGTCTACAAACCAAAGGAAGAAATTATTGCAAACTTGAATTTCCTCTGGAAATCCAAGTTCAATCAAATAGTCCAACTACATGCCATACACCATTTCTACAAGTGCTAGATCAAGGTTAGAACATCAAGAATAAATCAAGAGTTCAAGAACAAGGAAATTCAAGTTATGACAATGAGGAAATTTCAATGTGAAGGATATCGAAAGATAGGAAAGAATGCATGAAGATGAAGCAATTTGAGAATATGAGCCATCACAATTAAAGGCTTCAGAAATATTGAGTATCAAGAGATATTATTTCATCTCCAAGAGGTATTTATCAAGTCTATAAGATAAGCATGCTGAGGTGGCACTCACTCATCTTGAGTCAATCAGAAAATTCAAGCTACACAGTCAAAGATCAAGCAATTAGATTATGCCAAGTGTACATGTGGAAAGCAGCTAAAGCCTCTACTTAACCCATTTTCTCATTGGTTAATAAAAGCATTGTAATTTTCGCATTGGCCCACAAGGTGGTGCTTCATTCTAATTGGCCCACTAATTGGTGCCTTCTTCTATAAGCCTCTACCTAACCCATTTTCTCATTGGTTGATTAAGGCATTGTAATTTTCTTATTGGCCCACCAGGTGGTGCCCAATTGTAATTGGCTAGCATTTAATGTTTGTAGCTATTAGGCAGATTAGGGCATTGGTGGCTTAATCCTGACCCTTGATTTCAAATCAATCAAAGCCACACATTGTACTAGGAACTACTATAAAAGGAAAAGCCTTGTCATTTGTAAAGGGAGAGACTTGGAGAAATTGTTTCCACAATGCTATCAAAGTAATTGCTAATTCATTGTTGATCTTCATGGTGGATTACTTGTGTTTCTTTGGAGTATTGCATGGTTTCTACATTTCCTCACTTAGATTAGGATTTCATTTCATGTTGATTAGTGTAATGTCACCATTTTCGTGAGCATTAGTTTTCAGTGGTTTAGCCAATCACTAGGTCCTCGTAGGCTAATAATGATGTCTAGAGGGCCCTGTTTTGGAGATATCTGGTATCTCAGTTGGCAGTTGGCAATGTTTCCATCTCTAGATCCTTGGCCTATTTTGAGGCAATGTTACTTAGGGTATTTTGGCTCCATTCTAATATACTTACTACTTATAGTAAGTCGGTGTGTTGCTAGAGCCCAACCTTACTATTTATAGTAAGGTACCCTAGTTAGCAATGAATGCAATGGGCTACTTCTTGGTGAAGTCAGAATTGATTACGATGATTAATAATGGAGTTAAAATATTATAATTATTGCTAAAGTTATAATTAATTATTAAGTGCATATCATTAATGAATTAAGTGGATTTTATTTAAAAGGAGGCATTTAAATGCTTTTAAAAGTATTACTTTAGAGGGGACATAGAAGTGAATAATAAAGTACACTTTATTTTATAAAGTATTCATTAAAAACCCGAAGTGGATCTCAAAGTTATTAAATGCTCCCTATTATGTTGACCTACTTGGAGAAGTTACAAAAAGGTCACAAAAAGCAAATAGACACATTGAATGATCATTTGACCTTGTTTTTGGTGTTCTTGGGAATTGTGCATTGAGACCAAGGGTTTCAGTCCATTTGTCCATTGGAGAACAAAAGCACTCATTTGTCTTAGAAATTTTGAAGTTTTGGAAGACCAATTGAACTATTGCTTGAGTATGGGCTTCATATAGGAGTCCAATCTGAGCATAAAGGGAAGATTTGCGCAAGGGTTTGAAGAATATTTTAAGTCTCATCTATTGCAGACCTGTAGGATCATCATTGGCAGCCATTATAGAGAAGATTGCAAGCTTTTAGCTTGCTGCTACAATGATGCTACACTAGCGCTACAGTAACCCGTGAATAGTATTTTTGCATTTCAATTGAAAGATACAAGGGTTTTAAGTGCATATTTTTAAAGAGTATTTCTAGAATCAATTATGCAAGCCATTGCATTATTACCAGCATTAAATATTCATTAACAACTGTTTGTAAAGAGCCTGCCTGGCTCTCAATATAGAAATTTGTACTACCTCTTGAAAAGACTTTGAATTTTCTAACAACTTGTAATTTTGAAAGTATATATGTTTTCTTTTTTTGAATTTCTCACTACAAAATTAACAACAGCAATTGATAACTATTTAACTGTTCACAAAATCAGAATTTAGCAATTAACTTCATATCAAATTTCATCACTAACATAGTGTTTAATTTAGGTACCTTTATTTAGACTTGGCTGTAGGTAAATAAATTACATCCAAATGTACAATGGCAGCAGCAACTATACATCAGGCCATTAGCCAATTGACGTCCCTTCTATTAATTCATGCCAAGCTACAAACAACAGCAGCAGAAAACAATCATTGTTCCCACACGAAGCTTCCAGCCACCACACGTTAATCTATACTTGAAATGCGATTGATGCAGGAGAGTTACGGTTAGATGCTAGGGTGTGCAAACCCCTCACGTGACTCCCTCTATGGCTTAATTTCCACCTAATGCACTGCAAGAGCTGGGAATGCGTGCATTACCAATATTAAAGAATTTCCCTTCTCACAAATTCACCTCTCTCCCAAACATGCAGCAATCCAGCTACGTACGGCTCCCTAATAATGATGGTATGGAATTAATGATTTCCGTACGGTACAGTTTCAGTACACAGCAGTTTGATTCCAAACACAGACAGCAAGAGAATTTGTTGTATCTCAGAGACTTTCAATCAAACCCTAAAATCACCATTATTAATTGTTTCTCTTCAAATCTTGAAATCGAAAATCAATAGCATATGAAGAACTAATAATTTGGCATTCAAGAACTAAATGAACTCTCTCCAAAAGCTGAAGACCAAGCTTGAACCCTAGCTTTTCCAAGCCAAGCAGAATTCTCTCACAAAACAATTTATCAAATCATCAATGGGTAAATGAAAGTGCTTTTTCGAATTGAATATATAGCTTTTTTGTTAAAGCTTCAACTTCACTTTTTTCACTTAGGAGGCCTTTTAAACACAATTTCATTTTATAACAGTAAGTTATAAAGTCATAAAGTTATTAAATTAAAATAATTTAATTTAATAACGATAACTTCAAAATAAAAAGCCACTTTAACCCACTGACTGCGACAAACTCGTTTCTGACACCAGAGCCTCAAACCTCAACTGCCATGCCAGAAATAACCAACTGAGCCAACTGCCAAAAATAGACTTACTATAAATAGTAAGTCTCTCAAACTGGAGATCCCCTTGAAACTTGATCCTGAAACATCTGACACCTCGTGTAGACGCCCTGCTAATCCTGACCATACCCAAAATACCACTTACTAAAAATAGTAAGTTGACCAAATTAACCCAAACGAAGAGCAAACCTAGTAATCTGAACCTTCAGAATGGAATCCCAACACTGGCTCCGACAATTGACCCCCTCTGATCGCCCGATTAGCTTGCGAGGGTCGCCAAACCAAGCTAATCCCAATAGTCTGAAAAATGGGGACATTACAGTCCTCCCTTCCCAAGATTGCTTGTCCTCGAGCAATCCGGGAAACAAGCAACATCACAATCCACTCGAATCCCAAGGATGGTCATGAGTAATGTCCCGATCAACCTCATACTCCTGTGAAGAAGCCAACATCAACGGTACCAACATCAGTAACCGGAAATCTGCACTCAACACCCAAACTGATGATGTTGTAACAGGATCGCCTTGTGGGAGAAACTCCACCAAGAGTAACTCACACGGAAGTAACTCAACAATAGACTGGACTTGGTCCCAGTCTTCGAGCTAACCAAATCATCATACCAGTCATCAAAAGGATGCCCTGAAGAACTGTGTGACTGATAGATGTCTTGAACGTGAGGATCGAATGCAAAGCTATAAGCACTTCTCATAGTGTACACCTCTGTAAACTATTCGGCTAGGCCTGGTTGGCCTCTGGTGAAATCTGCCTGATGAGCAAGTGTACAAATCGAATCCCAAACATCATCAACATCATGATCGTACCACTCCTCTAAGGGATCATCACTAAGCTCAAACAGCGGATTGTCGTAAGTCATAACGACATCCACGTCAAATAAGGGGTTATTCACAAAGTGAACAGCACCCATCTGCTGATTTGAGCCATAAAACGGTGAACTCTAAGAGACATGATGTGTAATTGACTCTACCTATATGGACTCATGTCTCCGTGAATCGGCACTATCTATAGCACAAAAGGACATAGTGCGTAGGCTCCCCTCAGCAAGGCCCGACAATACATATTGTCTGCCCTGGTACTCAAATCTGATCTGCATCGAGCTCACGCTAAGGCAGAACTCCTTAATCTCCTGTATCCACTGCATCCCTAACACCACATCCATCTCCCCCAAATCAAACACATAGAAATCAGATATCAGCTCCTAATCACCAAGAAACAAGGAGAGATCTCGGATGCGCTTGGTACAGGTAAAATTTTAGCCATCAGCTACCCTGACTCTAAACCCTGCAAACTCCACTACCTAAAGCCCACACTGACTAACAAGTCGCTCATGAATAAAGTTGTGTGTGGCTCTAGTGTCCAACATAGCAACACAGGGTTGTCCTTCCACTAATCCCTTCAGTCTAAAAGCAGAGGGAAGTGCCACTGAGGTGGACAACACAATCAGAGATAGTTTGGCGTTAGGACCAAACTCTGGAGTAACTCTCTGCTCCTCTGTATCAAAACCAACAGCCTGATGAGAAGACTTAGCCTCACTCTCACCAAAATAAACCCACACAGAGCGATTCGCCTTGCCCTTGGGCCTCAAAGTACAAGTATGCTCTCTATCATAAGGCTCTTTGCACCAGTAGCAAAGCTGCCTCCTCAAATCCTGCAGACTTCTTTCTATCAAAAACTGGTGGAGGTACCTCATCTGTAGGAGGAATAGTAGGACTAGGAGTAGACTTGCCTCATGAAACAGAAGGCTCAAGATTCCTTGCCTTCTTCATAGCATCTCGCAAAGTAGGTGGATCCACAAGGGACTTGACCCACCCTTTGTACGGCTCTGACTGTAATGTACCAAACCACTAGTCCCGCCTGAGCACTTCGCGATTCATTGTACGGAGGCCAATTATGCCAGTGGAAGATATTGTTGTCCCCACCTTGTCTGGAAGTGACCGTACGGTTGCTGAGAAGGGCCGTACGATAGCAAAGAGTAACCACACGAAGCCTGGGAGTGACCGTACAGAAGAGATTGTATGTCGTACGGAAGGGGTCTGATGTAGCGTACGGAAGAATAGGGGAGCCGTACGGTCAGAGTGTTAGAGCCATACAGTGTGGCAGGGGATAGCTTATGGTAGAACATGAGAGATGCAAGGTGGAGGTGTTAAGGCCGTACGATGCAGTAGGAGGTGGCGTACGGTTGGGTGTGGTCGTACAGTGGCAGTGTAAGAGTCATATGGTGGTGTATTGCCAAGACCGTGCAGGATAGTTGTTGAATGGTATAGTGGGGTAGGCCGTACGGATGGTGTGGATGTCATACGGTGGGACAAGGTGGCCCGTACGGTAGGGGAAAACACACAGAGTAGAATGCTTATTTGGGAGTCCTCCTTTCCTTTGCTAATCACTAAGTATGCTCTTGCAGACACAGAGTAGCACGCCAACCAATTATATATTTGCTAGAAAAGATCTTATTGAATTAATTGACGGAAACCTCAGATTTGCCAGATCCAATACAAGCAGAACAAGCAGAGTAGGGTGAGGGTTGAATCCCACCGAAACTGCAACAAACCAAATAGGGAGGGTCTTTCACCTCCGAAATGGCGAACAACAGAATCCCAACAGGAATTTGCAAGTACAAATCAAATATAAATCTGAACATATCAAAACTAACCTACACGCCGAGCATAAATACCCGTCGGGGAAAACTCCCGAGAGTGCACAAAAGAGTCGACGACGACAACTAAACTATGCCAATAAAAAGAAAGAAAGGGCCCGAGATAAACTAAATAAATCGCGACCCCTAATACAATAGTTTTAATAGTCATTTAATGACGGGGATATTATAGTCCTCTCGTCCCAAAGATTGCTTGTCCTCAAGCAATTTCAGGCTGGGGTGTTCTAGAATCTCTTCTCCTTCCCAGGTGGCATCTTCAAGGGGAAGGTTCTTCCAGCGCAAAAGAAATTCCTTGATAGTGCGTATCCTCAATCTTCTCTCCCGGTTGTCGATGATTTCCGCAGGTTCCAATACTAACTTTCCTCCCTCGTCGAGGGGTGGCAGGTCTGTGGAGACTGTCACTTGTTGGCCCACGGCTTTCTTTAGAAAAGAAACGTGGAAGATGTTGTGGATTCGGCCTCCCTCAGGCAGGTCCAATTTGTATGCAACTTCACCCACTCTCCTTGTCACACGGTAGGGTCCGTAGAAGCGCGGTCTCAACTTCTCCTTTCTGGAAGCCTTCAGAGATGATTGTCTGTAAGGTTGAAGTCGGACGTATACCAGATCCCTACTTCAAAACTCCTCTCAATTCGGTGCCTGTCAGTGTACATTTTCTGCTGATTCTGAGTGCGCTGGAGATTTTCCTTTAGGGACTTTAAAATATCTATTCCTTCCTGCAGCCAGTCTTTGGCCTTCGACGTGTAACTGTCACCGAGAGCCAAATCCACAAATGAAGGAGGTTCATACCCGTACAAAGCTTTGAAAGGTTCCATTCCAATGGACACGTGGAAAGTGGTATTGTAGTAGTACTCTCCCAGGTGTAGCCATTTTACCCATGCCCTCTGTTGTGCTGAAACATAATTTCTGAGGTAACCTTCCAGCCATTTGTTTACAATCTTTGTTTGCCCGTCGGTCTGCGGGTGGTAACTGGTGCTTGGTGACAACTCTGTCCCTGCTAGTCGAAACAATTCTTTCCAGAAATTACTAAGGAAGCGACTATCTCTGTCGCTCACTATGTTTCGAGGGAGTCCATGCAGACCGAACAACTCTTGGAAGAATAAGTTTGCTACCTATGAAGCGGAAAACTCTGTTGGGATAGCAAAGAAATGTGCATACTTGGTTAGTCTGTCGACTACCACAAAGATGCAGTCCTTCCCCTGTCCCTTAGGGAGCAAGGAGATGAAATCCATTGATATACTATCCCACTTCTTCTATGGAATCGGTAATGGCTGCAGCAAACCCGCCGGTAGAGTGTGTTAGGATTTATTTTGTTGGCAGATGGAACATTCCCGCACGTACTGTAATATATCACCTTTTAGGCCCTTCCAAGAAAATCTTTCCCTAACCTGTTGGTAGGTCTTCAAGTAACCTTGATGCCCGGCTAGAGGTGAATCGTGCATTTCTTTCAAAACCTTTTTCTTCAACTTGGATTCAGGTACCAAGTAAATTTTGTCCTTGTAGAAAATAATATCATCGACCACCTTATACCTGTCGTTCTATATTTCATTGTCTAGGAGTTGGCATGCGAACGTGTCCTTGGAGTATTCGACCAACAAATGTTCTTTCCAATCCGCTGATATTTGAGATAAGGAACAGATGACCGATTTTCTTGACAAGGCGTCAGCCACTACATTATTTTTCCCTTTCACATATTCAATGTCAAAGTCAAAGGCCTGGACTTTACTTACCCATTTCTGTTGTCACTCATTCAACTCTCGCTGTTCCAGAAAATGCCTGAGATTGTTGTGATCTGTACGGACAACGAACTTGGCTCCGACGAGGTACTACCGAAACTTTGTCATGGCATGCATGATGGGTAGCATTTCTTTGTCGTATATAGAATACAACCTCTCAACTCCTGAGAGCTTCTGACTTTCAAAAGCAATAGGGTGGCGGTCTTGCATTAAGACGGCCCCGATACCCTCTCTGGAGGCATCACACTCCAGGATGAAAGGTCGACTGAAGTTTGGCAGTGCAAGGATTGGACAAGAACTCAAAGTCTCCTTGAGTTTCTCAAAAGTCTGATGTGCACATTCATTCCACTGAAAAGATCCCTTCTTCGTCAGGTCGGTGAGAGGTGCGCTGAGTTGAGAGAACCCCTTCACGAACCGTCTATAGTAACTACACAACCCAAAGAATCGACGTAGTTCTGAAAGAGTCTTCGGAGGTGGCCAATCTAGGATAGCCTGAATCTTTTCTTGATGCACTTGAACTCCTCGGCTACTGACAATGTGCCCCAAATATAATATCTTTGTCATCCCGAATTCACATTTGGATTGTTTGGCGAACAACAGTTGTGACTTCATAATCTCGAGTACTTCTTCCAAATGCCTTAAGTGCCCCTCCCATGTCTTGCTGTAGATCAGTATATCATCAAAGAATACCAATAGGAACTATGCAGCTGTTTGTTGAAAATGTGATTCATGCAAGATTGGAAAGTAGCAGGAGCGTTGGTCAACCCAAACGGCATAACCAAGAATTCGTAATGCCCATAATGGCAACGGAAAGCAGTCTTCTTCACATCCTGCTCCCTCATGCGAATTTGGTGATACCCCAAACGGAGGTCTATTTTGGAGAAATAAACGGCACCGTGTAACTCATCTAGTAATTCATCAATCCTGGGAATCGGATACCTATTCTTGATGGTCTTTTTGTTCAGTGCACGGTAGTCTACACACATTCGCATTGTTCCGTCCTTTTTAACCAGCACTACGGATGATGCAAAGGGACCGGTGCTGGGTCTGATCCAACCTTTGTCAAGGAGTTCTTGAATTGTTTTTTCAATTTCATCTTTTAGCCTCCTAGGGTGGCGTTATGGCACAATGATTACTGGTTTGGCACCAGCTTCCATCTCAATGGTGTGTTCGAATCCTCGGTGTGGTGGTATGCCTGGTGGTATGTTGGCGAAGACCTAGTGGTATCTATTCAAAACCCTTTGAAGTTCTTCGTCTTGGTGGACCGTTCTTTGTCTTTGTATGGGTTCTATCGAGGCAAAACAGTGTGTGGCCCAAACCACATTGTCGTGTTTGAAGTTAGCTTCCATCCGTTGGGCTGAAATTTCCTTTGGTCCTCCATTCGACATCCCTCTCAGCACAACCTTTTTGCCGTTTACCTCGAAGGAGAACTCCATTCGCTTGAAACTCTGTGTATTCATCCAATGTTTCCATCCACTGAATGTTGAGAATGACTTCCATATCGTCCAAATCCACCACGAAGAAATCATTCATCACTGTGTGGTTGCCCATGGTGATGCTCAGTTGCGGAACCAGATGAGTGCATTTTAACAGATTTCCTCCCACTACTTTGACGTCAAATCCCTAGTGTGCCTCCGTACACAGGCTCCGCCAACTCACTAGTAATGAGTTAATGAAGTTGAGTGTGGCTTTGCTGTCAAGCATGACCACGACCCGTTGTCCTTGGAGGGTGCCCCGGACCCGGAACACAGTGCATCTCGGAGTTCTCGCCAGAGTAGCAATGGTGCCTCCTCTTTTGAAGAGTGTGGAAAGTCTTTTTGCGCGATTGACATTTACCTCCCCCAAAATTTGTTGTTCAACTGCTTCGGCTTCCGTTGTTTGTTCTTCCTCTCCGTCAGACGAAACCTCAATGTAATGGATTTTTCCTTTGCCAAGGCATCGATGTCCCGGTACCCATGGCTGCTTACAGTTGAAACAGAGTTTCTTCCTTCTGAGTTCCTGCTTAGTTTCCTCATCCAACGGAGGCCTCATGGGTGGAGGTCTGCTGTCTCTTTCTCGTGGAGCGAGAGGTGGTTTGGACTGCAAGTGATGTTTGTTGGACGAAGACGAAGATGTTGCCATGTCGCGTGCCTTCTTAATCGCTTCCGTGAGTGTGATGGGGTTGAATCCTTTAACCCACCTTTTCAAGGGTTCCGCTAGTCCATCCATGAATAGTACCACCAATCGTCTTTCAAAAATATCAATCACCAAGACAGACAATCTTTGAAATTTTGTTATGTAATCATCGACTGTGCCAAACTACTTTAACTGAGCCAATTCTTTGAAATTCAGTTCTAGATCTTTTCCATCGAAACGGTCTATCAACCTCTCGGTGAATTCAGCATAGGAATTTATTTGGTCGTGGCCGAGAGTAACCATACCATGGTGCCACCATTCGGGCTATTCCTTTGAGATGTAGTGCTGCAAATTTGATGGCCTCATCTTCCGGCATACAATTGAGCTGGAAATATGTGTCTGCTTTTTGCACCCATGCTCGAGCTGTGATAGTTCCAGACCCATCAAAGGAGGATAGATTATCTTTGCCCATCTTCCGTCTCAGATCGTCATTATAATAGCCATGCTTGTTTCCACCAGAGTACCTCATTCTCAGCTCAGCATAATCTTTGTAGGATATATCTCCTTCCATATTTGCGTTCCTCCAATCTGCCCGAAGTTGATCTTGTATTTCCTAGAAGGTTGGTTGCTCTCCTCACCGTTCTTCCATCTGTGGAGGGAAAGTAAGCATTGACGGTCGAGAGCGTATGGGTTGGGGATTTGCCCGTCCCGAGACAGAATTGTCGCTTTGTTCCCCAGATATCTTGCTTTCGGCCAATTTTCGTAGAGTCTCTTCCATGAGGCGTTGAGTGTCATTTATTTGTACCTGGTTCTTAGTGAGTTCTCTCAGAAGAGTCATGACTTCGTCCGTAGGGTCTTGGGGATCGCCCATTCTACAGACTGAGTGAGATCTGCTCCTTTTCCTTGAATAAACTCTCATTCAATACCCACAAGCTGGCAGAATCACCAGCTCTGATACCACTGTAATGTACCGAACCACTAGTCCCGCCTGAGCACTTCGCGATTCACTATACGGAGGCCAATTATGCTAGTGGAAGATATTGTTGTCCTCACCTTGTCTGGAAGTGACTGTACGATTGCTGAGAAGGGCCGTACGACAACAGAGAGTAACCACACAAAGCCTGGGAGTGACCGTTCGGAAGAGATTGTATGTCGTACGAAGGGGGTTTGATGTAGCGTACAGAAGAACAAGGGAGCCATACGGTGAGAGTGTTAGGGCCGTACGGTGTGACAAGGGCTAGCGTATGGTAGAACATGAGAGATGTACGGTGGAGGTGTTAAGGCTGTACTGTGCAACAGGAGGTGGCGTACGGTTGGGTGTGGCCGTACGGTGGCACTGGAAGAGTCGTACGGTGGTGTATTGCCAAGGTCATGCAGGATAGTTGTTGAATGGTATAGTGGGGTAGGCCGTATGGATGTTGTGGATGTCGTACGGTGGGACAAGGTGGCCTGTACGATAGGGGAAAACACACAGAGCAGAATGCTTATTTGGGAGTCGTCCTTTCCTTCGCTGATCACTAAGTATGCTCTTGCGGACACGGAGTAGTACGCCAACCAAATACATATTTGTCAGAAAAGATCTTATTGAATTAATTGACGAAAACCTCGAATTTGCCAGATCCGATACAAGCAGAACAAGCAGAGTAGGGTGAGGGTTGAATCCCACCAAAACTGCAACAAACCAAATAGGGAGGGTCTTTCACCTCCGAAATGGCGAATAGCAGAATCCCAACAGAAATTCGCAAGTACAAATCAAATATAAATCTCAACATATCAAAACTAACCTACACGCCGAGCATAAATACCCGTCGGGAAAAACTCCCAAGAGTGCACAAAAGAGCCGACGGCGACAACTAAACTATGCCAACAAAAAGAAAGAAAGGGCCCGAGATAAACTAAATCAATCGCGACCCCTAATACAATAGTTTTAATAGTCATTTAATGACAGGGATATTACACTGACAAACCCTCTATGAAAAGCATTACTCTCCTCTCGGAGATGTCATATACCATAACTGATAGGCACTGAAATTCACTGATGAAGGCCTCAAAGCCATCTGTCTGTCTTAGCTGAGCTAACTCTCTGAAGTAAGTCTCAGGATCTTTCCTGTCAAACCGCTCTATCAGTCTATCTACGAACTCCTGGTACTACACAATATGATCATGATGCAGAGACACTAACCCATGATACTACCAATCATGAGCTAACCCATCCAAATGAAGCACGACAAATCGAATAGCATCCTTCTCAGACATAGGACGAAGTGAGAGATAAGTATCCAGCTTGTGTACCCATGCTCTAGCTGTAGTCTTCCCACTTCCATCGAAGTGGTCTAATGTCAACTTGTTGGTTGCCTGCTTGAGTTCATTCTGCCTAGGTCTCTGCCTCGTGTCAGGAGCTGGCCTGTCTCTGGAATGCTCACGCTTCTGTGTCAAATATTTCTCAAAATTTAAATTTTATTTTAGTGCCTCAGGAAGAGCATCCCACTCTGCAAAATGTGCCACCATGTCAAAGACAAATGGTGCTGGTTCTGACTCTACACTAACTGCATCCAGCTCTGGCCTCAAGAAAGTTGGACGATGAGGCCTGTCATAAGTACCAGTATGGTCAGCTCTATAATCTTGCCTGTCATCAGCTCGTGACCTGTGTGAGCTGACTGAAGCACTCCGCGCCCCTCTGTCTCTAACACGATCACCTGGTAATGCCATGCGCTGTAGAGTGTCTGAAAGATGTTGCAATACAGTTGCAACATGATGCTGGCCATCTGCAATATTTCTGAAGGCATCTCTGGCCTCCCTGTCAATATCATTTCCAATATTATTCATCTTTCCTACCTGTTTATTCTGTGGGCCTTGTTCATTACCTTCAGGAGGTGGTGAATTTCTATCCCTACGGGTATAGTACCCTCCTGGTATAAATCTGTCTGCCATTATTTTTTTTCATACCCTTCAGGATGGCAAGATCAGTGCTCTGATACCACTGTAAAGAGCCTGACTGGCTCTCAATATAGAAATTTGTACTACCTCTTGAAAAGACTTTGAATTTTCTAGCAACTTGTAATTTTGAAACTATATATGTTTTCTTTTTTTGAATTTCTCACTACTTCAAAATTAACAACAGCAATTGATAACTATTGAACTGTTCACAAAATCAGAATTTAGCAATTAACTTCATATCAAATTTCATCACTAACATAGTGTTTAATTTAGGTACCTTTATTTAGACTTGGTTGTGGGTAAATAAATTACATCCAAATGTACGATGGCAGCAGCAACTATACATCAGGCCATTAGCCAATTGACGTCCCTTCTATTAATTCATGCCAAGCTACAAACAACAGCAATAGAAAACAATCATTGTTCCCACACGAAGCTTCCAGCCACCACACGTTAATCTATACTTGAAATGCAATTGATGCAGGAGAGTTACGGCTGGATGCTAGGGTGTGCAAACCCCTCATGTGACTCCCTCTATGGTTTAATTTCCACCTAATGCACTGCAAGAGCTGGGAATGCGTGCATTACCAGTATTAAAGAATTTCCCTTCTCACAAATACGCCTCTCCCAAACACACAGCAATCCAGCTACATACGGCTCCCTAATAATGATGGTATTGAATTAATGATTTCCGTACGGTACAGTTTCAGTACACAGTAGTTCGATTCCAAACACAAATAGCAAGAGAATTTGTTGCATCTCAGAGACTTTCAATCAAACCCTCAAATCACCATTATTTCTTGTTTCTCTTCAAATCAAAAATCAAAAATCAATAGCACATGAAGAACTAATAATTTGGCATTCAAGAACTGGATGAACTCTCTCCAAAAGCTAAAGACCAAGCTCAAACCCTAGCTTTTCCAAGCCAAGTAGAATTCTCTCACAAAACAATTTATCAAATCATCAATGGGTAAATGAAAGTGCTTTTTCGAATTGAATATATAGCTTTTTTGGAAAAAGCTTCAACTTCACTTTTTTCACTTAGGAGGCTTTTTAAACACTTCATTTTATAACATTAAGTTATAGTCATAAAGTTATTAAATTAAAATAATTTAATTTAATAACGATAACTTCAAAATAAAAAGCCATTGTAACCCATTGACTGCAACAAACTCGTTACTGACACCAGAGCCTCAAACCTCAACTACCCTGCCAGAAATAGCCAACTGAGCCAACTGCCAAAAATAGATTTACTATAAATAGTAAGTCTCTCAAACTGGAGATCCCCCTAAAACTCGATCCTAAAACTTCTGACACCCCGTACAGACGCCCTGCTAATCTTGGCCATACCCAAAATACCACTTACTAAAAATAGTAAGTTCACCAAATTAACCCGAACGAAGAGCAAACCTGGTAATTTGAACCTCTTGAATGGAATCCCAAAATTGGCTCCGCCAACAAACCCCCTCTGATCGCCCAACTAGCTTGCGAGGGTCGCCAAACCAAGCTAATCCCAATACTCTGAAAAACGGGGACCTTACACTGTTATCTACAAGTTTGTACATTGCTGGCATACGTTTCCAAATTTTATAATAAAAGCTAGAGAACCTTCGGGTATGAATAGTTAATGGAAAACATTGTGTGTGTTGGCATTAATCGATAAGGATGTAACCAGTACATGGAAAACAAGTTGTTGGCATTGATGTCAAAGGATGCAAACAATGTTCAAACATGAACAAGCAGGAACATTTGACAATCATAAGCACAAGAGAGACTGGTTAGAGACCGGTGACACATAGTGAGCAAGAAGGGGTATTGTCTCTGTTACTGATCATCAGAGCAACTGGTAACCAAGGAAGGTTCACTGGTCATCAAGGACTCGGAGCTGTGACCGGAAACAATGTATAACCGAAAGCAAGGACTCAAACCGGTATAGACAAAGAAAGAAAAAGTGACAGGTGATAGTTTTTGTAGTTTTTACCTGTGCACAACCTAAGGTTATAAACCGATCAACAAAGATATCATCAAGATTGATGAACCAGGGAAAGTCACAGTCGACAAACACTTGTGTGACTCTGTGACCGGGATTTGTTGCACAAAATCCGAATGACTTTGTGCTATCAAGAATATGGGTGCAAGGCGTGATTGAAAGTTTTAATGCCGAAGTTTATGCAATTAAAACATGGACAAATCTCTTGTAAAAGAAAGCTTGCAGCACACATTTGTTGTTTCCTTTATAAAGTAGAAAAAGCACATGGCATGCATCGGATGTTTCTTCAGTAAATGGAGACTCCACTTGGTGATGGATCCAACGGAGATTTTTATTAAGGTCATGCATGCAAAAAGCGGAAAGGGCAAGAAGCCTATATATTCTTCAGCTTGTGAAGAATATTGTTTGCCTTCATTCTGGCAAGGAAAAAGAGTGAACCTGTACGTTGAGAGAAGCGATAGAAGGGTGAAAAAAAGAAGAGAAGAAGAATGTGCAAGAAAGCAAAATAGAAGGAGAGCATACCTGTGGTGACTGGTGATGACTCTCAATTGAGAAGTACAACAATCTTATCGAGCTCAGCAAAGCCATTTCTAAAAGATCAAACCCTCTATTGCTCTCTGACAATTGCAATAGAAAAATCTCAGTATTTGGATGGCCTTTAACAAGTCCCTTGTATTAAATCCCTTAACCAAGTGACATATGTGTAGATGTTCTAAGTCCTCTAACAAGACAGGGTTTAACAGGCCTTATTTCTTAAATCCCTTAACCAGGTCACATCTAATAGTGCGTTTGTAATCCTTTAACAGGAAAGGCTCCTAACAGGGCACACTTCAGAAGAGTGCAAAATTTGTGAAGTTTCTTCACACCATGGTTTTCTCCCGATTTGGGTTTCCACGTGATAAATTTGGTGTTGCTTATTGCTTGATTGTGTGATTGCTATTTCTGTGATAGAATCTATTCTGCTTACAATTTTAGTTAGATTATATCAGATTTGGTTCTTAAGTTTTGGTGGGTGCTGATTCACCCCTCCCCTCTCAGCACCGGTTGGGACCATCAATTGGTATCAGAGCCAAGTTCCTTTTTCAAAGTTGCTTAACCGCAATAGAGAAAAGATCCAATGATGAGGAAGGAAGGACCAAATTTTTCTATGGAAAACTTCACCTTATGGTGCAGTAGAATGATGTTGTACATGAAAACCACCGGAGATCAATACTGGACTCATATAATCCATGATTACACTGAACCCACCAGTACATTGACACCTGATCAACAAAAGATCAACACTGAACACACAGCTACAATGGATATGATAGCAAGTACGCTACCTAATCATGTTTATGCAGAGATTGAAAATCTGACAACTACTTACAAGATGTGGGCTAAGCTACAAACAGTGTATGGTGGTGACCCACATGTTCAAAGAGCAAAGGTAGAAAGCCTCAGAGGGAAATATGATGACATGAGGATAAATGAACGAGAAAATATTGAGCACTACAGCAATAGAATAAAAGAGGTGATGAACTCCATCAAAAGCGCTAAAGGAACATTGAGTGAAGAAGATGTGGTAAGCAAGATACTGAGGACGCTGAGGCCACAATATGCTATCAAAATCTCAGCCATACAAGAGCTTAGATCAGTGAGCGCATCTCAAGTCACTCTTGACTCCCAAAGCAGTAAGTTGACTGCTTTTGAATGAAGTAATTATGATAACAACTTACCAATGTTAGAGGTTGCCTTTAAGTCCTCTGTGAATACTACTTCCAACAAGAAAGGAAGAGAGATCGGTAATAGTTCAAACGGTAAGACTGGAAGTTTTGTTGAAAATCTACTCTCTAAAGAGTTAGAGCAAGATGAGTTTGAAGCACTCATCGCAAGGAGATTTCCTAGAGGCAAAGGGAAGTACAAAGGGAAACTTCCACTAAAGTGCTTCTCTTGCAACAAGATAGGACACATTGCTGCAAGGTGTCCAAATAATGAAAATAAAGAAAAGTCCAAGCGACTCAAGAAAAAAGGAAAGGAGTGCTACCTTGCTGAGGAAGGTGTCACGGACAATGAATCTGAAGATTCAGGAGATGAAGAAATTGTCTTTGTTACAATAAAAAAAGAATGCACAGTGATAAGTGAAATTGCACTTATTTCAAGATCTCATCAATATGATGATTAGAACATTCACAGTGGATGCACTCACCATATGACTGGTGACAAGAACAAGTTCATAAGCCTGAAGCTTAATGATTGTGAATCGGTTACCTTTGGTAACAATGCTCCCTGTGCTATCAAAGGCAAAGGCTCAATTGCACTGGGCAATGAAGCTGTATGCGAGGATGTGTACTGGGTGGAAGGACTCAAGTACAATTTGATGAGTGTAGCTCAATTAAACAACAAATGATACATGTTGGAGTTTGGGCAAGGTTCTTGTATTGTTGAGAACCAATCAGGAGCTCATGTTGCCACCGGTAGACAGAGTAAAGGGAACCTGTTCTATCTAGACTCAACCCAGGGGGCTGACCTCATAGCAATGGCAAAAGGGGAGACAAACAAAATTTGTCTCATAACAAAAGAGGACAACAGTTGGCTGTGGCACAAGAGGCTCTGCCAGATAAATTTTGACAGTATTGTCAAAGTAGGCAAGAAGTAGTCAGTCAGAGGGCTTCTTGAGATTACAAAGCCTGACCGAGGTATTTGTAAAGAATGTCAGTTAGGCAAATTGACAGGAACAAACTTCAGTAGCAAATCTTTTTCTACTGAAAACATGCTGGATCTCATTCACACAGACTTGTGTGGATCAATGAGGACGAAGAGCTACTATGGAGACAGGTACTTCATGCTCTTTGTAGATGATTTTTCAAGAATGATGTGGACACTCTTAAAGAAAAATCAGAAGCCTTTCACATGTTCAAAATCTATAAGGCTCGAGTGGAGAAGAAGACCGGTAAAAGCCTAAAGTGTCTAAGGTCAGACAGAGGAGGTGAGTACACCTCTCAAGAGTTCACTCACTACTGTGAGGAACAGGGGATAAAAAAGGCAGTTGTCTTCTCCGAGAACCCCCAACAAAATGGAGTCGTTGAAAGAAGAAACATGACTCTAATTGATTGTGCTAGAACTCTAATGATTCAGAAGGATCTTCCCCATCATTTCTGGAGAGAAGCAATCAACACTGAATGTATACACTGAACCGGGTTCAAGTTAAGAAAGGAACCAGTAAGACTCCCTACAAGTTGTGGTTTGGTCACACCCCAAGTGTAGCGTATTTCAGAATTTTTGGTAGCAACTGTTACATCAAAAGAAATGTGTACTCTGGCAAGTTTGAGCCAAAGACTGATGTAGGCATATTTTTGGGCTATTCTACCAAGAGTAAAGCCTACTGGTGTCTGAATAAGAGGACTAGAAAAATAGTGGAAAGTATCAATGTAAAAAGATTGATGAATATTCAGAACCAAGGGAAAAGATCAGACATGATAAATCAGACAGTCACCAGGATCATGATGCTGAAAATCGTTTGGAATTTAATGAAATGATTGCTGCTGATGAAGAAGAAGAACAGGTCAACAGACCCTCAGAGCAGGGTAATGTACTTGAGCCAAGAAGGGATCAGAACATTAGACCAACTTAGGATGAAGAACAGGAACTTGTTCATGACCTCGCTAGAGATATTGCTCAATCGAGTAACGTAGACCGGGATCAACGACTGGTTCTGCCAAGGTATGTCACATATCACTCCACTGATAACATTATTAGTGACAAACATGCTAATATTCTGACCAAGAGAAAGGCTAGAGAGAGTATCTGCTTACTTTCAAGTATAGAACCCAAATCCACTAGAGAGGCTCTAGAGGATGAGAACCGGGTCAAGGCAATGGAAGAAGAGATTGAGCAAATCGAGAAGAATGAAACATGGACTCTTGTTCCCAGACCACAGGACAAAAATGTCATTGGCACCAAGTGGGTGTACAGAAACAAGTTAAATGAAGGAAAGGAGGTAAGGAACAAAGCAAGGCTAGTCTGCAAAGGATATGCACAGGAGGCAGGACTAGATTATGGAGAAACCTTTGCACCTGTGGCAAGACTAGGAGTGAGAAACCCGCTTGTGTATCCTGCTCATAAAAGGTTCAAAGTATACCGGATGGATGTAAATTGCATTTCTGAACAATATATTGGAGGAGGAAGTTTACATAGAACATCTAGAAGGCTTCTCGTCCACGGAGAAAAGTGGTATGGTCTGTAAATTGAAGAAAGCACTTTATGGGCTGAAACAAGCCCCAAGGGCTTGGTATGAAAGGTTACATTCATACCTTCTGACCATTGGATTCACAAGAACAGGTGATAACAACAATATGTATCTCAAGTCTGACAAAGAAGGGAACCTGATTGCTAAAATTTTTGTGGATGACATCATCTTTGGAGGAGATGACGAAATGAGCAAAGACTTCGTTGAGGAGATGAAGAAAGAATTTGAAATGTCCATGATTAGAGCCATAAAATTCTTCATTGGATTGCAAGTGCATCACAACAAGGTATTTTTATTTCTCAATCCAAATATGTCAGAAATTCTTAAATTGTTTGGGCTAGAAGAAACCAAACCGGTTGGCACACCGATGATAACTAACCTCAAGTTATCAAAGGAGGATGACGCAAAAGAAGTTAATGAGACATTGTATCGGTCAATGATTGGCAAGCTATAGTAGGTTGTGCATAGCAGACCTGATATTGCACATGCAGTAGGCATTGTAGCCAGATTTTCTGCTAACCCTAAAGAGACATATTTAATAGCAGTGAAGAGAATTTTCAAATACCTAAACGGTACTGAGGAGTACGGCCAATGGTTTCCTCACAAAGGAAGTTTCGAGATAAAGGTATTCACTGATGTAGATTGGGCTGGTAATATTCATGACAGAAAGAGCACAAGTGGAGGTGCATTCTTTCTTGGAGAGAGGATTGTGTCTTGAAGATAAAGGATTGGTGATAAAGGACTGCTGCTCGAAGGGGGAGCAGATTATATGAAAGTAGTCTTTTGACTAGCATTTGCCATTAATGTCAAAGGGGGAGATTATGACCGGTGAAGATGGTGACCGGACTGGTAAGTTGTGTAAGTTGTGTTTATCCATCAATGCCAAAGGGAGAGATTGTTGCCATTAACCGGTAAGGATGTAACCTGTACATGGCAAAGAAGGTGTTGTCATTGATGTCAAATGATGCAAACAATGTTCAAACAGGAACAAGCAGGAACAATTGACAATCATAAGCACAAGAGAGACTGGTTAGAGACCGGTGACACAATGAGCAAGAAGAGGCATTGTCTCTATTACTGATCATCAGAGCAACCGATATCCAAGGAAGGTGCACCAATAATCAAGGACTCAGAGTTGCGACCGGAAACAATGTATAACCGGAAGCAAGGACTCAAATCGGTATAGACAGAGAAAGAAAAAGTGTCAGGTGATAGTTTTTATAGTTTTTACCTGTGCACAACCTAAGGTTATAAACCAATCAGCGAAGATATCATCAAGACTGATGAACCGGGGAAAGTCACAGTCGACAAAGACTTGTGTGACTCTGTGACGGGGATTTGTTGCACAAAATCTGGATGACTTTGTGTTATCAAGAAGATCGATGCAAGGTGTGATTGAAGGTTTTAATGCCGAAGTTTATGCAATTAAAACATAGAGAAATCTTTTGTAAAGGAAATCTTGCGGCACACATTTATCGTTATAAGCAGAAAAAGCACATGGCATGCATCAAATGTTTCTTTAGTGAATTGAGACTCCACTGGGTGATGGATCCGAAGGAGATTTTTATGAAGGTCATGCATGCAAAAAGCGGAAAGGGCAAGAAGCCTATATATTCTTCAGCCTGTGAAGCATATTGTTTGCCTTCATTCTGCCAAAGAAAAAGAGTGAACCTATATGCTGAGAGAAGGGACAAAAGGGTGAAAACAAGAAGAGAAGAAGAAAGTGGAAGAAAGCACAATAGAAGGAGAGCATACCTATGGTGACTGGTGATGACTCTCAATTGAGAAGCACAGCGATCTTATCGGGCTCAACAAAGCCATTTCTAAAAGATCAAACCCTCTATTGCTCTCTGACAATTGCAATAGCAAAATCTCAGTATTTGGATGGACTTTAGCAGGTCCCTTGTATTAAATCCCTTAATCGGGTGACATATGTGTAGATGTTCTAAGTCCTCTAACAAGGCGGGCTTTAACAGGTCTTCTTTCTTAAATCCCTTTACCGGGTCGTATCTAACAATGCATTTGTAATCCTTTAACAGGGAAGGCTCTTAACAGGGCGCACTTCAGAAGAGTGCAAAATTTGTGAGGTTTCCTCACACCATGGTTTTCTCCCGATTTGGGTTTCCACGTGATAAATCTGGTGTTGTTTATTGCTTGGTTGTATGATTGTTATTTCTGTGATAGAATCTATTCTACTTATAGTTTTAGTTAGATTATATCAGATTTGGTTCTTAGGTTTTGGTGGGTGTTGATTCACCCCTCCCTTCTCAGCACCGGTTGGGACCATCAGTGTGTGTATTATGCTCAATAAGAATCATTGCAGCGCTATTTCATTTCTAGAATATTTTATATTTGCAATGTTATTACTTCTTGCCTCACGATCTATTTGAAAAATTTAGGAAAATACATATAAATATCAAATTTCAAGACAAACATATCATTTGCATAGAAAATTAGTGGGTTGGTGAAGTTAGAACCTGTTGGAGTTCTTACAGTGGTATAAAAGCTGTTTTTTAATTCATATAACCATCAAATTTCAAGACAAACATATCATTTGCATAGCAAATCAGTGGGTTGGTGAAGTTAGAACCAATTGGAGTTCTTACAGTGGTATTAGAGCAGTTTTTTGCCACTTTGTTGAGGTTTGAAATAAAAATTCATGGAGCTCACGTAGTTGATTTTGAGTGACCAACACTCTTGCAGTTGTTTTAGTCGTAGAAAAATCTAGGAAAGCAATTAAACAGGGAAACCAGATGAAGGTTACACCATAGGATATAATGGGTGATAGAAGGGAAGAAATACTTAGAATGTTTGAGGAATATAATACTCTCCCACAATATGTTAAGAAAGATTTATCTTTCATCGATTTCATGGACTGGCATCCAAGGCACTACTACAAGATTGGCAAAACAATAATATCCTATGATAGCTCTAGATCTATTTGCACAAGAAAAGATACCGAACTTGAAAAGGCGAAGAAGCAATTGATGGAGGCAGCCAACATGATCCGCAGAACAAGACAGCTGGAGATGGCAGCCACCCAAAGCCTCCGTTGCCTGCAACAACAGTCCACCCCCTCAACTTCTCCAGTTTTAGGGACGTCTCCTTGCCCCTCTTCGTAATTTCTTTATGTATATTTTGCCCCATTTTGGTTTTTGTCGTCAAGAAGACAATTTTTGTGGGGGGGAGTGGATGTAGACAACAAATCTGCCGCAAGTAATTAAATAATACTTTTTTTAGTTAAGTAGTATTTGGCAGTTATAGTTTGGTAAGAGGCTATATTTTGATGGCCTAGGGAGAGAAGCCCATTGTGCCACCATTCATGTGCTATCCCTTATAAATGGCGTACGGAAAATTGGAGCGCATCCTCTTCGGTCATCGGACTGAGGGTAAACTAGGTGTTTAATTTTTGCAGCCAAGTCTGAGCTGTAAGTTTTCTTGACCCATCAAAATTTGGAAGTATCACCTTGTTTACCTTATGTTTGAGATCCTTATTTGTATATTTTTTGTTCTCTTAGGTGTCTCATGTTTTTGGCCTTTGCAAAATTCTGCAAATGTTATAAGCTCCCTTATCTCTGGGTTCAAGGCTTGCATAAGCTCTAGCATTATCTACAACACTATTTGTGGGTTGATCTTCTTCCCTTAGTATTTCTATTCTTGGTAAGAAGGGTGGTTTGGGAACTCTAGAAGTTGATGACTCATTATTTTCTAAATGGTTAGAACTCATATCCCTCCCATTGGTAGAGTTGTTCTTGAGGTTGTTGATTGAATTTTCCATGCTTTGCAGGGCTAAGAGGAGTGCTTGATTGGACTTTTCTAATAATTCATTTTGACTCATGAGTGTTTGATTTGTTTGTTCCATAAAGGTTCCCAACTTATTGCCCATTTCATTCATGATGGTCTTTTTTGCTCCTCTGATAAGTTTGAATCAACTACTCTTCACAGGATGCTAGGATTATGCTCTGATACCATTGTAATGTCCCCTTTCCGTCACCACTTAGTAATAGGGACAATTAACTTACTAATTTTAATCACAAAAGACTTCTTTCGACAAAGTCCCTAAATACATTTAAAATAATGATAATTAATACTTCTCAATATAAGAATGAAAGATTTGATACAAAATTGATATCACTTGTATTATATGATTAGTAACAATATCACTGCTATGTCTGATTAAAACTTCGATGTATGCAGATGATCTTGATATATATATATATATATATATATATACACACACACACGCACTTAGTACAATGAAGTCAAAGTGAAGATTATCATTGTTGTCTCTGATATGTTTGATGGTAATTATGCAAGGATGATCACTGATCTCCAAGGGTGGAGTTTACTCCGCTATCTCTGATATGGCAAAATGGAATATGCTTCAATTCATTTCTCACTGCTTATAGCCTTTCTAATATTCAATATTAGAATGTTGTATGTTCTCCCAATCACTTATAGTGATGATGACAATTTGCTGTTTCTGATTATGACTATTAAAGTATGCAATAGTGCTTAAGATAGATCTAGAAAGACCTTTGATCTACATATGAATGCTTGTCTGATATATTTGATTATGTAGCAATTATATACAATCTTTAGAAATGGATTCTTGTCTGATTTGTCCTATAATATTATAGCAATTCTAGGCTTTTGTCTAATACCACTATGCAAGTATACATCCAAAAGCCAGAGGCTGTCTCATGAATGAATCATTCCTCCCAAATCTGTAACGTTATTGAGCAGAGGTGGACCAGGCTGTTGCATGTCTATGTTCGCTGATGTCTTCTTTTTTTTCCCCTTTAGTCCAACCTATGATTTCTCTTAAATACTTAGCAAGGGAATAAGTTGTGTCTTTTCCCACAACTCTTGCTATCGTGCCCCTTCCTAACCTATCCGTTTATTCATTACTAACTTTTATATCATCCTCTAAATCATTGTATCACTTGGTTAAAGTAATTTATACCGATAACAATTTCTTGCTTATCGTTTGGTGTGATTGATATATTGACAGTCACGTTCTCTGCTAATGATCGTATATTGACAGTGGACATCTATGTTGATATCAAGTCTTAAATCCTTACTCCCCAAATCCACACTTAGTATATAATATCGAGTGCTCCTTGTTCCACTAATATCATATCCAATCATTGCGATATATTACGGTAAAATCCCGGATGCCATGTTTTATACTTAGCAATTTCTCGATAAGAGTTCGAGCCTCTGTTGTTCGAAATAGACATATATATGTAAAATCGACAGCATTAGTTGAGTGAGTCACTTGTTTTAGAGCTTCGATCTCATACGTACAGGTATATTATGAAAGATTAAATCTCTAATTAAACTTCAATACCTTCCAAATAAGCTTAATCACTTATTATTTTATAGTCGTTGCTATCCAATTTATTATTATTAAATTATAATATTATTATGTTCAAATATATATATATATATAGTTCTTTCTTTATTATCTTAATTATATAGTTAATAAATTATATTATAATTTTTTTATTATTATTTTATTCATCAAATTATTTATATTGTTTATTATTAAATTTTATTCTGAAAAAGGGGAACATCACAATTTGTATCGAGTTCAAAACAAGTCATAGGTTGTTGATTGTATAGTCTTTACACTAGAAATGCAATGGTATATCCTTCTGCCAATTGACTGTGTTATGTGTTCTATCCAAATTATTATGTTCTCTGTATTTTATTTATGTTTTTGTTTACTCTAAGTATTAAATTTATACCCCGAAGAGAGAAAACACACATCTTTTAGTTGCTCGTGATGAATATTTATACTAATTGATAAAAAAATGTGTTGCTTCAACTTTGCTAACATCTATGGTTCAAAGATTCTTCTAAATAAAACATATATATTGCAAATTTCCTGCAATGCTCATTGACAAACAGCGTGATTATTTGACAAGAAAATAGCATTGTGTTTAAGCCATAGTTACCAAACTCATTGGGTATCTAGCAAATCCCAGGTCAAGCAGGCCTAAATGAGGCATGCACGCCTGTTTCAGAGACTAGACAAGAATAAAGGAATTGAAACAAATCTAAGCCATCTTTTTCCAACATTCATATTTTTCTGAAATAATTTTTTCTGTGTTTTTATAAATGTGTCAAGTTTTTGTGCTAACTTCAAGTCTGAGTCAAAAACTGTCTTTCCAAGTCTATGTTGAGTTTAAGTCTAGCAACTACGGTTTCAGCTATGCAGAGACACAAATACTGTATACCTACTCTGCTCCCTTGTTGAACCTGTTAGTTTAGTTGCATCTTTCAACGTCATTTACAACACGCTACCCAAAATATTGGCAGTTTGTAAGGTTATAAATTGAAGTGACATTCAATAAACAATAAAGACAACTGTAACTCTACAATTAAAATTCTCTCCATTAAAACTACTTATCTTCTCAACACAAACTTATTTAACCAAAATCTCCAAATGATCCATACATTTAGTGTATATGCAGCTGCAGAACTTCTTCATTCAGTTAAATAAAGACATAATTTCTTTACAAAGGTAAATACACAACAAAATAATGATGTTATATATAATATCACCTGTCCATCTGGCCCAGTGATCTCCGTATCTATAGCATCACGAGTTGTTCCACTAACAGGACTTACAATCATTCTCTCCTCCCCAACTAAAGCATTCAGAATGCTGCTTTTGCCTACATTAGGTTTCCCCACAATGGCTATAGCAGGAATGCGATCTTCAACCTCATCTGTTTCTTCCAAGGCCTATATTTAATCATTTACAAATACAAAGGAAACTATACATTCAGAAGTACAGGATAAGTATAAAATGACAACAAATAATAAACAATTTCTATATTACCGTAGTCATATATGCATTCAAAGATTGTTCCTTAGAAATAATAAAGAGGAATTGCCAAAATGCCTTAACAAGATTAAAATGATTTCATTTATCATCGTTTCTTCTGAACATAAAACACAACTGGGTAATAGGATGCAGAAACAAAGAAATATATATATATATATATATATATATATATGACCAAAGTAGGTCAATCAGTCTCAAAAGTACAGAAATTTACAGTAGCAAGATTGTTTAAAATAACACTAAGAAGACAAAACAAGTATGTTAAATTAACAACAGAATATCCTTACAAGAGTAAATAAACCCAAAATGATCAAATCCTAGACAATAGCATAAACAATGCCACTAAATATAAAATCCTTCAAGGGAATTCACCCAAAGAAAGAGTCGAAAGAACCAAGAGAAGGGAACCAATAAATTGCCACGGAAGGGCTTATAGAGAGTACGATTATATCCTGTTAAGGACAAGTTGAACTAAGATTTCACAAGTAAACAATCTTAATAGGATGTGTGATGCTCATCTATCACATAAATACCAAGTGTATAGGTATATATTAACACATTATATTATTAAATAGTATATATAAAAAATGAAGTGATTATCGAGGATAGAGGTGATAGTATATATTAGAATGATGAGAAGCACATAATAGGTCATTGTCTCTGCAAGGTGATAGTTCACACATATTAATTGGATACCTTGATAGCCAGTTAAGCTTTCCATGCCATTTCCCGCATAAAAAATGCTTCAACATTGAAATAAATGTAGATTACAATAGCTGATAAAAGTTTTGATAAGATTTCCACAATAATGACAATTTGAGAATTCATATGCCCATATGTTTCAACTTTGTAATGCCCCCAACCTTGACATTACACAGCTAATATTTCTTCAATTTCGTTAAGTCTTTAAGACAGACAAAATTGTAAAAGAATGGACAGTTCAATATCGGCCATCATGAAAACATGGAGGACGTCTGATGAATATTGGTTGATTATTTATATATTAGCACAATCGGTAAAGTTATCCTGAATATAACATCGGAGTATTAAGAGATGATTGAGTCATAATCCAAAGTTACTAATGAAATAGTAATTGTTGGTAAAGGATGCGATGTCATAGTAATTTTCAAGGAATGCTTGGCTACCACAGAGGATCAATGACAACAGTGCAATGTCAATTCGACTAAAGCAAAGGAAAGAGTGATGACAATGTGAAGAAAGGAATGCTAACGAATGTCAAATAGTATGATAATGGAATATTCAAACAAACCATGACAATTTGAGATTATCATACTACATGTTGAGGCAGCAATCCAATCAAACAACTATTAGTTGGAGATTCAGGCAGTCAACGTTATGACTGAGCAACGATTACTTGGTCCACGTTGATAGTATCAAACCAACAAAAAGGAAATTCGAAAATAATACAGACCAATCAAGTTAATAAGGGTATTCAACTCAAACAAGGAAGACCGAATATGATCATAGTTGATAATGTTGGACCGATATCTCAGCACTGATAATTAAATAGCATTAATTATTGATTATCATCTTCATATGAGATGTAGTATGGAATAGACAGTGATCAATAATAGCCTTCTGGTTATACATCGATCAATAGAGGAGCATCCCTTAATGACGTTAATAACTTGGCAAGTATCGATGAATATCCATTAGGAGACACCAAGTGGTCACGGTGATTAGTCAGCGACAAATAAGAGAGCATAACAGTAGCTGGTATTATGAGTATCGATTATGAAAGGGCATTGACTAAAATTTAACCAGTCAGTTTTAATTCATCAATCAGTTAATTATACCAATCGATATCATGGGCAGTGGAAGTGTTTTAGAAAGGAAGGATAATAATTATCATCAGTCTGTGTTAAGACTTCAATTGGAAGTATAATGAAAAGCTGTGATTATCATAAGAGGAGTTCAACTCAGAGTACAAGTCTCATCGCTAACCCAAGTGGTGCGATAACAATTTGTTATGAAGAAAAACAAGGGACATGGGACGCGTCTTTCACCCAAATGACTTATCATTTCAAATACATGGTATAGGAAGGAAGACTCCATCATTCATTTGAGGCATTATTGAAAACTTCTTTATTTAATCCATATTTGGATCTGCTTGATAAGAGCATCTGCCTTTGGCATTTTGGTTGCAAGTTATCATTGCAGATCAGAGATGACACCGTGATTGCATGTATAGAAGGATAATCAGAAATGGCATCCATATTTGAAGTTACAAGCATCTAAGTCAGAATCTGAAACAGCAACACATTGCTCATAGCGATATTACACTTTGCACTATTATATTGACCTAACAGATACAACAAGCATTTTGTTGCAAGCCTGCAAGTAATACTTATTGATGGCATATTCTTATTGTTTTTATCGGACATAGCATCATTATATTATCAGTATATGCAATAAGGTTATCATATACATAGCAAGTTCACATCAGTATATCAGACATTGCTATTAACATACTGATATCCATATCATCTTGCATATATTCATATAGTTTACATCAAAAATAGCAGTTGATATCTCATATAATTTCCACTGCTTAGTCTAAGCACAAGTATCTGATAGAGTAAGAGGGAGAAGTTAAGGTAATTGCCCAATTTTCCAAGTTAGCCAAAAAAGGGACATTACTAACTTGTCTACTAAAAAAGGGAAATAAATGCTGTATAATAACCCCTCCCACTCTGTATCAATTTTTTTGCACTTTTTCTCAAGTTTAGATTTAACACATTATAATAAACAGTTTGCATGCATTCAGATTACAAAGTTTCTGACTTTGTTGTAAGTCTATACGATGCTGGATTTGATGCAAGTCTTCAAACAATTTTTGTAGCTATAGTTTTTAATATAAACAAGGAATGTTTGTATTGATCGAAATAACTAATAATAAAAATAAATTCAAGTTGCAGATTACTATAATATGACATATTACAGATAAGGAATGTGTATAAACCTGACCTCTAGAATAACAGCATTTGCCTTGGAAGAAATGAGAAAGCAGCAATTTGGTTAATGCATTCATAGTTGAAAAACGCCCACTCAGCAAAAACTCAACAAGGCTCAAAAATTCGACTCAGCAAAAACTTGGCAACTTAAAAATTTGCTTAAATTTAATTGGAAATGCTTTTTTTTTGCAAAATTCAATGAGAAGATGCATCCAATGACTCAATAAATGAGTACATAAAAGAAACAAGCCGAATCTAGTTATATTTGATTGATTTGAATGCAAATTGGGTACAAAATGGTGTCCTCATGTGGAATGTTGATGGCTGGTAGCCTGATAGTCTGGAAAAAAATTAAAATAGCAAATTTTTTTAATAAAACTAAAATTAAATAGGGGAGGTGTACAAATAAAGAATCTAGTCCTAGGAGTATGTTCTGGCTATACCACCTCGATCGGCACGACAAGCTACGGCTTGACCTCCATCATCATTGACGGCTTGGCACTAGCAATCCTCTCATCATCCTCAACCTCCTCAATGTCATCCAATATGAATCCAAATCCATCCCCTCTCGTTGGTAAACAATAGAGGTTGGTCCTGCATTGTTCAATCACTGTAAGGATCAATATCAACTAAATCAATTGGAACGCCTAATATTTCCTCTGCCTTCCTTATGCGCAACCGAAGACTATATTGCACAAAGACAATGGATGACCTCCAACAAGCTCCAATTGCACACTAACATCTGGATGAACTACAAGACTGGCATAAGATGCGAAGGACAATTTTTTGGAGATTTAGGGTATTTCCAACCCAATTTCTCCTCCAAGACTCTACAGAATTAGAAAGCAAAGTCAAAAAATATTTTATCAAAATATCAATAGTTGTAAACTTGTAAATTTGAAATGTGTACCAGAACAAAATAATAGATCACTTGATTTCCTATAATTTTCAATTTAGCCACAACAGGGTCTTGTTGAGGTGAGTTTTGTTCCACTACAAGGTATAAAATCAAACACTTAATGTTTCAAGGTGAAACACTAAATATCTGATCCTATCTTGAATAAAGACATATCATGCTAAGACTAGAATGGAAGATAATAGGGTGACTTCAAGGTTTCTTCTTAATGTGGATACTTAGTTGAAATGATGTGATTTGTTGGATAACTAAGGGGACTTGCACTGTTTTCCAAGACTTGTCAACTTGATTAAAAAGATTTGGCTTCACAATGTGCAATGAAAAAATATTTTTATCCTCCAACTTTTGAATTTCAACTTAAACTTAAACTTTCTAACTTAAAATACTTCTACTTCTACCAATGGATGAAAGGAAGTGTGAATATACCTGGACTCTACTAGATGCAATCTGATTTTCACTTTCTCCATAAGATTTTGACCTCTAAGCTATGTCCATTTTCTCATCTAATCACCTCAAGGGTATGCTAGTTATCAAGGATACTCCCCTTAATACCACAAACACATAACAGAAACAGAGAAACAACAACAATTTGCAAAAACAGAAAATGGGCTTCTTATTATCTCCACAAATGTGAAATTACAAATTCAGAATTACAATATGCAAAGCCACATGGGCATTTTCCTTTACAATATTCTGTAGGACAAAGCCTCGAATCATTACCTAGATCTACCCAGAACTACCCTAGACAACACTATGGACCTTTCTTATATAGGCAATTTCCACCGCCCGAGAAGGTTCCAAAAATTTAGCCCTTAAAGCCGACTATCCTAAGAATTATTTTCTTTACTTTTCTTCTTACATAGGGTTGGCTCCAAATAATTACAAAAATATGTTTTTAGGTACCCCAACTTCCGGAGGCCATAACTTTCTGACAGTAGCTCGGTTTCTCTATTAACCACTTTTCGAAAATGGCAGGACCTAATCTACAATGCCTGCCTCGCACAAATTGTAATCAGATGGGGTCAATCGCGATTCGGAGCCTCTAAGACCTTCAAAATTGACCTGAAAGATTTCGTACCCAAAAACCTCAATAACTTCACCAATATAGATGATGTCGCAATGAAACTCAACTGGTAGGCTGATATGACTAAGATGAACCTCCAACTGTGAAATCAGAACATTCCGAGATCATATGACCAACTTACTAAAAATAGTAAGTTTTCATAAATAGCAGCTCTGCACAAGATAGCCCTTATTGAAAAGAAACCGGAAATATTTTTGGGTGATGCAAAATTGCTCCTACACCCAGGATGCTCTTGCATCAGACACCCGGGGTAATTTGAGAAGTGACCTTGTCACGACTAAGGTGTGAAGAGGAAAATCAAGACGCTTAACCTCCTCCTTTGTCAGCCATGATGAATCTTCAACAGGTCATCCTTTTCATTTGACTAGATATTCTTCATATGTCTTGTTCCTTGTGCTTCTGCCAACACGACTATTCAGTATGTCCTCAATCTCCTTGGTAGCTGAATGAGTTGCTGGAATACTCCACTGTGCTGCTATGATCTCATCTTCAACACCTCCCTCATAATACTCTGTCAAATCTGAAATGTTAAACACTGGTGAAATATTCAGCTCCATAGGCAACTTGACCTCATAGGCATTTCCTGAATCATGCTTCTTTAGTATCTTGCACGGCCCAAACTTCTTTATTTTCAACTTATTATATGTACCAACTAGAAATCTCTCCTTCCACATGAACCATGACTTCATCTCCAACTTGAAATTCCTTATGTCTTCTTTTCTCATCTGCCTTAGCCTTATACTTTGCATTCATCCTCGTAATGTGCTTCCTCACTTCCTCATGGATGTTCTTCAAGTGTTCTGCAAAATCCTCAGCTTTAGCACTACTTATTTCTCCTTTATCTATCTTTCTCAACTCAGATGCATTTCTGGACTACTTCCATATACAATCTGGAATGGTGATTTACCAGTGCTCCTGTTGACAGAATTATTGTATGCAAATTTTGTCTGTGGTAAAATCAAATCTCATCCTGTTGGTTTGTCTTCAACCAAACATCTTAGCAAATTTCCCAAACTCCTATTCACCACCTCTGTCTGTCCATCAGTCTGTGGATGATGGGATGAACTGAACTTCAAATTTGTCTTCAACTTCTTCCACAATGTGCGCCAGAAATATCCAACAAACTTAGTGTCTCGATCTGAAACTGTGCTCTGTGGCAAACCATGTAGTCTCACCACTTCTCTAAAAAACAATTATGCTACATGAACAACATCATTAGTCTTCTTGCAGGGAATGAAATGTGTCATCTTTGAAAATCTGTCAACTACCACAAAAATTGAATCATGTCCCCGCTGAGTCAATGGTAAACCAAGAACAAACTCCATACTGATATCCTCTCAAGGTTTCTCTGGTACAGGTAATGGCTGATACAACCCTATATTTTGCTTTACTCCTTTCGCCATCTGACATACTCTGCAACCCTGTACTAACTTCTTGACATCTTGCTGCAACTGTGGCCAATAATAATTCTCACTAACCAAAGCAAGGGTTTTATCACGACCAAAATGTCCAGCCAATCCTCCGCTATGCTTCTTCTTGATGAGATTCTCCCTCATAGAACTTCGTGGAATGCACAACTGACTCCCTCTGAATAGCATATCATCCTGAATGATGAAATCCAACCACTTCGTTCTGTCTAGAGTAACGGATTCTTTACAAGATTTCCAAGCATCACCAAAATCAGGATCCTCTGGATACAAACTCTTGAGTTCCTTGAATCCAACCACCTCAATCTGCATCTCTGTCAACAAAATTTGTCTTCTGCTTAGATTATCTGCAACCATGTTAGATTTTTCACTCCTGTGTTTCAAAACAAATGTATAACTCTGCAAAAACTCAACCCATTTTAGATGCCTTTGATTCAATTTTCCTTGACTATTCAAATATTGCAAAGCTTGATGATCAGTATACAAAACAAACTCCTTAGGAAGCAGATAGTGTCTCCACTTCTTTAATGCCTGAACTATAGCATAAAATTCTTGATCATAAATAGAATACTTTCTCTTGGCATCATTTAACTTCTCACTGAAATAAGCAACAGGTTTACCTTCTTGACTCATAACAGCTCCTATTGCAATACCACTAGCATCACAGTCTACTTGAAACACCTTGTTAAAATCTGGAAGTGCTAAAATAGGTTGTTCTATCACTTTTTGTTTCAATAGTTTAAAACTCTTATCTGCCCCAGTAGTCCACTTAAACTCTTTTCTATCCCCTTGCATTGTTTCAGTCAAGGGTCCACAAATACTGCTAAAACTCCTGATAAATTTTCTGTAAAAGCTAGCCAAACCATGAAAAGATCTTACCTCAATAGCACTCCTTGGAGTAGGCCATTCAAGGATAGCCTGCACTTTCTCTAGGTCCATTTTTAGACTTTCTGTTGAAATTACAAATCCCAGATACACTAACTCCTTCACAAAACTTCACTGCTTCAAATTAATCAACAATTTCTCTTCCCTTAACTTCTCAAACACCATACGAATATGCATCATATACTCCTTCAATGTCTTACTAAAGATCAAAATATCATCTAAGTAAACAATGAGAAACTTACCCAAAAATTCTTTCAGAACCTCGTTCATGAGCCGCATGAAAGTGCTCGGTGCATTGGTTAGCCCAAAAGGCATGACTAACCACTCATATAGTCCTTCATTTGTCTTGAAAGCAGTCTTCCATTCATTTCCTTCTCTGATTCGAATTTGATGATATCCACTCTTTAGATCTATCTTTGAAAAATACACAGCTCCACTCAAACAGTCCATAATATCATCTATCCATGGCAATGGAAACCTATACTTAATTGTGATCTTGTTTATAGCCCTGGAATCTGTACACATCTTTCATTCTCCATTCTTCTTCGGTGCTAATACTGCTGGTACAGCACATGGACTTAGGCTCTCCCGAATCAACCCTTTTTGTAACAATTCATGTACTTGTCTGTTCAACTCTTCACTTTCTGTTGGTGTCATTCTGTGTGCTGCCTTATTTGGCAAATTGGCTCCTGGAATGAAATCCATTTGATCAGGTACATTATTAGATACAATATCCTGAAACTCATTCAACAAATCTACAACTTCTACAGGTACATCTTCTACTTCCTCTTTACCAGCTTTTGGAATTAAAGAAAAACACATATGCTCATGCCTCATATCCTCTAGGAATTTTCTTCCATCAACAAAAGTTATTTTGGCATTAACACATACCTCTTCTTCTGTGTCCTTCAATGGTTTTAGCTTATGTCGCACTCCATCCTTCGTCAGGGAATAGGTATTCGCACGACCATCATGTACAACACGCTTGTCAAACTGTCATGGTCTACCCAACAACATATGACATGCATCCATAAGTATGATATCACATAGTACCTCATCATGGTATTTGCCAATTTTGAACTTTACTAGGCACTGTTCACTGACCATGACCTTGTGGTCATCCTGTACCCAGGCAATCCGATATGGATGTGGGTGTTTGTCTCTTGAGCTTCAACTTTGTGACCATCTCTTCTAACACCAAATTGTCAGTGCTTCCACTATCGATAATCACATCACAACACTTATCCTCACACTTGCACCTAGTGCGAAACAGACTTCTTTGCTCAGGTTCATTCTCACCACTCAGCAGGACTCTTATATTAATTAGCGTTTCTCCTCTTTCAGCATCTTCAGAATGTGATGATCTGGCATCTTCATCTACATGTGCAACTCTAGCCTGGCCTTCAGTTCTCCTATCTGTCCTTCCTTGGCATTGAGGACATTCATATGCCCTATGACCTTCTTCTCCACAGTGAAAACATGTTCCACGAAAGCCTCCTCTTCTTGAACCTTGTCCTCTTCCTCTTCCTCTCTGATCTCTATTATTCTGATCATGGAAACGTTTGGAATTGTTTCCTCTCTGATTTTGACTGCTACTGGCCTCATCCTCATTTTTCAAATCTTCATTTCGGCCTCCATATGACCGTCCACCAGATCTTCCACCACAACCTCTTCCATTTTGTCTTCTCTCAAACTTCTTGTTCAGCTTTTCCTCTACTTTCAGGGCAAACTGGTATGCCTCTTCAATACTGTTCATTCGAACCAAATTCAACTCCTCTTGAATTCTCGACCTCAACCCATTAAGGTAACGGGCAACTTTCTCCTTATCAGCTTCTGCATGGCCTGTTCTGATGAGGATTCGATAGAACTCCTCCGTATACTCCTAAACAAATCTTCCCGCTTGCTTCAAATTTTGCATTTTCTTCAGTAGGTCAAGATCATAATCAACAGGGATGAACTATTGCTTCAATTTATCCACCATCCAATCCCATCTTATGATTTTATCCTTTCCTCTTCTATTTCGCTCCAATTGAATCTCCTGCCACCAGATCATCGCATGACCCTTCAGTCTGGCCTTCGCAAACTTGACCCGATCAGGATCTGCGATGTCTTCATAATCAAAATATTATTCTAATTCATTGATCCAGTCGATCAACTCCTCTGGGTTAAGATTTCCTGAAAATGCAGGAACCTCAATCTTAGGTCTTTTCCCAATCTTGGAAATGGCCCAAAAAAGTCTTTCTTCCTCTTGGTTCATAATTTCACCTTCTTTTTTATCAGAATTTCCTTCTTCGGCTTCATCCCCGCTTTCGTCTCTGACATTAAGATTCATTCCTCTGCGAATCTCTTCTTGTAATGCTCGCACTTGTCTCTGGAGCGCTCTAACCTCTGGTGTCACAGCACCAGCTCTTCCGCCACGTTCCCTTCGTGGAGGCATTTTCGCGCTTTATCGCTAAAACCCTAAACCACGGTCCTGGTGCAAACTGCCTCACAGTCAGCGATCTGTCTACACACTCAGGAACTCCCGCTTTGATACCACTTGATGAAGGGTGTTCCCCTTAATACCACAAACACATAACAGAAACAAAGAAACAACAACAATTTGCAAAAACAGAAAATGGGCTTCTTATTATCTCCACAAATGTGGAATTACAAATTCAGAATTACAATACGCAAAGCCACATGGGCACTTTCCTTTACAATATTCTGTAGGACAAAGCTTTGAATCATTACCCAAATCTACCCAGAACTGCCCTAGACAACACTACGGACCTTTCTTATATAGGCAATTTCCACCGCCCGAGAAGGTTCCAAAAATTTAGCCCTTAAGGCCAACTATCCTAAGAATTATTTTCTTTTCTTTTCTTTTTACATAGGGTCGGCTCCAAATAATTACAAAAATATGTTTTTAGGTACCCCAACTTCCGGAGGCCATAACTTTATAACCCTAACTCTGTTTCTCTATTGTAACCACTTTTTCGAAATGGTAGGACCTGATCTATAGTTCCAGACTCGCACAAGCTCCAATCACCCAGGGGTCGATCGCGATCCAGAGCCTGTAAGGCCTTCAAAGTTAACCTGAAAGATTTCGTACCCAAAAACCTCAATAACTTCACCAATACAAATGATGTGGCAATGAAACTCAACTGGTAGGTTGATATGACTAAGATGAACCTCCAACTGTGAAATCAGAACATTCCGAGATCATAAGACCAACCTACTAAAAATAGTAAGTTTCCATAAATAGCAACTCTGCACAAGATAGCCCTTATTGAAAAGAAACCAGAAATATTTTTGGGTGATACAAGATTGCTCTTACACCCAGGATGCTCCTGCATCAACTAGGATTTTAAGCTATAGAGAGAGGGCAGAATTTTGGGGCGCCAGAGGATTTTGAATCCTCAAGGGCAGGTGGATTTCGCCATGCCCTGAGGATTCTGCCTTACACATTTTGGTGACCTAGACTTAGTCAATTTTGGCTTCTCCTAAGCCCTCTCTATGTAAAATTGCAAGGGGTGTCTTGTCTATTGGTTGTACTTGGTCGAATTGAGTGCTAACACCCCATTTACCTACTCCCATCATGCTCATCATGCTCAACCTGAAGCCTAAGGACTTGACTGATTTTGATCATTCACTCCCTTTCTTGACTTTACTAAGCTCTCCTCATCTCCCCCAAGATAAGTTTTCTCCTGTCGATAGTGGATTGACCAAAGTCTGGAATGAATATGAAATTATCTGGTCACTCCCTTCTTGTTCCCCCTCGATCTTAATCTCCACATTCCCTTATATCCTCTAGAATCATTCCAAGCGTTGCCATTGATAATATAGCACCCTTCTATGATATTCGTTTATGTGTCTAATTGCTAAACGAAATGGGTTCGTCTTATATCAGAAGGTTTATTTATTTAATTATTATATTTTATTTCATTATTTATTTTATAAGAACTTATTATAAAATTATATATTATATTACTATAGGGGTATAATTACCATAATTATATTATATCTATTAAATTATCCTTTATTATTATTATTATTTATTTAATACAATTTTATTATATATTTACTTATTGATATATAATAGTATATCAATACTATATTATTCATTTAATTGATTTATTTTTATTATCATTACTTATTTAATAATATTATATTATTTAATTATTATTAAAGTTCTACTTTAAACAGGGACATGACAAAGGACTTGGCAGTCTCCCTCTGCCACAAAAGCTCCCTCTGAATCTTATTGAGCCTAAAGAAGTCCTCCCTCTTTAGCTCATCAATCTTTCCCTTTATGTAATAAATATTCTTCAGTCTCGACTTCATCTCCAGCGCATTAACCATTTGATAGGTCACCTTGAATTTTCGGAATTTAACTCCCTTTGATGTCATTTCTTCCCCTTCGAAGAAACTGAAAGCAAAGACAATCTGTATAGGTTCTCCTCTTCAATGAAGTTATGTGCCATCAATTCAGTCCCATGGCTGCAAACAGTGTCCTCATTTTTGTTCATTTCTACAGCCTACATGACTTTCTTACAAAATGCATAAATCTCTTACTTCCTTGAATTCCTTATGTAATCTCTCATCATCTTGTTGCTTCTCGATCTTTCCTGGAAGCATTTTAGAGAGATTTGTAATAGACTTAACCTATGTCCCTAAGAGAAATATACAGACTAATGCTAGAAGCATATATGATTCACTATTCTCTATGATATTGCATAGATAAACTACATAAAATTCATGATCAATATTCAAAGGCATAATCATAAAATACTTCTCTTTATTGTTGACCAATTTAGCAATGCCCTTTCAAATTTTGATTTTCATATACCTTACAATTCAACAGACCTGACTGCTATAGCGACGAGCATCCATATCTTATCCTAGCAATCGTAGGACATACACTATAAAAATACAGAATATAAATCATCAGGTGAATTGCAGACCAAGCTCCATTGGTATACACCCACAAGTTGTGTGCAACCAGAAACTATAGCTCAAACTGCCTACTCGAGCATACCCAAAAACTCATTTTATGACAACATTAGCGAAGTGGTATGCAATCAACACTGGTGAGTATTGTTTTCCCTTGAAAAATGTCTCTCATAGAATCTTCCAAGCACCAACGAATGACAATAGATTCCTTCTTAGAAGGCACGAAAGATAGGTGAATTCCCTCATTCCAATCCCCACCATGCACAACAATTACAACTTCTTTTACTAGCTCATTGAGATTACCCAAAATAGGAATGGCTCTTTGACATTTCCTAGCCATTTTCAAAACTTGATGGCTAACACCGCTTATTACCATTGCTTAACCTAGCTCTGATACCATGTTAATGTTTTAGACCAGGAATGAAAATAAGCAGCAAAACATCAAAAAAGAAACAATAGGACACAATATTTATCCTGGGAAAACCCTCCAACTTAAGGGGAAAAACCCAGCCACACCAAAAAATCTATTTTATTAAATAATAGAAGTCTAAGTACAATGCTTTCATCTGAATACTGCAAACTCTTCAACTTATTACATATATACGAATTGACTCCATAGACTATCTATAGTTGTTGTATAGAATAACCCAACTCAGCAAGCATCACATCACAAAAAATCAATGGTATATTATATATAAAATGTCGAGCCTCAAATCCAACTGTCAACTCACGAGCGTCGCAATGATGAATTGACCAAAACATCCTCCTGAACTCCTGCTAAAACGGGGACATCACAGTCCTCCCTCCCCAAGATTCCTTGTCCTCAAGCAATCGTAACCTAGGATGCTATAGTACATCCTCAGACTCCCAAGTGGCATCCTCAACTGGTAACCTATGCCACTTCACCAAAAAATCCCTGATGACTATCCTGTGCAAATGTCTCTCTCTAGTGTCCAAAATAGCCTCAGGAGTCAACTCCAACGTCCCCTCATCATCCAGTGGGGGTAAAATAGAAGATGTTACAACATGCATGTCTAACGCCTTCTTGAGGCAGGAAACATGAAATACATTATGCACCTTACTATCCTCTGGCAAATCAAGCTAATAAGCAACCTCCCCAACTTGCCTGACAACATGGAAAGGGCCATAATACCGGGGTTTGAGCTTCTCAGCTCCGCTCTTCCGAATGGATGATTGCTTGTAAGGCTGCAGCATCAAATATACCATATCTCCTACTTGGAAAGAGCGAGCAACTCTCCTCTGATCAGCATATTGCTTTTGCTGATTCTGAGCTCTTTGTATATTATCCCACAATGTTCCCATAATATCCCGATTGTCCTGCAGCAAATCACCTGCACTGGGAACTCTGCTATCATTGACCATCAAATCCAAGAAAAACTAGGAGGATCGTACCCATATAGAGCTCTGAAACAAGTCATACAAATAGACATATGGTGAGTGGAATGTTATTCCTAACCGGTTACTGAGAGGGGGGGTGAATCACTAAATTCAATTTCTATTTCTCTTTTAAGAAAACAAATATTCTTGTTAATACAAAAATTAAAAGAATACTATAACAACCATAAAAATAAATTAATTGCACAGGTCAACACAACATTTATACGTGGAAACTCTTGGTTAGCAGGAAAAAATCACGGCGGGACAAAACCCACAAACTCCACTACTGCAGTAATAAAGTTCCCCTGTTAGATGCTTACAAAGCACTGGTGAGAGTGATACCCAGTTAAGGGATTTGATAAAAGACCGGTTAGGATCTTGACCCTATTAAGAGTCGCCTTATCAAAGGACTTAAAACACCAATAAAGATGTTACTCGGTAAAGGGATTTATACAAACGAACCTGTAAGGGTTCACCCTGATTGAGGGATTTAAATGTGCTTCACAACTTAAGCAATGATCTAATGATGACACTTTATCTGTTGATTCAGATCATACCTGTTTACCCTTTACTCTACTTAGTTGTTGAATCTTTCTCTCCCTTTCACCTTTTGTGACTGTGATTGCTCTCATATTCTCCTTCGCTCTATGCTCTTGATTTTCAACAACACAACTTTCCCTCATTCCAATCCCCACCATGCACAACAATTACACATTCTTTTACCAATTCATTGAGATTACCCAAAATAGGAATGGCTCTCTGGCATTTCCTAGCCATTTTCAAAACTTGATGGCTAACACTGCTTATTGCCATTGCTTAACCTAGCTCTGATACCATGTTAATGTTTTACACCAGGAATGAAAATAAGCAGCAAAACATCAAAAAAGAAACAATAAGACACAATATTTATCCTAGGAAAACCCTCCAACTTGAGGGGAAAATCTCAACCACACCAAAAAATCTCTTTTATAAATAATAGAGGTCTAAGTACAATACTTCTAACTGAATACTGCAAACTCTTCAACTCATTACATATATATGAATTGACTCCATAGACTATCTATAGTTGTTGTATAAAATAACCCAACTCAACAAGCATCACATCACACAAAGCAATGATATATTATATATACAATGTCGAGGGTCTTCAAAAACGTAACTTCTCAAGACTTGAATTGAGAGACTCTTCATATTACAACCAAAAGTCTCTTCATTTTCCAAATGCATGTCTCTTCATATATCCAAACGTGAGTATATGAAAGAGCACCATCGCAGGTAATTAGGATATTTGATGCAGCTACAAACATCAATAGTACTTGCTATTAATTATTGTTGCACTCATTTATTTTCATTACCAGCATATGGGTATGTTCTGTGTAAAGAGCCCTGCTGGCTCTATGTTGAAGGCTTTGTTTTTTCTAATTTGTTTTGCAATTTTTTTGTTTTTCAAAAAAAAATAAAAATTTAATTTTCAAATAAATATAACTGATATCAAATGGCTTGTACTCAATTGAAATGTAACAATTCAAACACAGATTTTATTTGCAATTCCTCTAGAAGCTTCCATTACAATTTAAAAACCATTAAATATATCTAATTGACAAGAGTTCTTTATTAACCTTGTGCACCTCAAAAAAACGTGTCTTCTTGTCAAGCTGTTCGCAGCCCACTGAATTTGTTGACGCCGGCAATAATTTAATGGACTCATTGGAAGTTCCTCACGTGGAAATGTGTGAAGCCACTTTGGGACGGCAGCCTTCCCTTAAAGAAATGCAATTGATAACAAAGATTACGCTGCCCACTAAATTGAATTTGGTTTCCTTCAAGCCATACAGACTCCAAAAATTCAACACCTTACTAACAGCCATCAACGCAATTCATTGGCATAAAGAATCCAATTCAAAGTGTACGAAAACTCAAAGAAATTGTCATTTCTTTAAGAACATGATCAAACCCTCGAGCTCTCCTCCAAATTCGATTTTCCTTCACCAAAATGATAATATGCATAATGTTACTTTCGAAATCCCTCAAGGCTTAATTTATTAAGCATTAAAAGAATAACGCTTCTTCAACACACTAAAGCCCAATAGCTTCAAGCTCACTCATTTCACTTAAGAGGCTTCAAGGTTACACCATTCAATTAGAACAAAAGACTAAGTTATTCATTAAGATGGACTTAATAAATAACTTATAATAGGAAGCTCAATAAAAAAGGCTTTAAGAAATGCTCCTATCACTCAACACCCTGTGCCTCCACTGCACTGCCAAAAATAGCAACCGCCCAAAAATAGACTTACTATTAATAGCAAGTCTATCATAGAGACCCTCAAATCCAATTGTCATCTCACGAGGGTCGCAATGATGAACTGACCAAAACATCCTTCTGAACTCTTGCTAAAACGGGGACATCACAGTCCTCCCTCCACAAGATTGCTTGTCCTCAAGCAATCGTAATCTAGGATGTTGTATATCCTCAGACTCCCAAGTGGTATCCTCAACTGGTAACCCATGCCACTTCACCAAAAACTCCTTGAAGACTCTCTTGCGCAGATGTCTCTCTCTAGTGTCCAAAATAGCCTCAGGAGTCAACTCCAACATGCCCTCATCATCTAGTGGGGATAAAATAGATGGTACAACATGCCTGCCTGATGCCTTCTTGAGGCGGGAAACATGAAATACATTATGCACCTTACTATCCTTTGGCAAATCAAGCTCATAAGCAACCTCGCCAACCTGCCTGACAACACAAAAAGAGCGATAATACCAAGGTTTGAGCTTCTCAGCTCCACTCTTCTGAATGGATGATTTCCTGTAAGGCTGCAGCATCAAATATACCATATCTCCTACCTGGAAAGAGTGAGCAACTCTCCTCTGATCAACATACTGCTTTTGTTGATTATGAGCTCTTTGTATATTATCCCGCAATGTTCCCATAATATCTTGATTGTCTTGTAGCAAATCACCTTCACTGGAAACTCTGCTATCACAAAGCATCAAATCCAAGAAACTAGGAGGATCATACCCATATAGAGCTCTGAAAGAAGTCATAAGAATAGACATATGGTGAGTGGAATTGTAGCAATACTCACATAAGTATATCCACTTCACCCAAGCCCTCTGCTGAGAAGATACATAATTCCGAAGATAGCCCTTCACCCATTTATTAACAATCTCAGTCTGACCATCAGTCTGCGGGTGGTAACTGGTACTAGGAGTCCAATTTTTTTGGCGCTATTTTTTCACCTACTTTTCTGGCTAATATTTTTCGGCTATTTTTTCCGCCGACATGTAACCAATTCTAACCCTAAAGCGGCAAAAAACTTGTATAAAACGGCTTAGGGTTAGGGATTTCATTATGATGTATGGTTTTAGTACTTGCGGCGATATTGAGCTGTAAGGGGATTAAGAATTGTAATCAAGTTGTAATCACTGGATAATAAAATATTGGACTCGTTGTTGGTGGACGTAGCCCAGGGATTCGGTGAACCACGTTAAATCTTTGTGTCTTGTGTTCTCTTCTGTGTGGTTTATTATTTTTTGATATTGGTTATATTTGCATGCAACTGGTATTTCTGTCTTGTTAATCCTAACACAAGGTACAACAACTCGGTCATTCCCAAAGCACACTTGGACTCCTTCGCATACAAGGAAGTCGAATCCAAAATATCCAACACTGTATCCAAATGAACCAGATGATCCTCCCAAGTCTTACTGTATACCAAGATATCATTAAAGAAGATCAAAACAAATCTCCTCAACTGACTGTGGAAGACCCTATTCATGGTGGAATGGAAAGTAGCCGGAGCATTACTCAACCCAAAAGGCATGACTAAAAACTCAAAGTGTCCACAATAGCATCGGAAGGCTATCTTCTTTATGTCCTCCTCCCAAACTCTAAGTGTCCACAATGGCAACTCATCTATTAGCTCATCGATGTGTGGAATAGGATACCTATTTTTAATTGTCTTCTAGTTCCGCATCCTGTAATCAATGCACATCTTGAGTGTACCATCCTTTTTCTTCACCAAAACAACTGATGAAAAGGGAGACTTACTCGGCCTAATATGTCCCATAGATAGCAGCTCCTGAATTGTTTTCTCAATTTCATCTTTCAAGCGCTTGAGATGCCGGTAAGGAGTAATCATGATGGGCTTAGTTCCCTCCTCTAACTCAATATTGTGCTCAATGCCTCTGTCAAGTGGCCTACCATGAGGTAAATCACTAAAGACTTTAGAGTGTTTAGTCTTAAGATCTTGTATGTCGGGATGATAAGCTGATTTCCCGGTCTTATCAAGTGTGGGCAATAATCTGCACTCTGCTGCCCACTCAACTGCATCATGACTAATGAGACGCTACATATGTCTAAGTGTGATAGTCCTCAGATTTTCCTCTCTAATAGCCTTAAGAATATGTTTTTTCCCATCTATCTCAAACCTCATTTCCATATCCTTAACACTGAGATAAAATGCCTCAATGGAATCCTACCAGCTCATGCCCAAAACCAATTATGTACCTCCCATGTCAACCATATAAAAATCAGAGTTAAAGTCATAATTGTTCAACGGCAAGGGAAGGTCTAGAATCATCCTGTCACACTTAAGTGTGTAACCATCAACCACCTTGACTCTAATACCTTCAAATCCTTCAGTCTGTAAGCCTCTTTTGGATACTAATTGTGAATCAATAAAATTAAGGGTAGCACCTATATCCAACAAAGCAATAATACGCTACCCCGCCAAGAGACCCCGCAACCTGAAAGATCTCTCTTTCTTCATGCTAGAGAGGTATACTACCTTAAGGTTTGGATTCTCATCAACCTTTTCTTCCTTAACTGTTTCTTCATAGCTCTCTTCCTGCAAGAATCAGAACTATGTTCATCCTCATAATACCACTCCATAAGCTTATTTCTTCCCTTAGGCTTCAAGGGACACTCATGTTTTTCATCGTATGGGCCTCTGCAATAAAAAAATACTCTCTTTCTCCTCAAGTCATTAAGTTTTTCTTGATCTAAGGGTCCTGTCATAGGTTTTTTTGAATCTGTTCCATCTATTCTTTTTGGGACATCCTTGTCATATGAAGAACTAGATGGTTTAGGAGGGAATCTAGTATGTGGAGCTGAAAATTCTAAGTCTCTTGCTTTCTTCAATGCTGCCTGCAAAGATGAAGGGTCAAAAGACTTGACCCAACCCCTAAGAGGCTCAACTAACCCGTCTAAAAACAACATCACACGCCTCCTCTCTGAAATATCATACACTATAACTGAATCCCTCTGGAACTCACTGATGAAAGTCTCCAAACTACCAGTCTGTCTGAATTGTGCCAACTCACAAAAATAGGACTCTGGGTCCTTCCTGTCAAATCTCTCAACCAATCTGTCTACAAACTCCTAGTAAGAGATAATCTGATCATGGTGCAACACAACAAACCATATAGCATCCTCCTCTGACATAGGACGTAATGATAGGTACGTATCCAGCTTGTGAACCCAAGGTCTAGCTGTCATCTTCCCACTTCCATCAAAGTGAGTCAAAGTCAATTTGTTGGTTGCTTGTTTCAAGTCATTCTGTCTGGGCCTCTGTCTCATGTCAGGTCCAGGCCTACCTCTAGAATGCTCTCTTCTGCGTCAGGAACCTATCAAAGTTCAAGTTCCTTTTAATTGCTTCAGGTAAAGCATCCCACTCCGTGTAGTGACCACCAACATCATCTACAAATGGCGCTAGCTCTGACTCAACAATAGCTACATCTGAATCAGGTCTTAGAAAGGTGGGACGAAAAGGCCTATCACAAGTGCTTGTAGGATCAGCTCTATAGTCCAGTCTATCATCTGCTATAGACCCGTGTGAACTGACTGATGCACTCCTCGTATCTCTATCTCTAGTACAATCACTTGGTAATGTAATATGTTGTAAAGTGTCAGATAGCTGTTGCAAAACATTTGCAATATGATGTTGTCCTTCTGCCAAATTTTTGAAAGCATCTCTAGCCTCTCTGTCCACATCATTACCTATATTGTCAACATTCTTGTCACTTGTATGGCCAAACTGTAGTCCCTGTTCACCGTCTTCCGATGATGGTGAACCTCTACCCCTACGGGTACAATGCATCCTTAGAATGAATCCCTTTCCCATACTGGACCCAATTACCTGGAGGCTAGCAAGACTATCACTCTAATACCACTGTAAAGATCCCTGTTGGCTCTATGCTAAAGGCTTGTTTTTTTTATTTGTTTTCCAATTTTTTTGTTTTTTGAAAAAAAAAAAATTGTTTGAATTTTCAAATAAATATAACTGATATCAAATGGCTTGAACCGAGATGAAATGTAACAATTCAAACTCAGATTTTATTTACAATTCCTCTAAAAGCTTGCATTACAATTTTACAAACATTAAATATATCAAATTGACAAGAGTTATTTATTAACCTTGTGCACCTCAAAAAAACATCTTCTTGTCAAGTTGTTCGCAGCCCAATGAATTTGTTGACACTAGCAGTAATTTAATGGACTCTCTTGTATTGGAAGTTCCTTGCGTGTGAAGCCAATTTGGGACGACAGCCTTCCCTTAATCAAATGCAACTGATAACAAAGATTACGCTGCCCACTAAATTGAATACGGTTTCCTTCAAGCCATACGGACTCCAAAAATTCAACACCTTACTAACAGCCAGCAACGCAATTCATTGGCATAAAGAATCCAATTCAAAGTCTACAGAATTTTTGAGGAAATTGTCATTTCTTCAAGAACATGATCAAACCCTCGAGCTCTCCTCCAAATTCGAATTTCTTTCACCAAAATGATAATATGCATAATGATACTTTCGAAATCCCTCAAGGTTTAATTTATTAAGCATTAAACGAGTAAGGCTTCTTCAACACACTAAAGCACAATAGCTTCAAGCTCACTCATTTCACTTAAAAGGCTTCAAGCTTACACCATTCAATTAGAACAAAAGATTAAGTTATTCATTAAGATGGACTTAATAAATAGCTTATAATATGAAGCTCCATAAAAAAGGCTTTAAGAAATGCTCATGTCGCTCAACACCCTGTGCCTCCACTGCACAGCCAAAAATAGAAACCGCCCAAAAAGAGACTTACTATTAATAGCAAGTCTATCACAGAGACCCTCAAATCCAACTGTCAGCTCACAAGGGTTGCAATGATGAACTGACCAAAAACATCCTCCTAAACTCTTGCTAGAACGGGGACATCACATTCTATTTGTTAGGAATTTAAGTTGTCATTAGTGTTCATCTACAAACACGTTGTATCGGTAAGGAGTCACCGGTCATTCACAACAGTAACGAGTCCCCGGTCACTCACAACACCGGTCGCCAAGCAACATACCAAATATGCACCGGTAGATGAAAAGTAGTGCACTCACCTGTAGACTAATCTAAACAACACTCACCGGTTTCTGAGTACATGTATAAGGTGAACCGGATACAAGATTGCACTGGTTTTGGTCTAAGACAAGCTAAAGATCCGCACCGGATTAAGAGGATCAGTTTCAGTTAGAAGCCGGACTATATGGGAGTTAACTTTCTAACAAGAGTTAGCTTTATCGTTGGCGGATGTCTTACATGGTGAACTCCAAATCAATACTCGCATTCTGTTGCTGATTGCATGATTCCTTGCGGAGTTTGCAGGCTGGCGGTTCTATAAGTTAAGGGTTTCATTACGGTGAACTCTTGTATATATACAGGTCATAAGGACGCAAGAAAGTTGTTGTTGATTATGGGTGATTGCATGGAGAAGAGAAGAAACATCTTCAGAGAGGAGCTGCAGACACAGAGGTAGCAGAGAACAATAGCCAGGCAACCAGAGAAAGAGGTATGATCTAGTCAGACATTCAGTGTCATAACAGATCATTTAATTCTATCAGTAGTAAAAGCAAATTCAAACCCTTATATTAAGGTGGACCTAATCGGTTCGTTGTAAAAATCCCCTAAAAGGGTAACATCTTGTTGATGTTCAAAGTCCTGTAACCAGGCAGCTCCTAACAGGGTTTAGATCTTAACAGATCTCTTGTAAAATCCCTTAACCAGGTAGCACCTTAACCAGTGCTTTGTAAGCTCCTAACAGGGCGCCTTCATTTTGAAGTAGTGAAGTTGTGAGCTCTGTCTCACTGTGGTTTTTCCCTTCTAATCGAGGGTTTCCACATATAAATACCTGTATTGATCTGTGTGTTTCTGTTTATGCTTATGTATGACTGTTATATTCTGTTTATCAGCTAAGGTTAAGAAGTTCAGAATTAAAAGTATAACAAGGAGCATTTACTGATTCACCCCCCCCCCTCTCAATAACCGGTAAGCATTAACAATTGGTATCAGAGCCTAGTTCTCTCTGCTTCAAAGCCTAACAACTGGAGACAAAGATCAAGGAGGTTTACCGGCATCAAAAGCAGCTAGAGGAAGCCAATGACATCATCACCTCTCTAGAAAACAGATTGAGGAGATCACTTGCAAAAAGAAAGGAACTAGCGCTACAGTTGAATGAGAGCAATGAAACCATCAATGAACTCTCTGGGCAGAGTGGATCTGACAAAGCTGAGGAGGCAGTATCTGAACTCATGGAAAAAAATCAGATCCTGACCGATGAGATCTCTAATCTCAAAAGAGAACAAGAAGACAATGCCCTGAGGATGACTGAACTAATCGAGAAAAAGAGAAAAGCTAAAGACGAAAGAAATTCAACTGTCAAGTCTCTGTCAGCCTCCAAGAAAGCAAGGGACCGGGCAGTCGAGGCCGTAGGGGCAAATGAACTTATCATTCTACAACTTCAAGAAGACATGCAGAGTGTCACCCAAGAAAATGCCCACATGCAGAAAGGCTAGCATGACAGGAATGAAGCATGCAATAGATTGTCTCAAGAATTGCATCAACTAAGGGAGCAAATGAACGAGCTTGAAGAGACAAATGAAATACTGAGAAGATACAATGAAAGTTCAACTAAGCTTGATGAGCAACTCAAAGGTCAAAGAAGACACAAAAATCAGACCGGTCTTGGTTTCATCGGTGAAAATGCAAAAAGGAATGGTGAGCCCTCTAGGGCAAAAGCAATCAAGAAGGATAAGATGAAATCGTTGATGCAAAAAGGTAAGAATTTCCCTAACACATCTTGCAATCACTGTGGGAAATCAGGTCATAAGACTAATAACTACGGGAATGCACCGGTAAAGACCAACAATAGCTACTGCAAGAACTGCTGTAAAAAGGGCCACAAGACCAGTGAGTGCTGGTCCAGTCCAACATCTGTGTCCAACAGCAGCAAGGGAAGCTTTAGAGGGTACTGCTATGCATGCAATAAATTTGGACACAAAGCACAAAAATGCAGATCCAAGACAATGGCATTTAGATCCCCAAAACCAATACTCACCAAAAGAAACAAGGACCTGAGTACAGTGAACTGTGTGAACTGTGGATTACACAACTACAATGGCTCTCGCAACAAGTCAACTGACACGAAAAGAATGAACTCACGGAAAGCAACTGGAGTGATCTGTTATCAAAGTGGGACACAAAGCCAAAGAATGCAGAAACCGGTCATCCGGCAAGAAGAAGGAACCGGTTAAATTTGAAGAGAAGATCAACAAGGAAGAAAAGACTAAGAAAACGGTCAAACAGATTTGGTTCGTAAAAGAATCAAAGATCTCTGTTGAAGAGAAGACAGAGGAAAGATCACCATCTGCTGATGACGATATTTCTTCAGCAAACTAAACTATGAGGGTTTAGAGGGAACCGGTAGATCCACTACCATTCTCAATATGACTGGTGAGAGTCAGACTCACTCGGTCTACAAGATTAACCAGTAAGGCAAGTTTACAATCAACCGGTTGGCAAAACGGAAGGAAAAAGTAGGTAAAGCATTTATTACTATAGCCGTTCAACAAATAGTTACCGTTTGGTAATTACCGTTATAACCTAACCCTATAAAAGAAAGGGAAATTACTCACAAGTTTTCACTTTGCTTACTTTGCGATTTAGGAATTCTTGTGCTAAGTATTATTTTCCCGCTTTGATCACTGAGAAATCACTATCTGCAAATTACCGGTTAGCAAGAATGGCTTCATCTTCCGCTACTGTGAAGTTGATCAAAGGAGATCTAGTGAACAGACCAGCATACAACATCTTGCCTGTGCAAAACAGAGAAAATGACATGGCTGGTGTTCTCTCTTCCATACCAAAAGGAGTCCTCTTTACCGAGGATGTTACAGTGTTCATTCATGCTAGACAGGAAGAACTCGGAGAAACCTTTATTCAAGGAGAGTATGTGTCGTTATGTGAAGAAGGGAAACTTCTCGACAAATTTGCCAATTTGGTATCCTCCGATCTAATAAATGGTGTGCTACCCTGCAATCTTCCAGGAGGACCAAGTTAGACTGGTGCTGAGCCGTCTTCATGAACCAGGATTCTGACTCAACAAAGGCGCATGTCACGAGATCACCAAAGAGGATCTCCACAGTGACCAGGCACAGTGACAAAGGGGAAGCGATAACCCTGCGCACCATCTCCAATACTATCGTCAACAAGCTGATCAAGTCGAAGTCCGATGGTCGACTCATGACTATAAATGACATTGAAGATGAAGGAGTATGTTTCACGTCCGCTGTTATCAGATATAAAGTCTGTCAGTCAAGCAACTTAAACAGCGTAGCAGGTGGTGCAATTCATGCTGCGCATTGCATTATGCACGAAAATGTCCATTACGACATTTGTGCAATGCTTTGGAACCAAATCTTTGAAAATATGAAGAAGCTTGGAGTTGTGAAGAAGAAATCTATGAAGTATGGAACCCTTCTGATGTGCCTATACTTTTTCTACTTGGATTTCTTCCCAGGTTTCGGAAAAGTGAATTGGAGAACCGACAAACCGATCATGCATCAAATCACTAAAATGGCAAATAGACAAGGAGACCAGTTAAACAATGTTATGACCAAACATTTCGAAGCCTTTCAACTAGAGATGCACGAGAGGGAAAGAATTCCGTCGGCAATTGTTGAACATTACAAGGATGAGGTATGTTTTCTGGTCACCACCGACAACTGCATTATTCAAGCAGTTGAACCAAGAGATGCATATGCTCCTGAACTGGGTTACGAGATCTCAGCCAAAGTTGCTAAGGCATACGCTGAGGCATTAAATGATGCAAATTTGGATCTTGGTGCCATTCGGTTCGGCACGTACACTGAAATTCTTTAGAATCTGTCAAAAAGGGCACCGATCAAAATCGTCTACAAAAGGATGCCACCACCAAGGAAGAAACCAACGATAGAACAGCCCAAAGGCCGAAGGAAGAAAGAAGAACCAACACCTAGCATTCAAGAGGAAGAACAAGAAGAAATAGACCCCGAAGACACAGTTCCTCTGATTAGGAAGAAGAAGACCGGAAAAATATCAAAGGAGGACCCACCTAGACGAGCCAAGCCCATAATTGACGAAATTGTGGAAGGACTAAAGAAGGCTGGAAATTTAGGCTCTGTAAGAAGAAGATATGAATTGAGCAGTGATGAAGACAAAGACAAAATTGAGGAAGCAGTGGCATTCTGCCTCCACAAATTCAATCTTCATCCCGGTGGACTGCACACTACTCTACCGGAACAACTTCTTGAGAATATTGAGGCCCGATGGAAAGCCTCAGAAGAAAGAGAAAAGGAGGAGAGGATATGGGCTCTTCTGGAGGTTCAGAATCACCTTACTTTGGACGAGGCAGCAGAACAAGCTGAACTTCATCAGAAAACTTTTGCAACTATAAGAAGGATAGGCCTCGTGCTTATTGGAGAAATTGAGAAGATACACAATGAAGAAGTCGCACTATGGACCAAACTTCTTCAGACCCAGCGACAAGCAGAACAAGAAGCAGCACAAAGAACAACAGCTAAACCGGCACCTGACATCGGTAAAGGGAAAGGAGTACTTGGAGAAGAAGCACCGGTACTAGTGGATTTAACCAAGGGACAGGCAACGAATCCAACGGTTCTCATCTCACCGAGCAAAGGTAACTTTCAACCTATGCATGTTGATGATTTAATAACTGAGGTTATGGACTTTGGAGAAGTGGACAATAGTGTACTAAATGAAGAGGACAAACAAACGCTGATTGTCGGGATTGTAGAGACCTTCATGGATTATCATAGGACTCCAAGGGACTACAGGTCCAAGTTCCCACCAGAACTAAACAATAGGCTACAAGCAAAATGGAAAACCGGTCTAGGCATGAACACCAAAATCACTAGGGACACACTACTTAAGGTCCGACCTGGATTTAGTGAAGAACGAATAAAGCTTCTATTAGAAGAAGCATCCATGAACCTAAAAACATTAGATAGAGTCGTAGAAATATTGAATGGATATGAGAATAAAGTCTACAAAGACACTCTAGACTACTGGAACAATTATGACTTCGCGGCATTGGAGAAATACAGTCCTCGGGATCGAAACAGACCAGTGCAAACACCAAAGGAGGAACATACAAATGGTGAAAGATCTTCTGCCAAAAAGGAAAAAGTTCAAACAGAGGAACTCTTAACTAATGAAACAAGAAGCAGAAATTGATATGCCCATAGGGGAACTCCATACAGCTAAGGAGCAGCAGCAAAAAGAAAACCCACTGGGAGAACAACAACAAAATGTTGAAGGTAGTAAACCACCGAAAGAAGAAGTCCAACCGGAAAGCAGACCTCATCAAGCAATGGAATCCAATAAGGGGCAAGAAGAAGAGATCCCTGTCCACACAGAGCAACTAAGACCAGAGGAAGAACAAAGCCAACAAGAACACGGAAACATTCCAAGCTCCTCTTCAAAAAGAAAACTATCATTTGCCGTGGGAAAGGAAGCAAAAAGAAGCAGGATTACAGATACAGTGGTAGACATCAGTAAGATGTCAACGAGGCAACTAAAAGAATTGACCAAAAGAAAACAGGATATGGTCCTGACCAATGTAAAGAACATCTTGTACAACTTTGTCCCTAATGCAAACATAGATGAAGATGAGCCGGTCATAGATCAGCTGGAAGTTTTGGCGCAACCAATTGGTGAGGATCTAACAGATCTAGAAATAATGGCGACCGACCACTACGAAAAGAAAAGAGTAGAAATACTCCACAAACAGGTTGATGATATCAAAGTCAATGTGACAAACAACCTGAGAATCCTCCAACAGCAACTTCAAGAGGCAAGAAGCTTGATGAGTAGAACATCAAACTTTGAAGTATTTTTACAAGATTTGTCAGAAAAGTTTGCTGAGATAACAGAAGAGATCAAAGCATTATCCTCTCAATTTGATATAAAGAACAAAACCGCAACAACCTACAGCAAAGAAATGTCCAGTCTAACTGTCGCACAGAGGAAAATTGCTGAAGAGAAACATAAAAGGATTCAAGATATTATTGGATTTCAAATGTTCTTGGCACCAACATTTGACATCATGAATTCAACTGCATCCTCAACAGAAGCTATAATCAGTGAACCAGCGTATAAAACTGTGGAAGACATGGAGAATATCATTATTTCTCTAACTGCAGCCCAAAAGAATTCAAAATATATAACCGGTCAATGGACCTCATTCCTTCATTCAGCCAAAACAATATATAAGGATATCTTCACAAAGCTTCAAATGTGAAGAAAAATGTTACCCTTTGTCTTATAGAGGCCAAAAGGGGAAGAAGAGTAAAAGAAGTGTCAATGATCAACATAGTAAACCGAAGCATTCAGTCAGGGGAAGTTCCGAACAGGGGAAGTGTTGTACCACCGATACAAGGTATGTATTGTGAAGTTTGTGTACAAGTTTTGCCACCAATGACAAAGGGGAAGATTGTTAGGAATTTAAGTTGTCATTAGTGTTCATCTACAAACACGTTGTATCGGTAAGGAGTCACCGGTCATTCACAATGGTAAGGAGTCACCGGTCACTCAAAACACCGGTCGCCAAGCAACATACCAAATATGCACCGGTAGATGAAAAGTAGTGCACTCACCGGTAGACTAATCTAAACAACACTCACTGGTTTTTGAGTACATGTATAAGGTGAACCGAATACAAGATTGCACCCGTTTCGGTCTAAGACAAGCTAAAGATCCGCACCGGATTAAGAGGATCAGTTTTAGTTAGAAGCCGGACTATATGGGAGTTAACTTTCTAAGAAGAGTTAGCTTTATTGTTGGCAGATGTCTTACATGGTGAACTCCAGATCAATACTCGTGTTCTGTCGCTGATTGCATGATTCCTTGTGGAGTTTGCAGGCTGGCATTTCTGTAAGTTAATGGTTTCATTACGATGAACTCTTGTATATATACAAGTCATAAGGACGCAAGAAAGTTGTTGTTGATTATGGGTGATTGCATGGAGAAGAAAAGAGACATCTTCAGAGAGAAGAGCTGCAGACACAGAGGTAGCGGAGATCAACAGCCAGGCAACCAGAGAAAGAGGTATGATCTAGTCAGACATTCAGTGTCATAAGAGATCATTTAATTCTATCAGTAGTAAAAGCAAATTCAAACCCCTGTATTAGGGTGGACCTAATCGGTTCGTTGTAAAAATCCCCTAATAGAGTAACATCTTGTTGATGTTCAAAGTCCTGTAACCAGGCAGCTCCTAACAAGGTTTAGATCTTAACAGATCTCTTGTAAAATCCCTTAACCGGGTAGCACCTTAACCAGTGCTTTGTAAGCTCCTAACAAGGTGCCTTCATTCTGAAGTAGTGAAGTTGTGAGCTCTGTCTCACCGTGGTTTTTCCCTTCTAATCGAGGGTTTCCACGTATAAATACTTGTATTGATCTGTGTGTTTCTGTTTATGCTTATGTATGACTGTTATATTCTATTTATCAATTAAGGTTACGAAGTTCAGAATTAAAAGTATAACAGGGAGCATTTACTGATTCACCCCCCCCCCTCTCAGTAACCGGTAAGCATTAACACTATTTGTGTTTATAATCAAATTAATCCATATGGTATCTTCAATTTTGTCTTTGTATTTTACTTTTAGTTTTGGACTGATGTTAGAAGTGAATATTGCAAGCATTTCTTTTATATCGTCTATTTTATGTTGGTTATCATAGTATTGTATTTGTTGCAATATAAATCAGTTCTTTCTATTCTCCCTATCAAACATTCTCAAACTCAAAAGCAAAACAAAATATGAAGAGAATATAAAGATGCATATTGCAGAAAACACCAACAAATCTAAATCAACAATTACAAATGAACATCACATAATTACAGAAATTAAATTGTTGAGCAACATACAAAGCCACTAGTAAGCAAATAACAAACACCAATTCAAAGTTTAACAAAAGTTAATTTACTTTACAAAATCAAAAAATATGGTAAAACAATAATTTATGTTGAAAAACAATTTTTGCAATGTAAGTCTAACTTTGATTATTATTACATAATATATGCTCACAACACTTATTAAGCTCTTCAGGGGTAGCTTTTAGAGATAACGTAATGAGTAATAAAATATCCACCAAAAAATGCTGCTCTAAAGGAATCGTATCCCTATCTACAAAAAATAGGAAATAAAACTATTTTAAACAAAACTAATTATAAAACAATCAATAAATTACAAGGACCCAAGATAGGCTCATATCTATCATTTTGGTGGAAATCACTTAACTTGTGGCAAAGTTTCAGTCTTTTGGTGTGGTGGAGTTTATTGAAATGTACCCATTATCAGCCCAAGCATTTAGAGAGAAAATCATTTAATTTATTAAAGTTGTCTAAATTAATATTTTTGTGCAACTTGTATTTTATTAATTATTTTATAATGTCATGTCCCCATTCTGGCTGACATCGTTTGGCGTGCTAGATCAGTCTATCACGGGCTCTCGTGGACTGGTGGCGATGTGGAGAGAGTCGACCAGGGACTATTTTGGCAGTTTTTGGCTTTACTTGTGATTAGTGATTTGGGCCTACGTTTGTTATAAAGTAAAGTTACTTTATTCGGGGCCAGTTTTATAATTTGATGTTGAGATGCACTTTTTATTATAAAGTTATATTTTATAAAAGTGCACTTTATTTCCTAAGAATATTTGGATGCTTCTAGAATGTTTAAGTGACTTCTAGAGGAAGCTACTGAAAAGTGAATAAATAGACCCTATGGGTCCTTCATTGGATCATCTAGTTGTTTATCTCTTATCTTGACATCAGATTGTGATTCAATCACCTAGTCTATTGTGGAGCCAAGTTGGTCTTCAGATGGTCAGTTGATCTTTGGGAATGGAGTCTCCCTTGGATTCGCATAACTGAGGGGGTGAAAGATCCTCTGAAGGGTTGCTCTTTGGAAGTAACATTCAGTTGCTTCAAGCTGTGCTAATTTGGATTTCCAGTTGTGATTACTTTGGTGAATCTTCAGTTATCTGAAGCTTCTCCTTTCAGCTGGGGTTTTGTGATCAGAAGTTTGCTTCATTCACATCAGTAGTTAGTAGAGGAAAGGAAGGTCAATACTGTGTTGGTAGTTGACAAGGGTTTACTTGTAAAGACAGTGATTTTTCGAAGGAGGCCTGGTAAGGCAGTGGCACTCAGCCATTTCAAGATTGGATTAATTTGGAGAGTTTTGGGTTGTTCATTCTCAGCCTGGGATACTCAGTTTTTATCATTTTGGCAAGAAGGAGAATCAAGTTTGGCAAAGAAGAAGTTCAATTCTGGCAAGGAACTTTCAACCCATATTTTTTTGGCATATTTTCGAAGGAGATTTTGCAGGGTATTGTGAGCAGCAGGTGCCGTACAGTCTGTACGGACGTCCGTACTGAACCAGTCAGGCCTGCGTCAGCATTTTGGGGTTCGAACAGGGCATAAAAAAAAAATATAAAATTCCTGCAATCAAATTGCAGGACTCCTGGATAGCTGCGATTCATTTCTGGGCCAAAAAAAAAAACGTCACCAACGCAAGCATAAAATTCGAAGGACTGCCAGTCCAGTACGGCATTGAGTAGGGATTAGTTGTTTCAGATATTTGGTAGAATTTGGCAAGTCATTACATCAGCTCCTGCATTTCGAGGTTCTTGAGTTTTAAATCAGAATTTTGTATTTAGAAAAATCCATTGATCAATCTTATGTTTTAAGAAGTTGAAACTATCGAATGTTAAGAAGTTTGATTCTAATTTACATCTCCTATATTGAATAAAGTTATTGTAATGTTCAGTTTTGAAAGAGAAGAAATTGAATATCAAATTTCAGTATTGTTGCAATTTGCCAAGTTAGTCCAGCTATTTCCACATTGCTTGCCAACTGTTTGAGAATTTGTCACAGTTAGTTTAGGCCATTTTGGCATCATTTATTTGGATTTGTTGCACAACAATATCACATGTTCAGCACTTAACTTCCAACAGTAGTATGCCAAGTGTTTGACAAAATTATTCAGTTCGGCAGTAGTGGTTTTTAGTGGCCTATTAGTAGGGGTCATTACATATAAGATGAAAATTTGATTTAATAAAGTGACTTGCTTGAGGCCAATATAAAAGATAAAATAAACATTATAAAGCCACGTTCATGAGGGAAAAGAAAATACTATATTTAAAGTGATTTTATAACTAAATGTAATGTCCCATTCCTAAGCACTTTAGTTTGGTGGACTATTAGCCTATTCAAGTTTGGTGGACTATTAGCCTATTCCCGTAGGCTAATAAGTTGGATTAGGAACTCATCATGACAATTTGATCTAGTAGTAATAGGTGTTTCCTTGAGCTTGGAAGCTTGTCATGTGTGCAATGCCCTTTTCTAGAGTGGATTTCGATGGTTTCCTATACTTACTAATTTTAGTAAGTCAGGTTCAGGCGCTAACTAAGCCATTTGCCAGTATTGCTATTTTTAGTATGGCCTAGATGCAATCAATGATGATATCTCAAAGTTTCATATATGTAATGTCTCCTTCCTAAGCCAATCTGACACAAAGAGACCATTAACCTATTCATGAGATTCCCATATGCTCATGAGTGGGTTTAAGGAATCCCGGATGTGTTCACATAAGCAGTTCCTTGTTCAGATAGGTATAAGGAGTGCAATGCCTTTTTCTAGAGCCTTACCAAGCACTTTCTCCCATACTATTTTTAGAAAGTCAGTGATGTGCATCGACAAAGTTAGTTGATATTTTTAGTAATTTCGGTGGAGTGGGTTTTGCTGTTTATCCAAGATTTGATATAGTCTAGAGTTATTATATTAAATAACGCTAAGTTATTGATTTGTAAAGTTCAATTAGATATATTTCACTTTATCGTTATTTTAATAAAGGGATTATAAGGGCCAGTTATACAATGTAAAATGTTTTATTTTAAAAAAAAGAAAGAGGCCTTTTCTATTTCAGAACCCACATTGGGAAACTTAAAAGAATGATCTTATTTAATCCCACATGGCTTGGTGAAGAGGACCGAATTTCTTGGGAATTAGATAAAAGCAATTTTGTGTGCTCATTCCTCTTGCTTGATTGGTGATTTATAGTTTGTTTCGTTGGAGATTATTTCTCAGAGGTTTGTGTGGACAAACACCCTCATGAGCACATCCTTCAAGCTATTGGAAGATACAGTATGGGGAATCACTTGATGCTTTCATATAGGAAGTACAGCTACATATATTGATCAATCAGAGTTCAGGTTTAGTGGAGTTTGCTCTCAATATCAACCAAGGAGCTCAACTTGAAGAGACATTTCATAGAGATTGTTATTCATTGTTCCTAGGTTGCTGGTTGTACCCTTTTTGGCTGGTCGCACAATGTTAGGTTTGTTAAAATATAGCTTCGATATGATTGACATATATATATATATATATATATAGATAATATCATTGTCATATTGATCAGATTCGATATGCTGTTGACTGCATACAATATATACTATGGATCAGATTCCTTACGTACTGCAGTCTATTGTTAAATCGACCACTGTCGATATACTGTGATTATATTTGGGGTTATGATAACTATGGTGTGATAGTTATCATAAAACAGCACTTATGAAAAGGCATGTCTATGTAAAGACATGACCGTGCGTCGCTTAAGCAACGTACGGTCATGTCTCTACATAGACATGACCATTGTATTATATATATATATGCATTCGTATATGCTGTGGAAACATATCAATAATAGTGTATATATTACTACCACAGCATATACGAAGTGCAGATATATATATAGTTCAGAAAATACTTACAAGATATTAATTGTGAATAACAGAAATAACTATATTGAATTCTCTCTATTAAAGATCGCTATTCCTAACATGCTATCAGAGCCTCACTAGAGAAGAATCAATATAAACAAAGTCTGAATTCTATCAGATCCATTATAAATAAAAAGAAAATTATAATGGCCAACAGTGTTAAAGTAGAAGACAGACTTGAAGGTGCTTCAAACTTTTTCTCATGGAAAATACAAATCCTTACATTGCTCCAAGAACTCGAATTAGATTCATATGTTGAGGAAGATAAAAAGATGCCTGAAGATGAACCGGATAAATCAACTTGGAAAAGGCGTAACAACAAAGCAAAGAAGATAATAATTAATGTTGTTAAAGATCATATCCTTCCCTCTATAGCAAGGCTTAAAACCACCTATGAAGTATTCAAAACTATTCAAGAGACATTTGAGATTAATAATATAAGTAGATTACTTACTCTCAAACAACAACTTCTGAATTTAAAAATGAACAAAGGGGAAACCATCACATCTTACTTTCTTAGAATTTCCAAATTAAGAGATCAACTATCCACCATTGGAAATAATATTGATGACATGGAGTTAACATCTGTGTTCCACGGGGACGCGTCCCCTGGCCTTTTGGCCTCGTCCCCGTACCGGGTATGAAACGGGGATGCCGGTACCGATTTTGGCCATCCCCAAAGACATCCCAAAACGAAACAAAAAAGGGGACCATCCCCGAAACTGCTATGCCCAAAAAATGGTACGGCGGTACGGATTTCCGTACCGGGGACGGTGAAGCCGTACCTCGACCATACCCAGTACGAAAATCCATCCCCGTTATCTCAGAACTTCCGCCCAGTCAAAAACAGCAAAAAAAAATGTTTTTTTTAATTGTTTCAATTCCACGCAGACTCCACATGCGATTTTAGGTTCCAATAAAATATGGAAACCCTAGTTTGTAATAGATATAAGACTAAAGCTTATTATTTTGCTCATTTCATTTGGACTTGGAGTATTTTTAGTTTGCAAGAGGAAAGACACAACAGCGTTTTGGAGGTTCAAGAGGAGGGTTTTGGCATCATTTCTTCTTCATTCCAGGTATGTATTTTATCTTCCTATTGTTTGATTCAAACTTTATTGTTATTTGTTGTCATTTTTCAATTTTTTCATCACATAGAGGGGGCATGTTGAATGAAACTTTGAAATATATTTTTTTTCAATAATTTGCAGCAGCATAATACTTTACAAAATCAAAAAACATGAGCAGCAGTGAGGGTGAGGGAAGTAGTGATAGCATGGAAGTTGCCATGCAACCAACTCATATGTCACAAAGACAAAGAAAAAGACGTAGGGCTGAGCTTGATAGTGATTCTTCAAATGATGATATAGATGTTCGACATGTCGGTATGGAAGATGCAACAATGTCACAATCTAATCCTTTTCAATGCCCTTCCAAAATCCTCAAAAAGTATGCCAAAGGCCCATTCAATGCAAAGAAACCTCTCCTACAATTTGCCACAAAAGTACAAAACAATAAGAAAAAAAATTCAGGGGGTAGTGGGGAATGGGAGTGCCATATATGTAAGAAACACTATTTTGGGAGTTACACAAGAGTGTATTGTCATCTTTTATGGATAGGTGGGCAAGGGGTGAAAGGCTACAAAGAAATTATAGATAAAGAAAAAGAAGAGGCCAATAGGTTGTATGTGGAGGGGGAGATGTTGAAAGCAGGGGGTCCAATAGGTAGCACATCCACACCCACACCCACACCCACCACCACCACCACTAGTAGTAAAGGGAAGGGAAAGGCCAAGAAAAATACCAATGTGGCTGATTTGTTTAACATACAAGCAAAGGAGAGAGCTGAAGAGTCAATTGGCAGATTTCTTTATGCTCATGGTATACCATTCCATGTTTGTCGTTCCTCATATTTTAAACAAATGTGCAAAGATATATATGTTGTTGGTCCCTCATTTATACCACCAAGAGAGACTAAATTACGCACCACTATCCTTGATAAAGAGTACTCAAAAGTGAGCATTTTGATGGAGGACATGAGACAAACATGGATGAGTGATGGATGCTCTATCATCATGGATGGGTGGACGGATATCAAACATCGGCCACTCATCAATCTTATTGTCACTAGTACAGCAGGGGCCTATTTTCTTAGAGCTGTTGATTGTTCAGGAAAAAGGAAGGATGCATCCTTCCAATTTGAGATTTTGAATGATGCTATAGAAGAGGTAGGGGCTTCAAATGTTGTGCAAGTAGTCACTGATTCAGCCCAGGTGTGTAAATCAACTGGATTGATAGTAGAGAGCGCCTATAAACACATTTTTTGGACCCCGTGTTGTGTACATGCATTGAATAACACCTTGAAAGACAAGCAAAATTGATTGGATTAAGGTTATGGTGTCCGAGGCTAGAGATGTGCAAATGTTTATTTGCAATCATCACACATCTCTTGCATTATTTAGGACATTTTCCAAGAAAGAATTCCTCAAGCCTGTGGAGACTAGATATGCTAGCTATTTCATTTTGATGGAGAGGATGCTTGAGGTCCAAGAGGCCTTACAATCCATGGTGGTCAATGTAGAGTGGAATAGATGGCATGAATCAATTACCACAGATGGAAAAAGTGTGAGACAAAGAATCCTTGATGATAACTGGTGGACCACAATGAGCTAAGAAACTTAAATAATATAATATTATTATTGTTATACTTATAGTTATTGCTGATTTTAGCATTTGCCATTTGTTGATTTTTAAGTTTTTAAATTTTTTAATGATTATGATGTTTCTCACTTGTAATTTGCTTTCACTTGCAGATACATTTGCTCCTTCATTGGCCCTATTGTGCAGGTCATTAGATATGCTGATACTGACTCTCCTAGCCTTGGAGAGATTTATGAGACTTTTGATAGAATGCTTGGGCAAGTCAAGCAAGCTATTAAAAACAAGGAACCTACTTTGGAGTTCTATGACGAGCATATTAAGTCCATTGTGATGAAAAGATGGAACACTATGAACACCCCACTTCATATGGCAGCCTATGTAGTCAATCCTAAATGGTATGCACCAAGGCCTGGGAGAGTGCCTCCATTTACTGATGAGGAGGTGAGTGTAATTTATGTTTGTTTGTAAATTACGTTTGTAATATGAATTTCTGATTTCTAAATTCTAACTTGTAAATTTTAAATTTTAAATTTTTAGCTTGTTCAATATAGGTGAAGGAGGGCTTCTTCAACGCCCTTTCAAAAATGTATAATGCAGAGGATGGTGCAAAAATTCGGGGGCAATGGCTTGACTTTGCCAATCTTCATGGTCCAACTTTTGGTAGACCAGAGGCGAGGACTGATAGAGCTACATTAGCTCAAAAGGACCCGATTGGATGGTGGACATGGCATGGTAGAGATGCACCTGAGCTGAAAGCTCTTGCCATTCGTCTTCTTTCACAGGTTGCGAGTTCCTCTTCTGCAGAGAGGAATTGGTCTACCTATAGCTTTATCCAATCAGTCGAGAGGAACAGGCTTACCTCTAGACGATCGAAGAAGCTTGTGACTGTTCACAGTGTATTGCGACTACAAGAGCGGCAAAGTCTTGAGTATCGACAGACTCCAGCACTACGTTGGGATGTTAATCCTGAGGATGCATTGCAGATTGATGAGGATGACACACCTCCAGGGCTGCTTGGTGTTCCATTGGATGATGACCCTCTGCCTACCCCTACCAGTGATTCAAACTCTGATTTTGATTTAGATATAGATTTAGATTCCTAGAGGACAGCCATATATTTGGCTTTGCAGATACTTAGATACATTATTGCTTTTGAATCAGTTTGATTATTATGGAGTTGGATACTTTATGTCATTTTGATAATTTGATTTCATGCAAGATACATTGATACTTGGAGCCTTTGGGCATTTTTTATTTTTGCTATATGTATGTGATATTCGGATATACTATTATGAATCATGATCATATTGTCATTTCAATCTTGCATCCTTGATAGCTAAGTTTTTAATTTCCATGTATGTCTCATTGTCTATGATATTCATATATGAATTTTGTCTCTCTATATATAAAAATCCCCTATGTTTTTAGTCGCCGTCCCCTAAGGTCCCGTCCCCTAAATTTTGACTTCGACCCGTACCCGTACAGGAAACACGTCCCCGTCCCCTAAAACGTCCTCGTACCGGAAACTCCGTGGAACATAGGTTAACATTAATAGCCCTTAGAGGATTACCTATTACATGGGAATCTTTTATTCAATGTATAACTGGACGTTCTTCTCTACCTAAGTTTGATCAACTCAAGAATGACTACACTCAAGACGAATCCCGATTAATATCAAGAGGGATCTGTTTGCCCACTGGTGTAAACTTAATATTGCATAGACAGTACAGGAAATATAATAAACACAAGATCTATCAGAGAATAATAGATGCTTTCATTAATCATTCCAAAGTATGGGTACATTCACATCATAATAATTCCTTCACCCGTAGGTGGTACATATTTATCTACTCGAAGGGGTGTGACCAAACGTCACCACCCAACCCAACGGCCCTTCGGTAATAACTAATTCCCATTGGGACCACATAACTAATATATGACATAACATAAAGTAGTCTTTCTGGCTAACATCATCCCCCCAAAAAAGAAAGTCGTCTCCGGCGACTCACAACAAAAGGGAGATGAAATACACTACATAGAATAAGAAAATCACTGAGCAGAAGGGGCGGAGGGGCATCCCTGAAGGAACTGAAGTGTCGCCTTCATCATCAATGCTGGTCCGAGTAGTTCTTTTTCGTCACATCACATTCCTCCCATGCCTACACCAAACTTGTCTCCAGAACACACTTTCCAGCTGTAGCCTCCACTAACTCTTCTTCAAACAATACTATCTCCCTAGCCAATCTGACCTTGATAGCCACTCGTGCCGCCTTCTCCGCTTCCAACTCCTGGGTACACTAAGCCAAGTGTCGCTCTACTGCCTCCAACTGGGTGGTCAGCTCCTCTCGAGCTCTTTGTGCATCCACCAAGATAGCCTCACGTCCAACCAAAACCTACTCTAAGTGCCTCAAAGCATAGTACCCCTCTTGAAAGGCTTGCTCCAGTGCTCTCTCTACCTCTGGCGTGCAGACACTCCATGCCTGGAGCAGCTCCGAGTCCCATCAATTGGTCACACTCCCCAAAGGCTAATAACTGAACTAAATAATTTCCTTGTGCCGTTCCAATGCCCCAACTCACAATTGTAGTGTACCTCAAAAATAAAATGGGGGTTTGGGGGCAACGGCCCCAACGGGGTTGATGGGCAGTGCCTCGCGGGATCCCGGGGCAGTGCCCCCACCACCAAGACCAAATTAGCACCTTCAAACCCACATAGAAGTCCATCAGGCACACCATTTTCGTGATTTTCTTTTGATGCCATACTCTTTCTACCAACCGCTTTCAGTGCCTGTGCAAATGGTCAATAACTATGTTTTCTTCACTACCTGCTTATGTCCTTCCCTTCAGTGCCATACGTTATTCACTGTGAACTGTTTTTATTTGTTGTCGTTTTTTTTGTTTCTGTTTTTAGAACCTTCGTTGCTTCCACTCCTTGCTATCCATATGGAACTTCTCCCTGATTAGCCTTCCTCTCACCTTCGTACTAAGTTGTACAGTTGAATTGAGGAGGTGCGGTCTCTGGTCTCTGTTCTCATGACGGTGAATTGTCACCGTTGATAGCCACCGTTCGGTGGCTTCACTGTTCAGCGATAGCCATTGATCGGTTACTTCACCGTTTGGTGACAGCCACCGTTCGGCGATAGCCACTATTCAGTGACTTCTGATTGTTTTTCTTTTTCTTTTTTTTTCTTCTTTTTTTTTAATTTTTTTTTTTAAATTTCTAATAAATTCTTATTCTAATTACCTTTCGGATGCTTCTCTGGTTGCCCGTATGGACGGCTCTCGGGTCCCCTCCTGACCTCTCAAGTCCCTTTCCATCCTCTCTGAGTAAGGTCACAATTTGGACCTGTTGATGGCCTCATGTATCTCCAGTCCATGGAGAGTCCACAACTTGACGGCCCCGTCGTAGCCGACTTCCCGAAATTGTCCTGGCTTAATCTCACTCTTTCCATTGTACTTCAACACCAACTGGCCAGGGGAGGAACACATCATTTGTAGGTGCTTATCATGCAAACATTTTCTCTGCTGTTGTGCAACCTCCGTTGCCCATTGTGCTATCATTCTTCTTTCATCTAATTTATTGAGAGTGTGCAGCCACTCCCTCAAGCTTTCCCTGTCGCCGAGTCTATTTTCAATGGCGATCCAAAGGCTTGGAACCATAAATTCTACAGGGACCACGGTCTCTTGCCTGTACATAAGAAGGAGAATAAAGATTTTGAAGGCTGCGGTCTTCCACACAGGATTCCAATCGTCGCCAACAAGAATGATCTTAGGTTCCTCTTCCTTGCCTAGATTCATTGGTTTAACAAACAACTCCTTATACTTCATGGGGTTTTGCTTATCAAATTTATGAGTCGGGACTTTGCTTACTTTCGCATCCCCTTCCTTGTATTCACCGTACTCCGGGGGAAATGTTTTCGACTCTTCCTCAATACTTAGTATATGGCATGCTGGTCGGAAGAGTTCGTAGTCCTCCATTTGCCAGTGGAAGAGACCGTTCAATGAATCTGCATCATCCTCTGAGTATTCCCCCAATCTTAGCAAACCTTCACTATTCGATTCCATTATGTCCCTTCATCCTTTCAATCGTTTTCACTGTCAGATTCTAAATCTGAAGAAGAGGCTATCTCTTCGCTCACCATCTGGGTGCAAAGGTCGATGGTGAACTTCCTCTCCCCTTCTCCATTGATAGGGTGTTTTTCTTCCAATTGTGGTTTACCTTCGTCGTGACTAGCCACCCTCGACCCAAAATAGCATCGTAACCCTTCTTTTTCAAAGGTATCACCACAAAGTCTAGTACAAATGGTTGTGAGCCAATGGTGATTTGTTGTGCCATCAGCGCTCCAAGGGGTTTGATACCCTGTTGATCGGTGCCCAATAAGTTGAAAGTTGGGGACCACAAGGTTGGTTTGCCCAATTTCTTCCATGTCTCCTCTGGAAGGACGTTCACTCCTGACCCTCCATCCACTATAGTGTCTGTTAGGATGGTGCCAAGGATGGCCATCTCGACGACTATCGAGTACCTTTTGCTATTTACAACAAGCATCATCGAGTCAGTTGCAAACCCTCCGGGGGTGTCCGTACATGTGGTATTTGGCTGCGTGGCCAAGTTCCCCAACAATGTCGTTCCCAAGTGAGGCATGGTGTGAAGGAGGTCTTGGAATTTCACCGGTACCTCTAAATGTAACATTTGTCTCAGAATGTTTTGTTCTGCCTCCCTCCGACCCAAGGTAGTGGCCATCTCCCATGTTTCTTTTTGTACCTTCATCGCCTTTTCTATTTCTTCGTTAGCCTCCCATGCCCTTTGTTTTTCTGTTTGAGGGTTTGGATATGTGGCTTGTTTTGCCTATGCTCGTGTGATGGCTAGTACCCCCCTCATCACTTCTCGTTCCCTCGATGTTGAGCAAGTTGACCCCAGATTTTGGGCAGTTGGCATCCTCATGGTTTCCAAGACCACACCAGGGGCATAGCTTCTGCGGGGTGTCGCCCTTGTCGCAGTCCCTTGCAAAGTGGCCCCACTGATTGCAAGCTCGGCACTGGATCATCGGCCGACCCTTGGAGTCATATTGTATTCGACTCGTTGTGTTGTTGTTATTGCCCCTTCTGCCACCACGTCGGTTACCTCTGTACTTGCCTGAGGATGTGTTATTGTTAGTCTTTGCCCCTGATGTAGATGGTTGCTCTTGGGTAAATAGCACTTGTTGATTCCTCACCTTCATGTTGTATGGGCATTCCTTGGTGGAATGGCCCATGATCTGGCAAATGTCTTTTTGGGACACGACCCCTTTGTATGGCCGCTCGCCTTGCAGTCCGTACACCACATGTCATCTTCCCCCTTCCTAGTACCCTCTTTCATGGTCTTGAACTTCTTCATCATTCTCTCCATGTCCTTTTGGAGTGCCATGACTTTTTTCTTCGACTCGCCATCACTATCACTGTCATCGTCCGAAGTGTCATCTTCGTCGGAAGAGGACTTGCTTCTTTTCTTCTTGGAGGTTTTATGTTCGTTCTCCAAGTCCATCACCCGGTTATAGGCATCTCCGTATGAGGTGGGGGGCACTATCTTCATTTTCCTCCGTAGGTTAGATTTCAGGCCCTCCACGAACCATCTTTTCTTCAGGCCATCCACTGGGTGGCTATCCATTTTTTCGACTAACTCCTTTAGTCAGTGACCGTAAGCCCGCACAATCTCCTCCTTGCCTTGTTTGGTACTGTATATCTCAGCAACAATTTCATTGTCGTCCCTCAAGAGTCGAAACTACTCAAATTCTTTCTTGAGGTCGACCCAAGTGGTCACCTTTGTTTTCTCCACATCGGAGTACCAGTCGATGGCTACCCCATTGAGTGTGGCCGGAAACTATTTTACCCATTCTGCGTGGTTGGCGACTCCATTCGCCGACCAGATTGTCTCGCGCCTACGACAATGCCGTACTGGATCTTCCTTCCCATCTCCATGGAATTTTGGCAGCTTCTCTTTGTTAGTTGCCATGTTTACTTTTCTAGGTGTCGACTGTGTTTGCAGCACTGGTTGTGTTACAAGTTGGGATGGTACTGTCGACGTCGGTACTCTGGAAATATTTGGTACCATACTACTTGATGTCCCCGAACTACTAGAACTGTCGAAGCCTGGTGGGCTACTGTGATCCCCATGCCCCTTTGTCACTTCGATACTCTCGGCGGCGGCAGTATCCTAAGCCTCCCTCCGTGCGGCTTCCTTTTCTTCCTTGCTTCGGTCTTCTCTTGCTTCCGTTCGTGGGGTTAAGGTTAAGGACCCGAACAAGCTCCTTGTTTCCTCTAGGCGGTCCTCGTCACTTCTTCCGACCTCCCGGTCAAATTCCTCCAAACCCTCGCCTTCACTTACTCACTTCGATAGTCCTTCGGAGTGTCTTCTGAATCTCTCCCTTTGCTCGGCTTGCTGCTGTGCGAGTACGGCTTTTCTAGCGGCTTGTTCCCTCGAGTTCCTTCTTTAAATTTCTATTTTTATTCAATTGATTAGACAAATTCTATTCAATCATTGATTGTCAGAGCATGCTCTTCTTGAAAAAGTTATGTGATTCCGTCCTCATTCCTCCTCACATTGATATTCTCCTCAAATGGTATTCCCATTCATCCACTCATTCCGTCACTTGCCAAATTCATTTGGCAACAGCGCCAAATGTTTGTCCGCTAGGGGTAAACTTAATATTGCATAGACATAGTACAGGAAATATAATAAACACAGAATATATCAAAGAATAATAGATGCTTTCATTAATCATTCCAACGTATGAGTACATTCAAATCATAATAATTCCTTCACTTGTAGGTGGTACATATTTATCTACCCGAAGGGGTGTGACCAAACGTCACCACCCAACCCAACTGCCATTCAGTAATAACTAATTCCCATCGGGACCACATAACTAATACATGACATGGTATGAACGCATAGACAGTTATCTCTCCAAGTTAGGGTACTCCAAAAATGAAGTCGATCCTAACATATACTTCAAAACATTCAAAGGTGAAATGGTAATCATAGTTCTTTATGTGGATGATTTATTAATAACAGGAGAAGATCATCTTATTATTAAATGCAAACAAGATCTCACAAACGAATTTGACATGAAGGATCTAGGGTTGTTACACTACTTCTTAGGATTAGAAGTATTACAAAAGGAAAACCATATTTTCCTAAATCAAGGAAAATATACCATGGACATATTAACCAGATTTGGCATGATGAATTGTAAACCATTAACCACACCAATGGAAACTAATCTTCTTAAACTCAAAGATGAAGCCACAGACTCAGAATCTACAGATCCTTCATATTATAGACAGCTCATTGGATCTATTTTGTACTTGGTAAACACTCGTCCTAATATCTGCTATGCTACAAATGTTTTAAGTCATTTCATGTGTGAACCAAAGAAGATTCATCTAACAGCTGCTAAACATATTCTAAGATATCTATGTGGTACAATTGGAATGGGCCTAAAATACGAGAACCTTGAGATACAACTTCAAGGATTCTCTTATTCTAACTGGGCTGGAAATTCAATCAATCGTAAAAGCACTACAGGATGTTGCTTTAGTCTTGGATCTGCTTTGATTTCATGGTTCAGTAGGAAACAATCTGCAGTTGCTCAAAGCTCGACCAAAGCTGAATATATGGCTGCTTCGATGGGAGCTCGAGAAGTAGTATGGTTGAGAAAGTTACTATTTGGATTGTTTGGCAAGCCTCTAAAGCCTACTATAATTCATTGTGACAATCAAAGATGCATTAAACTTTCAGTGAATCCAGTTTTTCACAATCGTTTTAAACACAAAGAAATTCTTTACCACTACATAAGAGACATGGTGGACAAAAACATCGTCAAATTGGTCTACATTAGTACTGAAGAACAAAATGCCAACATCTTTACCAAACCTCTTGCAAAGTTAAAAATCGAGTACTTCAGAAGTAAATTCGGTATGGTTAAGTTGTGAGTAAACTTATGAGATTAATTCTCTCTATTATCTAATTTGATATATTCATGAATAAAATAATATAAATAAAATATTGCAATATTGTGTGTTTTGAAAGGTGAAGATCTTTCTTGTGTGAGGTCACCATTGTAAGGTGACGACCTACAATAGTGTGACCTAATTAAGTTATCATTTAAATCTAGTTCCGAATTTAGTCGGGGATTATGATAACATGTGCTTCAAGTTTTGTTCCGGATTGCGCCGGATATCTTGACACTATTACTTATCACTAAATCCAGTTCCGAATTGAGTCAAGGGTTGTGATAATCTTCTTTCATTGGGTTAAGTATATTAAGGTCTTTCTGGTTACCCTGATATAAAGAAATTAAGTGTTATATCCAGTTCCGAATTGAGTCGGGGATCTTAACACACTTACATCTTGAGATATTGATTCTAATCAATCCTCTCTTGCTAAGAGGGAGTGTTAAAACATAGCTTCAATATGATTGATATATATATATATATATATCATATTGATCAGATTCGATATGCTGTTGGCTGCATACAATATATACTATGGATCAGATTCCTTACGTACTGCAGTCTATTGTTAAATCGACCACTGTTATACTGTGATTATATTTGGGGTTACAATAACTATCGTGTGATAGTTATCATAACACATTAATATGTGTTACGATAACTATCACACCATAGTTATTCGTAACACCAAATGATATGTTATAGTAAAACAGCGCCGACAGTATATTAAATGGTGCCAAGCATTATGTAAAACAGCACTTATGAAACGGCATGTCTATGTAAAGACATGACCGTGCGTAGCTTAAGCGACGTACAGTCATGTCTCTACATAGACATGACCATTGTATTATATATATATATATGCTGTGGAAACATATCAATAACAGTGTATATATTACTACCACAGCATATACGAAGTGCAGATATATATATAGTTCAGAAAATACTTACAAGATAAAAATAGTGAATAACAGAAATAACTATATTGAATTCTCTCTATTAAAGATCGCTATTCCTAACATGGTTACTGATTTCAAGCTGGGAGCTGGACACTTGAGTTTACAAGGAGCTGACTAGGGTTTGGGAGGCAGAAAAACTCTCATCAAGATTAATATTTGCTGTTTAAAGTCTATCCTATCCATACATACCATCTTGCTGACATTTTGAAGAAGACGCCTAGTTGGAGCTTGTTAAATGCAGATTTTGTGAACAGCAAGAGTGATATCATTGCTCCATTTTGTGGGTATGTGTTCTTTAGATAAAAAATGATATTGTATGAAATGGGTTCTCATTATTTTTAAGGGAAAAAATATTGTAGTTTGAGTTCAAATCTGGAAATTATCAACAGTGTTATTTCTGAAGTTATTTGAATATTTCTTTCAATTAAAGTGTAGCAAATATATATATATATATATATATATATGCACTATATTTGTGATTGAAAACCATTGCAAAAACATAACAAACTCAGTCCAAAAACACAAAAAAAAATCAGACCAGAACAAGCCTGTGCATTACAATATAGTCAGTCCGAAGTCCAATGCTTTTAAATTAAATAAAAGTTGTTAAGTTATAAATTTAAATTAAAGAATTAACTTTATTGTTACTTTAATTTATTTAATAAAGGATTGTATGAGTGTTGAATATTATAGTGAAACTGTTAAAATTTAATGAATGGAGGGAGCCTTTTGAGGTTGGATGCCACCATGGGAAAACAACAGCGATCTAAAATTAAATTAGAAGGGCCAAAGGCAAAAAGGGGCATAGCCTTTTCAGAAGATATAAAAAGTGAGTTACAAGAGGTCATTAGGGGATGCTTGGTTTTGATGTTTGGAAAATGTTCTTTGTTGGTTGAACTTGTTCATATTGTGGCTTTGTGGAGATGAAATCCCATGCAAGGAAAAGCCTCCATGTTGGTGAGAGACCCAATCTGGAGAACTAGTGTTTTTAATTCAGGAATCACGTTGGAGCTTTAATGGTGATTTAATTTGGTCTTCTTCTTCAGTTATCAGAGCTTTATATTATCAGAGATTGTTTATAGAGGCAGATTGAGGAAGATATTGAATTTATTGCAGACTGTAGAACCCATTTTGAGCACTTTGTACTCTTTTCTTGTTGGTTGTACAGACCTAGGAGGGATGTGAGAGCTGGGTGAGGAGCCCAAAAGGGTTCTAGGAAGATTTTTTGTGCCTATTTGGAGGCATTTGGGCCTGCACCAACAGTCGTATCCATTTCGTAGCCTTTGGAGAGGTTTCGCTAGCTTGCAGATTTCAATGCCAAATCAGACTTCTATATTGCTGGAGATAAAGGGTATGCTTGAAATGTATTTGTAAATCATATTAGCTTCCTGGGTATTGCCCTTTTTAATGATATATTGCACTCTCTAATTCTGAATATAAATTTGAATTCTATCTTTATGTGGAATTTCCGAATTTCCTATATATTGTCACTTCCTGAGTTATTATATTGTTGCAAGTTTTATTATTGTGAAATGTAAAGAGCCTGACTGGCTCTTGGCTCCAAGAAATTCAATTCTTTGAAATAGATAACACTTCCACCGAATTTTATGAAGGAAAATATATAACTTGGATATTTCTTCACAATTATAATATCATAAATTTCAAATAATCCATTTATAAATTAAACTCACAGGTAGGAATGTACAAAGAATTTGTAAATTCAAATTCTGAAAATTATTTCCATCAAAAACAATGGCACCTAGAAAGCAAAGTATGCGTGCTAAATGATGACTAAACTTTAGGTGTTATCACGCAGCCCTAGGAAGAATTTTGCAGCTCAAGGAATCAAAACGCTGCCTCCTAGGAAGAACTTGAAGGCAAGAAAGGACTCCACGCAGCTGTTTGAAATCAAAACGTGGCTCCCTGAAATTGAAACGCAGCTTCCAAAATAATTAATGCAGCCTGTATTTATTGGTAGGCAGCCGTACAATCAATGCAGCAATCATAAGGAGATACATCAGCCTCCCTTACTCAGCAATGGCATCTGGATAAGAGAAAATCGAATTCCAGCTGTAGAATGAACGAATTCAATTTATCCTTGAACCGAATTGATATACATCAGCATCAATTCGCAGCCATTAATTATCAGAATTTCTTCAGAAGAATCAATTGCACAATTCACCACCACAGAGATGATTCAAAGTGTTGCAGAGAGGAATCAATCCTCAAACCTTTGTTGAAAGCTCTCAACAAAAGACTTCATAATTTTTATCAAATCAATAATGAATGATTTGCCTTTCACAAAGCATTGCTTTTATAATTAAAAAGTGTCTTCTCTCACACACTTTTCACTTATAACACTTTTTATACTTAGGCACATATTGAATAATATAATTTATTAATTCATTTGGCTCCAAAAAAGACCTTCTCACCAATATCATGAAATTATGACACGCAAGGTCCCTGTTTCTTGTGCCCAAGATTTAAAACTTTTCATCCTGGTTCCAACGAGCTATAACACTAAGGTATCTAGCATATAATACCAACAAAAATGGCAACCTTAGCAAATTTAATTAAATAATAATAATAAACCACCCGTTTTGCGAAAACAACTGAAGAAGCGTCTAAATCGAAATCTGTCTGCACCGGATTGATCTTGACGACGAAAGATGATGAATGAACCTGACGGGGTGACTTACTAAAAATAGACACTCTCTCCAAGATTCTTGGAGCCCAAACTGGAAGCCATAAATGAAAACCGAGAGCATCATTCAACTCCTCTAACTCATCTGAGCTCATCGGAACTATTCATTGACTTACTATAAATAGTAAGTACACACCAATGATCCTCTAAACACCTCGCCAGACCACAAGGATCGCAATAATGACCTGGCACCATCAGATCAATGACCTGCAAAAAAAGGGGACATTACATGAAACAAATATTCTATGCATCTCTATACAACAACAAACACTCCAAAAACAGTAAAAAACAAACTAGGGGTGTCTGTTACAAATTCTGGAAAGTTCCGCTTGGGGTTATAAAGGGAGATTGAGGAGAAGAAAACGATTCACTCTGAAGTTTGAGTATTTTTCTTTCTAAGATTTTGTGCCTATGGCCAAATTCTTACCGAAGGGACAAAAACCCAGATAGTAGTGTAGTTCCAACCAAGGATCAATGGTGTGCTGAATATTGACATTTGGGGACAAAACCTTCAGATTTTATGGACCAATTTTATGCAGTAATTGCCTTTCTGCCGAAACAATTCACTTCAAAAAATTAACTGAAGAAGAAGATTTACCTATCCAAAGTTTTGTTATTTTGCAAAAAGGAAACAATTATTAAAATTTACGTTCAAATAATAATTGTACTGAGCATTTTGTGGAGTTTCTTGGAAACTCCAATATGACAGATGAATCATTTGAAAAGCATTTGTTTGAAAAATTTACTCAAATTTGCAAATAAAGGAAGGAGTTTACCATTGAACTTTCAGCTTATAATAGTTATGAGTTTTGAACTCACGCCTAGTTTTTTGATGGAACTCAGTGATTTAAAAGAGAAAATATTGATAACTATGATTTTTTTTTAATGTGGCCAGTTTATAAAGAAATTGCCAGGCATCTACTTTACAAATTAGTACTGAGCATTTTGTGGAGTTTCTTGGAAACTCCAATATGACAGATGAATCATTTGAAAAGCATTTGTTTGAAAAATTTACTCAAATTTGCAAATAAAGGAAGGAGTTTACCATTGAACTTTCAGCTTATAATATTTATGAGTTTTGAACTCACGCCTAGTTTTTTGATAGAACTCAGTGATTTAAAAGAGAAAATATTGATAACTATAAATTTTTTTTTAATGTGGCCAGTTTAAAAAGAAATTGCCAGGTATCTACTTTACAAATTACATAATAGAGAAAAAGGGTGATATTGAACCACCAGCCATCAGGAAATTCAATTTCTTTACTAGTCACAGCTGATAAGGATAAAATGTGGGTCCACTCTTTCAAGCCTCTCTCAACAAGGAAGTCAACGGTGTTTTAGAAAGGCAGTCATAGGAGGAATTTCAAGCTAACGTCTTAATTGGAGGACCCATGGACAATTCAAAAGGGGTATTAGAGCCTTTGAGATATCAGCCACCAATCCAAGCGAATCTTCAAGGGCCAAAACTCCAATGCAGCAGCAGGGAAGAATTATTGGAGAGTCTAAAGACAAATAAAAAAGGACTCTTAATTTTATCCAGCTAAGGAAATCATCATAAATTAAAGACAGTCCATATTCTTAAGAATCGGTAGTCAGATATTTATGAAAAACTTATTTTAAGAGCCATGGAAATTGGGAAAGGTGTGCTGCAGCCATTGGGAAGAGTCTCGCTGACATTAGGACTCTCTAGTTGGATTGACATGCCTTTTTGGGATGAACTGAAAATTATAAAAGTCAACAAATATTGAGAAATATTGCTAGAAGACAAACGCAACGTTGGACTCCTACAGCAATCAGAGCTGCAGTCAACTTTTGAATTCTTTGAACAAGGTCGGGTGCAATTAACTTTCAATTTTCTGAATTTACATATTGATGAAATCTCTGTTAACTGATGGGAAAAGGATAGCAGTAGCTTATAACCGCAAAGCACATTGATAAACATTATTATTATCATAAGTTTATTGCAGAAATTAATAGGACAGACTTTAGTGTTTCCTTATGAAATTGCATATCATTGTTGTTCCTGTGATTCAATCTTTGTCAAATGCTCATGTATCAAAAAGTTGTGAAATTTGGAGTTTGGTAAAGAATATCCTGGTAGGGGTTCTTACATTTTGAGTGGCAAACGCTAGCTAAAAGTGTACCTCCTTTTTTTTTATCTTAATTATTTTTATCCCAAGTACACTTTTATATCACTTTTGCTACGTTATCCTACACACACATTTGAGGTTCGATAGAGCCTTTGAGTCACTTTACAATTCCAAAAGTCTGCCTCGCTTTATCGTTATTTCCCCTCAACCATTTGGTGTGCTTATATCAGTCACTCTCCCCCTGCTGGGTGGAAATTCTAGGTGGCTATGTGTCACTCAAAAGGTGTGCCTTTCATCATGTTTTATAAGTGACTTCACTCTGGCATGAATCACTAACACTCTTGCCACCTTGGGCACATTTTGTACGCTGTCTAGTACTTCTTAGGCATCTTTTGCACTGACATTGCCACTCGAAATGGCACTAATCACTTATGTCTTTTAGTTTGATTTCTAAGGCAAAGTTTTTAAGTCATTTGCCACAATTAAAAGCCTAGAGTGGAAACTTTTCATGACACTGCCACCACAAAATGGTACAAACTTTCATTTTCTTATATCTCCTTCAATAAACAGGCACCAATCACTTGACATCTTGCCACTTTTTCAGTGGGGATTCATGAGCTATCGCCCACTTAGATATACTGCCATTCTACTACTTGGCTGCTTATTGACTGCCTGCCCCATTGTCTTTATCATCAACATTCTTTGCTGATTCTGCACTTATTCTTCTGCTCTGATGTCCACCCTTTATCTCTGCTCTTTGAATGCCAAATCTGCTGTCCATCACCATTAGAAGACTGTTGCTAATGAATGAGACAAGACAGACAACTTTCAGTCGTGTAAATACACAAAAACAGCATTGCTAAGACCCAGTTGGCGCTAGTTGGTGAAATCAAGTTGCCAGTTATTTTTTTGTGATGTAGATGAGCCCAAATTGTGAAGATCCTGTTTTTCACTAAATAAAATTTGCATACCTCATACAGATAGTGCAGTCAAAGAAAAATGTCAAATATTCGATAATATTGGTTATCTGACTATGTATTAATTATTCCTATTAAGTGTTTGTCACCATTGGGTAGTTATAAGTGTTGGTTGGTTGATGGTTGTGTTCCTTTTGCCAATCGTTGGGTCCTTAAAATATATTGTGAGTTGTCAAGAAAAGTAGTATGATCTAGTCACATCAACTCTGACCCCTAGCTGACTGTCTCTTGTCTTCTTCTGTAATAACTTCATGTGCATATAAAGACATATTTTATTCCTATGTCTAGTATGCATTGCCATCTTTATTATTAATTCATGTATGTAATTCATCAGATATAGAAATAAACAAACACCAACAACTTTTATGGGGAAGATTTCAAATTTGGGACATTGCATTTACTTTTTTAAGATCTCAGCTGCTCTTAGTTTGTCTAATTTATTTAAATAGCCATCCCCCTACCATCCCCGAAATTCAGCAAAAGTTTTGCCATCCCTAAAACTGTGTCCCTACATACCGACAATCCCCCATCCCAGAAACACTAATAATAACTTTTCCAAGTGCAGATAGAGTTTCTTTGTAAAAATCTGCAAAAGATAGAAAATAAATGAAAAATTATTTTCTTTGAACCTTGTTCTTTGCCATAACTATAGTAAATATTTACCTTGCTGAGTTTCATTTCAGAGCTTACAAGGTCCAATAACTCTCCTGTTCCTGTACCAGAAATCGCAGAAATGGGAATTGGAGTAAACCTGACAACCAATATGTTAACCACAGTGGTTAAGAATCTTAGGATTATAGTTAACATTAAATTAAAAAATTAGTAACCTAGGTAAGTTTAATATCGTAGAGATTAGATATCTAGAAAAATATATGATTCAAGGAAAGAGAAATTGTATTAATATTCTTTGTTTTATATCTCCATGCTTGAGCAATATAAGTTCTTTCCATTAGCATTGAACAGTATTATCTGCAACAAACTCTAAATAAATGAATGTCTACCAAGATTCGTCCAACAAATTAATCAAACCAGCACACCACAATGAAATGAATAAAATGGGGAAACAAAGGGTCCCCTTGCCTCAAGCTAAAAGTTGACTTGAAAGGTGGCAAACTATTCGTTATATCCCAAAATCAGGAGTTTATACAATAAGCAATTTTTATGAAGTTTTGTGGATATGCAAACTAAAGTAATATATAAAAATGTTAATCATCTATGGTATTTCTAGAATAATTATGTACAAATATTTGTAAAAAGATATATGAAACTGAAATTCTATACTGTACTTACAATATATGATATTCAGGACATAAAACTTATTTTAAATCCTCAAATGAATACAAAATTTAACTCCAAACTGTGGCCTAACTATCATGCTCAGATCTGATCTTTAACAGTTGTAAAACAGGATATTAGCTAAACCCTATAATATGCAAATTTATATATTAAAAATTAAGCCAAATTGAACAATAACAGCAATACTTAGTACAAATATTAAGAAATAAATATTTTAACCAGCAATAAACTAATTACCCATACCTTACTGTGCAGCCCTTGGAATTAATTGCCATTTAGTCAATAATTTTTGAAAGCCTTTGAAAGTAAATCACAGCAATAACTTTTTGGTTGCGACCACCATGCAAGATTACAAATCCCAATGCTGCCATGGCTGTCAAAAGGGAATATGCTTGTAATTTCAGATTAGTTTACTGCTACCTTATGGATATTTTATAATTACTAACAATATCTGAAAACAATAATCATTGTTATTGTAGATTTTTTTGATAAATATGGTACCTCCCAAAATCTACAATAACAATAATTATTATATACAGTATCATTATTAATTATAAGAAATCAATAACGCAGAAGCAAAAAAAATCAGAAATTATCAGCATATTCCCTTATGACAGGCAAATTAGAAATTCTAAAATCTTATCAGCAAAATTCCAAATATCAAATAATCTAATACTACTCCATTATGTTGCAATTGTACCAAACATTCCTGAAGAGACAGCACTGGATTTCTAATTTTGTGCAGTGGTCTGCACAAAAAAGGTGTGTGATGTGACTAATATTCAAAGGCTCTCAAATATTATTGACTATGCGGCAATTAATTCCAAGGACTGCACTTACTATTCTTAGGCTGCACTAGGATTACCTAGCAGTTAAAAAAAGAATGCTGTGATCTCATAAATAAATTGGTATGGCAGCTAATGGTTAGCAATATTATATTAAGCAAGAATAATATTATATCTTCCAAACAATAATAGATCCTTCACAACCACAATAATATGGAAAATCAGCAATAAACAAATGAAATTTGCCAAGCATGAATTTCAACATGTCAATAATGTTGTTGATAAGGAATTTACTTGCAAATCTAATCATTCTCCAGCTGAAGCACAATTGTGATCCTTGTATAGAATCACTTAAATAGAGTTGAGGGCTTTTGTCCTTAAATCCAAGAGTTTCCAAGAACGTATTAGTCAAACCAAGGATCTTGGTCATTGAATGCAAAATTGAAATTTGAACTCGAAAATGATCATAAAATATAATGGATATTTTGATGTAAGCCTTGACTTCTCTGCTATAGGTGCTTCACTTCATGCCCTCTATTTTATATTTTATTTTTTTCCCTTTAAGTATCGAAAGTACTATTAAATTACCTCCAAAACCCCTTTTTTAAATATATTTTGAATAAATGTTAAAAAACAGTTATATAAATATTTCATTGACCTTATAATAATACTCAAGTTGACCTGATTTGGAATAGGTGTCACCCCAAAGCAGGTGTCTTTGCATGGGTGGCCTTACAAGACAGCTTCCTAACTGGGGATAGACTTCAAAAGATAGGTTTTGCTGGCCCATAGCATTGTAGTCTGTACCATTCAGCTGAAGGGACTGCCGATCATTTGCTTTTAAAGTGTGATATGGCGGATTTCTGCTGGAGAAGCACTATGACCAAATTGGGATGGCAGAGTCCACTCCAGAATAATCTCAAAACACTCTTCAACATGTGGCCTACTTACGAAAAATCTGCATTCAGTGGTATACGGATCTCTGCTCCATCTATCATCATATGGGAAACTAGGAGAGAACGAAATATGAGGTTGTTCCAAAGAAGAAAATACCCCAAGAGAGGTTACTAAGGACAATTGAAGCTAGTATTGTACAAACAACGAATAACACTGCAAACAATCAAAGTCTGAGAAAAAGTAAATATTCAACTTGCGATGATAAAATCAAGAAGAGTTGGGAAAGTTTAATTATTCCCATTGTCTACGAGGCTAGATAGGTTAATATGCCTTCAAACAAAAGAATGGACGTCAAGGGGAAGCCCCCAAATGTATGCTGGATAAGAATCGATTTTGTCAGGGCATCAAAGGGAAACCCAAGGATGGCAAGTGTTAGATGTGAGCTCAAGAATCATGAGAGGAAGATCCTTAGAGAAGGAGATAAACAACTTGGTCAGGCCACGAACAATGAGGTGGAATTTCAAGTGGCCCACCTCTGACTCGTGCTAGGAAAAAAATCAAGTTATCAAAGAATCCACCTTGAAGATGATTTTTAACTCATGGTGAATCCTATCCTTTGAAATAAAATATAAAATTGGAAATTGGCAAGTTGGCTGCGTCAAATCAAAGAGTTGATGTGTCCTATTAATGATTTCACCGTATCTCACATTTATCACGAAGGCAATGATTTAGCAAATACTATTGCAAACGATGTGGTTGAAATGACATTTGACAAAGTGGTGGTGGCTTCGCTCGAAGAGTGGCACACTTCATACTGCCACAGTGGCACCTGATACACAAACTCCCACGCTTGATTTGAGCAGATGGGACTGCAGGTTTTATGAATTTTAATGCCACCCTAATAAATGGTATGAAGGTTGATGTTACAATGATGATAGTGAGGTTATTTAACATGGGGCAGTGGGTTCGAAACACAATGAAACTTGCGGTGGCCACAATGGAATCCTCAATTTGTCTGAAAGCGTGGAAATAGAAAATGGCCTTTTAAATGGACATGTTGGAGAGAGGGATGATGGAAGTGTTCAAAACAAGGGTGGGTGTGGTGTTGCATGCATGGAGACTGGTAATGGGAAACAATAACAAGACTAGAAATGGTCAATATCGCACGAACTAGGCTATTGCCTCCATATTTTTGGCCATGCTGCTCAACATGAGGGAAATGCTAAAACAGTGGAAATATTAAAGAAATCATTAATGTTGAAGATCCATCACAAGTGGCAATGCCCGTGCCACAATGTAAAGAAGTTGAACGAGATGAAGATCAAAAATTTCAAGAAAAACATAAGAAAGAGATTGAAGAATTAGGAGCTAAATCTTCCAATGCACAAACAAATGATCAAGCATGGACACTATGGTTCAATGGATCCAAGTCAAAGAAAGGAAGCGGAGCAGGAATTGATCTGATCAACCCGACTAGAGAAACTTATTTAGCAACACAGATTGCAATTCTTGTGCACCAACAATGTCACTGAATATGAGTCTTTGGTTCTTGGACTGCTATTTGTCATTCAGAAGGGGGCCAAAATCTTGCATGCACGTGGAGATTCAAACATAGGAGTGGGACAAGTTAGGAAGGAGTATGTATGCCATGATAAAAGATTGGGTCGCTACCACAACAGGGTATGGGACTTGATTGAAAGCTTTGACGCCTTTAATATTAAACAAATATGTCGGGCAAGTAATCCGGTAGCAAATTCACTAGCCCAATCTGCAAGTTCGTTAGAACCCTTGGCCATGGATTGTGTGAAGAAATTCACAGTTGAATTGAGTTCAATACCCTCAGTTCCTGATAATATTAAAAAATTTCAAGTGTTCAATGATGACAAGCATATACTCGACTTCTTACAAGTTCAAATGTATTTGAGACTCATGTTTTTGATGAAGGAGAATTACGACAAGCACAGTTCAAGATTGACAAAATCATGAATATAAGGACAAAAGCCATTCCCAAAGGAATGATAGACCTGCAAAGAATTTTTGACTCAGACAGATTGAGTGCCCTCAAATATCAAACGATTGAAGGAGGGGAATGTGAAAAGGCAAACTTAGCTACAAAAGAACAAGTCAAAAATGTGTTCATGGTAAAGTTTGTACTCCTAAAGAGAGAAAGAGGGTATATTGAAGCTCATGGGGGAATTCCCAGATGTGATCGCTTGGGGGTATTGTTGTGAGATTTTCACACCATCACCCCATTGCAAATGGGGACCCCTTCTTTTTGTTTTTCTATAGCTGGTTGCCTTGGGTTTTAAGGGTCAAGTTTGGGCTGAGTCAAGCCTTAGGGGGCTAAATAAAGTAAGAATCAAACGAGTTATGGAGCAAAATGAAAATCACTATCAAGTAAGGGGATGAATGGGTGAGTTGATTTGAAATTCAGTTCAAAGTCAAGGTTGGAGTCAAACAAAACAAGTATGATATGAACACAACTCAAAATTGAACAAGATTGGGTGAAGGAAACAGTTGTGTAAGGAAGGGTTAGGGGCTCTAACATTCAAGACGAAAGGGGTCAGAAATTCTAGGTTCCTGAGATTTCTGCCCAAGTCTAATCCTCAAAAACCAAAATCTCCGCCCCAAAAAATAAGGGAGCCTTAGATGAAAGTTAAATGCCAAGTTGAAGAGAAGATAAAAACCTATGATGATCGATCTCTAACCAGTTCGAACTGGACCAAGGCTAATCATGAACTGAGCCTTACATGCATGTGAGTTTAAAGGTGACAAAGTGGGCATCTAAAGTAGGGGTCGGAAATCCTATGATCCTGGGATTTCCGCCCTTGCAAAATCATAGGAATCTAAAATCCCCGCCCAACTATAGTAAGCCCTTCATTGAACATTGACAACTCCAAGCAAATATAAGGGGTAAAAGATGATGTTTGAAGAGGAAACTTTAATAGGATTTGAAAGGGAAGTCAAATTTTTGAACAAAAATGAGTGAAAATCAAACTGAAACGAGTCTTTATCAGACCATAATGCAGATCACAAGGATTAACATTCACCATTGGTGGCAATGGGTCGATGTCTGGGGGATTAAGGAGGAGCTGGAAACCTTGGAACAATCGCAATTGATCCTGACGTTAGGTGAATTCTGCCCAATGCAAGGATTGCCAATCCTCAAAACCCCCAAATATCCATCATCACTTCAAGACTAGTCAACAGTGGGGTCGGAATTCCTGACATCCTAAGATTTCCACCATGTTGCCAATGAGGTATTTTAGGCGCAAAAACAAGTGCAAGGTTCCTTTATAGGCCCGAAATGGAAAAATTGGCCAAGTTTCATGACTTTGGTGATGAATGAAAGCCCACATAAAGGGGGGGAATTTAGCAGAACTTAGGATTTTTTATCCTCACATCTCTAAATCTCCGCCATGAAGAGACTTGGGCATAACTCCCACAAACACGAGATTTTTAATCTCACCATTTCAAAACCTTCACCACTTAAGAATTTTGGCGCTCAATGTAGAAAATTGATTTTGATCAAGTTGAAAGATAGATAGATAGATAGATAATTTTTAACATCTGTGAGGCTAACATAGCCTATGGGACAGCCCGCCAAAGTTAAGCCAGCTTTAGTAACTCGGTTCTTTTCTTGTGCAAGTTAACGATGAGCACTCCCAACTTCTCAATGCACTCCTCGCTGAATAGATTATGCCAAGAGTTATCAGATAAAAAAACCTACAAGTTTGTCCCTGTTGTCCTTTATGCATCACATTCTAAGATAAAGTGTTGTTCAGTTTCCACAGTTCTAGAATTGCAAAATATGCAAACTCTCTCCTCCCAAGCCTCTATCAATCAAAGCAAGCAGGAATTTAATTCACTTAATTTGACAAAAGGGCTGAAACAATCTAATCCAATATGGATGATCCTTATGGGTGATAGAGAGAAAATTTAAATTGGATTTCTACTACAAACAAGTTGGCCCTGTGGGAGATTAAATGTTTAAACTAAAATGATTTTATTGGCTAATAAAGGGCAGGTCGGCTCAAATCAGGACATGTCTTTTCATTTTTCAAAATCACCCATATAAGGGTGGTAAGGACAATCATTTTTCATCAATCAAAAATAAATTTACCTCTCTACAAAGGGGCAGCGCTTCCCTTAAAAGCAGATCTACACCTTACAAGGGCGGCGATTTCATCTTTAGCAGCCATTTGAGGACTTAGACTTTGATTTTTGGGAGTTTTGGAGAGAAAATTATCACCGATTTTCTCTAAAAATCAGAGATAAAGTGCAGAAAAGGTTCAATCTTGCAACCAATTCACTGGTAACTTGCAACCATTCCTAAGAATTCATTCATGACTTGTGTATTTTCTTTTGTTGGTAAACAAGGGTTTCAATTTATCAGCTTTAGGAATTGTAAATTCTTCACTGTTGTAGCACTTTGAATTGGTTTCAAGATACCAGTGAATTGTGCGGGTAGCTATGGCTTCACACAGGAGCCATGTTTGGATCAAATGGTGAAAGATTTTTGGTGTTAGAGTCTATGGAAATGTTCTGACTTGATTGCATGATCAGAGAACCTCATACAATTGCAGATCTCTGCCTGATATAGAATTAGCATTTAGAGTAGAAGATAACCGCTGAGTATAAAGAAGGCTCGGCATCATCTTTTTAGGGCTGCGATATATTAATCAGGGCCAGCATTAATGTTTAGCAGGCACCATATGATCAAGGGGTGCCGTCACTTCTTATTCCATGCCTGACATGTATGAATTCTCCCTCTACAGAGAGCTGCATCATATATCAAGGAATTCAACAAACACTTCAAATTCAGATTTCTTCCGGGTTCCCTTGTTTAATTGATTTCTGATTGATGTTGTGAATGTTATTTCATGCCAAATGATTGTCTTAATGCCTCTGTCAAGTCTGGTGCATTTCCAGTATGATGTCTGCAAAGTGTTTGTAAAAATGCTTATGAATGAAGTTGTAGACATTTCAGAGGGAAGTCTGGTTCAATTTGCTAAGTGCTTGGGTTTATATATTCCTAATATAGGTAAAATATCAGACTTCTTTTATCTTGCAAATATTTGATAGAATTCCTATGGAAATGTGACTCAAGAACTCAAAAATTTCAGATCGGACCCTAAACTTCAACTATTTGATGAAATACCGATACTACTACACTAAGAATTTAAGAATAGAACTCGCATGGGTTCTTACAATGAAGAGAATGAAACCACACATATAAGGCATAAACATATGAAGTATGTGGAAAACCCAAAATGGGTGAAAACCCATGGTGAGAAATGCTGCTAAAATCTACTGTCCTAATCTAGCCTCACAAAGAAATAATGTGTGCAAAGCTTTAAGGGCACCGATCCTAAGGAACCATCAATCCCTTGCTTCAGAGCACCAACTCCAACAAAAGCTCAAACTGAGCACCAACTCAGCATCCTTGAGGCACCAACCATAAGAATGCCACAAATACCAAATAAAACTGATTTACAAATCACAAAAATCACTCTTCATAACATCTAAAATTTGCAAACAAACTTTCACAAAATGAGTACTATCAATCTTCAGTTATGTTCATACAATTTCATCAAAATACTTCTGACATATTACTGCTATTACTCAAAACTTCACATCATTGATCTTATTCAACTCTCTCAAATTCTTTTCAGACACTCATGCATATTCACACAATCTCAATTAAATGTATCTCTGCAGCCTTCGCATAGTTAAAACCACTCACCACATTGATTTCCCTCAATAGCAGAGACAATTTATTCCATGAAAGAAAACTCTCAACACATTCTCAACAAATGATATCTCTGTGCTATATCAGTCTTCTCGCCAACATACAAAAACTCACACACTGATTGATTATCAGTGATCACACACACCACATTTATACACAACCTTTAAACCATCAATCAGGTATAGATGGTAAAAAAATAAGTTATAACTTCTCACAACTGTTCTTCCAGTCAAACTAATCTCAGTTATAACCAACAGCTGATCTATTACAAATGTAATTCTTTTACATATGTAAAGTGCCTTGACAAATTTGATATTTTGCCCCTGTTTTCTGCCTTAGGAATTTTGTCAAACACTTTTCCTGCAACCTGAGTTTGCTGTTGTTTCCTTGTTTTGATTCGGTTTTTGGGTGCCAATGATGTTTTGATAATTACAATTGATTGCAAAGTAACTAATAAAAAGACTAAATGCTATGCAACTACTTTTTATTCTTTTTCAAATGCAAATACATGAAATGCTGATGTAAAATGCACAGCTACAGCCAAGAGGCATTTTCACAAACACTTGGCATGCATCCTATAATGAGACATTTTTACAAGCAATTGGCATACAAACTGTATAGTTGAATCTAGTTGATTTCCATTCATTACTTCTTGCAACATTCATATGACTGATTACAAGGAACAGTGACTGAATTTTTATGAAATTAGTCACATAACAGACTGAACTTATAACCCTATATCTGAATATCACATGTGCAATTTTATGACCAAGTACAGTCGAAAATGGAACCTGGGTAATGCAAAATGTTGTGACCAGAGTGCTGATAAGAAAATGCCAAAACTGCTCCTCACGAACTGTCCCCTGATCAGCGGCTGTACGGTCTGCAGGTATAGGTCGTACCTGTACGGACTGTACGACACTGGTATAAAATTGAAGCTGGGGTTTGTGCAGCCGAAAATGCCAAGGAAAGTGATGCCCAGAGTTGTAGAATGACCTCCCAAGGTCATAAAATCAGACTCCCAGCTATGTGCAAGATGTGAGCAAAAATGTATGTCTCAGTTGTATGTTAAGCCCTGTCATAAACTTCACCCAATTGTATTGATTTGCTTCCAAACCCTCACCCAATTGAGTAGATTCCTGGTCCAAGAATTTCGAACTCAACTCTGCCCTTCACTTTGCAAAATGATGTCAAATCTTTGATGCCCAAGCTGAGACAAACCCTGCAAAAATTAACTCCGAATGAAGCTCAAATGAATTGACTGAATACCAATTCCACTCCAACTAGGGTTGATATCTCACAACCGAAATTGGCACCTTAGAGTCTTCAAACCCTCAGGCAAACCTGCAAGCACTAAGGCTCTCAGCACAATAGATGAATAAGCAATTCAAGATGTGTCAAATGACCCCCCCAAAGGCTCCTTATAAAGATTTCACAAACAACTCCAAGAAGCTTCTAGAAGAATCCAGCACTTTATTCTTTTTAAGTGACTTTTTGATATTTTATTATTTTAGTCACTTTAATATTAAATCAATTAAATATAAAGTTACTTTTTAATATTTCATTGTTTAGTAACCTTATAAGTAATTAATTTAATATATCTTTTCCCCCTTATTTCTTCCTTTTTAGCCTTCGGGGAAAATAAAGGTTAAAATAAAATAAGTAACTGGTGCCAGTCAAAAAGGGGACATTATAACATATTTTATGAGCATATTCTGATAAATTACCAAAAACAGTTGGCAGAAACAGTTGTAACCAAATCATGATAGTTGCCAAAATCAGTTGTAATCGAATGTAATGTCCCTTTTTTTTTGACATCGAAAATTTAATTAAATAATTAAAATCCAAGTTGTCAAAAAAATAAAAATTAATGGCAACTTAATTTAATTATTTAAGAAAGGTATTACCGTATTAAAATGACTTTAATGGTGAGTTCAGTGAAAATTTAATAAAGTCATTTTATTATTATTAATATTATTATTATTATTATTTATCAATAAAAGGCCGAGGCCATGATTAATTTTATTAATTATATAAAGTAAGTTACATGAGTCTCCATTAAGTGCGGTCACTGGTAGGAAAGAATGGAGAAGAAAACCTCCACTCTTGCCCGGGACATTTGTCCAGCACATATGTACAAAACTAGAAAGATAGGGGCATTCCCCTATTTACAAAGCTCGATCTAGAGGGCATCCCCATATTAAAGATCTTATTTTAAGATCACTCTACATGTTTACATAATACAAGTTGCATAGCCCATTTCCAACATTTGGGTCATAGATACACACTGCACAATCCAGTCATTATTGTCATGAAACCTTATAAGATTCAGCTGCTATCCCTGAAGATAAGCCGAGGTGGATGGTCTTCCCGCCAAAGTTTCTTTGTAATTTTATCCCTATTCATATCACTTGGCTTTTTCTCATTTCACATGTTAGCATAAGTTTCCATAATAATGATACATCCTTTTATTATTATTATTTCCTTTAAGTTCAAATTAAATTTAAAGGGGGAAATAAAGAGACAAAGAAAAAGAAAATAAAGAGATAGACAGAGAGAAAACGAAGAGTCACTAGGGTGTGCTTTTAAGAACAATGAGAGGCTCATTCAGATTAAGCTTGGTTTCATTATTTTTTTGGTAGAATTTGGAAGCTGCAGACTTTCAGTTTTAGCAGATCTCTAAGGACGGAAACCTTTAGGAGACTGATGGAATGAGTTGGACAAAAACCCAGCTTTTCCTAACAGGTGCATTCGCGACGGAGTTCATAGGTGAGCAAAATTGTGAAGTCTCCATTGGAGACAAATTAGTAAGATATTGAGTTCTTTTCAGAAATGATAATGTTTGACTTCAGTTTTCTTATTTATGAAATTAAGATATTATATTCTGAATATTTAATTTCTCAAGTATAATGGTGAGCATGGATTTTCTCTTATTGTGGCACTTAATCCATTTGAAGATAAATACGAGTTTCTTAATTACATCTGTGCGCTGTGAATTTTCAACCAGTGTGTTTGTCTTTGCATAGACGTAATCTTCCTTTCCTCTATCAGGACACTGGTGGAGAAAACATACATCTTTCAAAAAACAACAATTGCCATTTCATATATTAGACTGAAAATTGACACTGCGAAAAAATAGCATTCTGGGTATTTTAATATTTCTGATGCCCATTATTAAGTCTTATGGTTGGTGTAAAAGAAACCTTGTCATGGTATCTTTCTCTGGTTGGCACGGGTCATGGGATACCTGAATATTTGGTGTCAAGTTTATTGAACCATGAATTGGTTAATAAGACAGTGAGATCTGATGAGAATCGCAGTGAAATGATTTTGGAGTATTTGGAGCAAGGAGAAGTATTGGCTGAGGATAAGAATGATAACAAACGTCGCTGTGTATGTTTCTTGTGACAATTCAAGGATGAAGATAATGTTGTATATTCCCGGTGCCAGACTATTATTAGTTTCTCGGTTCTTCTTTACAGGTTGGGTTCTTATGTATTGCTGGTCGTGTACAAGCCTGGGCATTGTGCTCCATTATGGGCAAATTTGGTGTGGTCTTGTTAATGGAAGTCTCTGACATTCATTGGGCAGGGGAAGGACGCTGGACAAGGTGGAGAGAATATTTCTTATTTTTCCTCTGAAACAGACAGAACCGAGCCATCTGCAAACTGAGAGCTGCCACATAGTGTGGAGATGAATCAGAACAGAATACATATGGCTAATGGACTAGACTAAGGGGATGATTCACTCTGATTGATACTTGAGATTCTTGTACAGCTCTAGCAGGTACTATTACACATGTTCATCAAGAAACTCAGTGTTAACAGTCATATCAGGAGTTCTTGCTTATTGCTGTTCACTTCTGCGTGTTTTTGCACCTGATTGCAAGTCTAGAGGGTGGTCACTAGAATCATGTTGGAACCATAATACACTCACCAGAAGGCTTTGTGCAGTCCTTGTAGATGCACTGCTCATAAACCAGAAATATCCTTGTGACAGAATCCTATTGTCCAGTGCTTCATGACAAGGCCTTCATTACACATAAACCAGAAATATCCTTCAAAAGCTGTATCATTCTTCCTGTATAGAAAATGGAATGGTGCAGTACCCTCAAGTTCAGTCATTATCTCATCCAGTCAATGATGTATAGATGTATAAAGTCCAATGAATTTGCAGGATTACCTTTCTTACAACATTTATATATGGAGTCTGATGTCAGTTTCTATGTGATCATCGATGATAAAAAAAGCTCATCAAGCTTTTAATGGCATCAATTCCGCTCTCTACGGATCTGCTCCTCAATTATACTAGCCTTCCTTCCATTTTTCTACAAATATGATTCAAGTTTCACTCACAAAGGTAGGCAACAATCACCAATTAATATTTTTCTGTAAGACAGATTCTAGGACGACATACAACCTTAAATTCAGTCATTGAGGACTGGAGGCTATGGTGAACAAACTTGATGACAAACTTTCAATAAACTGGATATTTCTTGTTTAGTATGAGCCATACTTTTGTGTAAAAATATTTCTCCTATGAAAAATACTAACAAATTCAAACTCACTTTAATAAACTCATAATGCGGCCTACAAACATATCAAAACATTCAATGGAAAATACAAACCTAAAGCAGAAACAACATACCCAAGGGACCAAAAGTCTGCTGCTTGCATTAACCCTTTACGTGGGGACTCACACTTATTCACTGCAAGAATTATTCTTTTATCCGAATGTCCCTTCCGCAGCCAATCCGCAATTTCAATATCAGCTGCTGTGACTCCTGTCTGTCAAATTATTTGAAAAACATGATTATGATAAGCACCCTTAATAATGAAATAAAAGCAAGGTAGCATATAAAAGATACAAGAATAGCCTAGATAAATATTTGTGGTCAAGACTTATTTGATGAATGAATAACGAGAATGTCACAAAATTGTTAATATGAAGTTCTGTATTAAAGGAATACGAAGCACCCTTTAATAGTGGGCTAGGAACACCATTTGATAGTTCCAATTTTCCTTATGACTATCATGCTCTTGATTGCCAAGAACCCATGGCTCCAGTATTATTGATAGACTATTGTGCCTCCTCCTCTAGGGCTACCCTAAACAATGTAGGGTGTTTGTGTTTTGGTTATAAGGTGCTTCAGTAAAAGAATAAACCCTAGAAAAGCTCTAGGAAAATGGCCAAGCCCAAAACCCTCGAATGCTAATTCCTAGTCAAGGGACCTTAAGGGCTAAAGTCTTAACATACATTTCAAGCATGGATTGGAGGATGTTGGAGGAAAAAGGTAAGTAAAACATTTCAAGTGCCAACGAGCATCAAATATTGTGGATTGTTTAGGAACCTAATCAGTTGGCACATATCTCCCTAGAACCCACATAATAGTTGGTCATGTTTCTTCTCACTGACCCACATAATAGTTGGTCATGTTTCTTCTCACCATCTCTTGGTGACACTTGGATAAACAAATTCTCCAACAAACTTAGCTATCGCATTCTCCAAGCTCATTAGTAGTGAACATTCGCTATTGTACCACATAAAATTGTCAAAATCAAAAGAAATATTTTTTAATATGTTCTTGTGAATAACACTTTCAGTAACAAATGAAATGGTAATAAAAAATTATCATTTTTCACCAAACTAATATTACTTTCTTAGCCTTAGATGGTGAATTAAGCAGCTGGCGTGATTAGCCTACTATATTTGAACTTGGATTTAATCATTGGGCAGCTAAATGCTTTAATAATGTTCATATAAAAAGAAAATCAATAAAGATAGTTTATTAGTAGCCTGCCAGTGCAGAACTCTTGTTGGATATCTTAGCCTTGGACATGGCCAAAATTAACTGGAAATCAACCCAAATCCTTCCAGAATGCAATCATTCACTACTTGGATATCAAACCAGTTCCAGCCAGAATACAACCATCCACTGCTTGAAAATCAACCCAAGTCCTAATAGCATGCAACCCTTGACTAAGTACATGCATCATTCCTTGTCTACATATTGAGCCAAATCCTGCCTGAATGCAACAATTCAGTACTTGGAAATCAACCCAAATCCAGCCAGAATGCATTTCCAAGTTGCCGGTATGGGTACAAACACGGGTATGGTTATGAGAACCAGGTTGGTAGATATGGGCAATGCTTTTTTGCCCTTGGGTAAATGGGTTTGGGTACGTGTATATATATACACAAAAAAAATTAAAGAAATTAAATCTCAATACATTGGATAGTATGATACTTCATCATTGATCAATGCCAAATGCCAAAACGGTAGTGATAAAGATAAATTTTAAATGCAAATTGATAGTTAAAGATTTAGTATTCATCTTTATCAATTGACATTTAATTGTGATAATTTTAGTTCTCGAACTTTTTTATTCTGGTCCCCACTCCTAGACACCCTCATTGTAATCAAATTTTGTATGCGACAAGAGATCCCACTAACTAGTGGGGGTCTAGTAGTGGAGACTGTTGGCATTACCGGTAAGGATGCAACCGGTAAAGAGACCACCGGTAATAACCAGTGGTGTTGTCATTGATGTCGTCTATGCTAACAATGTCTAAATGCTAGGGAACCGGTGACATAGAAAATGTTAGGAAACCGGTGACATAGTGATGAGCTCAGTGAAGTCCAGCAATGCACTTGAACAGAGTACTCAGCGTAGTACTAACTGTTCAGAGTTGGTGACCGGTGAAGACAATGACCAGAGCAATGACTGATGTAGACAGAGAACAAAGAAGTGACTGGTGAGGACAGAGACCAGAACACATAAGGAAAGGTGTAAACCGGTCACCAGTGATCATCAAGAAATCATTGAGACCGATGTATGTCTATTATTTAGACTGGTGAAAGGCACAGTTGACGGATACTGAGGAGATTCTTTTATCGTGATTTGTTGCACAAATCATGGACGATTCTCTATTAAGGGAAAGTATGTGACACGCATCTAATGTTTCCTTTAAAAGACAGAAACACGACTGAATGGTGGATTCATGACAGATTTTCTATTAAGGGAAAGTTTGTGATACACATCTAGTGTTTCTTTTTAAGATTGAAACACGACTGGGTGGTGGATCAACAAGAGATCTTCATGGGGATCACAACGTCAAAGAGCAGGAAGATTTTTTTGAAATTTCATTTGAGTGATATGTGCTTCTTTTTCTCAACTGTACAACTGTCCTATGCTTTGCAGGAAGTGTATATATTCTTCAATTAGCGAAAATAATCACTTGCCTTCATTCTGCCAAGAATAAAGAGTGAAACAACACGCTGATCAAAGCTAATGCAAAAAAAAGGGAAAAGAAGAAAAGAAGAAGAAAAGGAAGAGAGTGTGCAAGGAAGCACAGTAACCTGAGAAGAGCATATCAATGGTGCCCGGTGCTGACTCTCAGTGAGTGAAACAGTGATCTTATCATGCTCTGTAAAGTCATTTCAAAGGATCAGCCCTTCTATTGCTCTCTAACAACTGCAATAGCAAAATCTCAGTATCTGGGTGGACATTAACAGGTCACTTGTACTAAATCCCTTAACCGGGTGACATCTAGTTGATGTTTTTTAAAGTCCTCTAACAAGGCAAGATTTAAAACGCCTTATTCAAAATCCTTTAATCGGGTTGCACCTAACAGTGCATTTGTAATCCCTTAACAAGGAAAGCTCCTCACAGGGTGCACTTCAGAAGAGTGCAAAATTTGTGAGTTCCTACTCACACCGTGGCTTTCTTCCATTTTGGGTTTCCACATGATATATATGGTATTCTAAGCTACTGTGATTTTGTGTTGTTTATTTCCTTTATAGGATATGTTTTGTATGCAGTAAGAGTTAGTGGATCTAAGAGTGTCTTTGAATTTTATTGGGTTTCACCCCTCCCCTCTCAGCACTGGTTGGGACTATCAGAGACCCTAATGGGTTTGAGAGGCAAAAACATGATAAGCTGCATAAGGTGTTAGATGTGAGAAATTTCTTAGAGAAAATGAGTAAAGAGAGTGAAGAGATCAAAATGATCTTTCTATTGGGCGAAATGATGCTTTGAGGGGCATTTTACGGTTTTCAGAAGAAAAAGTAACATCACAAAATGTCTTTATTTGTTACTTTTGGAGCTCAGCACCTCTAGGTATACCTAGGCATGCCCAAGTACATACCCATGCATACCCCCAAGAAAAACCATACCCAGACATACCCAATACAGGTGCAAGATGCCTTAAGGGTGTACCCGGTATCAAATCAAGTCCAGATAGCATGCAACCATTGACTAAGTACATGATTCTTTCCATGTCTGCATATCCAACTAAATTATGGTGCAAGTTTAAGAGTTGCACTTTAACTATGTTCCACGGTGTTTTGCGGACAACAATGGGGCCATAGCAAGGGACACGTTTCTAGGACATTTCCTAGAGGGCCATTTTTAGGCGACAGCAGGGACAGCAATATATATATATATGTATATGTATGTATGTATTTTTCAAATATATAAAATTATATATACAGAGTGGGAAAGAGGAGATGTCAAAAGCTGATAATAACAATATCAATATATAAATAATCGTGAGAGCAGTAGTATAACAGCATGATCAATTTCAATAAAGCACTATAATAGTAGTCTCAAAAATAAAATATCCATGGTCTATTAATATCCAAAAGTCTCAAACATGCATCATCTAGAAGTCTTAAACATCAAAACATGACAGTCTATGAATCTAAGCCTTGTTTTGGCTATCAATATCCAAAGACTCAAAACGATCTGCATCACTATCCCGCTTTGGCAGAAGTGGATAATCTAATGGTAGCCACTATGGTAAAGGCCAAATAGTAAACATTTACAAAGCAAATAAAGTACAATCATTCAAAGAAATACAATTGTGTCTTTTTAATTTTAGAACTTAGAAATGGAACTTTTCAAGCATAGTATTGACAATCCGCCTTAGCATGACCTAGAAAATCAAACAGATGTAACTTTTACTATGTATTTCAATGACTATATTTGATTCTCATACATTTGAAATTAGAATAGTTGTTTTGATTCTCATATATTTTTTCTTATACTTTTAAATTTTGAATAAATTGTTTTGATTCTCATACGGAGGTATAGAATTAAATTAAATTAAATTATCTTTATTTTCTTTTTTTAATGCCAATAAGTGTCCCCTATTGTTTGAGGACGGCTAGCCGTCCCCTAAATGTCTCCAATTCGTTTTGGGGACAGCTAGCCATCCCCAAATGGCAGGGGATGTTTCATGGTGTTTTGGACAATTGAACAGGTATTGGGGATTCTAGGGGGACGTACCCTCAACATCCCCTCATCCTTCAAACAGCCAAGGGTGGGGACATCGAGTTTTGGGGCAAGGAATGCATTTCCATGTATCCTTGCACTTCAATGATTTTGGGCTAGGTTTCTGTCAAATTTAGGTTCTGGTGTGGAGCTCAGATTCAGCAGTTTGGCAAATTCACAAATTCATTTTTTCTTACTGCTTGTTTCAGTATCCGTGTGTGTGTGTGTGTGTTAGCTATGTGTATACAGAAAGAGGGGAAAGTGGGGGGAGAACATGGAACTACTCATAGTTTATGTTACCAAAATTCTAAGTTACTAGTTCTAGTTCGAGTTTGATGGTTCAATACGTGAGTTTGGTCAAAACATTTTTTAGGGTTGGGTTCATTTTGGGTTTGTCAATTGTAATGTCCCCTTACCTAGAACAAGATTTAATAATAAATAATAAAAATAAATTGAATTAAAAAAATAATTTGTTATTTTTTTTGGTGAAAGTGGCAAGCCACTAATAATATTAAGAATAAAACTAGTTCAAGAGATCAAGAGGGAAAGAACCAGAAAGAAAACCCTACATCCTTGCTCATATTCAATGGAACAAAGAAGAGATATACCTAGAAAGAGCTAAAACCTAAAAAATCTACCCCCTAGATTTCTACAAAGAGACTATATCACATAGATTACATCTATTTTTACATGTCTCAGAGCATTGTTCCATCTCCAATAACCTCGAAACTCCCAAATTCCGGCTTCCTGCGAATCCACAACTTTGTCTTTGGATTCTGATGTTGATCTTAAATATCGCATACCACATAATATTATGCTTGCACATTTTCCATTTCAATGACCTCTACTATCGTTGAGAATTCTTCCTCTAGATTATATGAATTTGCTAATGTGTTCAAAATAGTTTTATCACAACCCAAATTGGCAAGGAGATCTGCCAGTTTGTTGCCTTCCCTATATGTGTGTGAAATGTGAAATTCTAGAAATGAATCTATCAGACTCCATGATTTCTTGAGAATATATGATATTTTCCAATTCATAGGCTTTCTATTTATACAAGCATTAATAATAAGATATGAATCCCCTTCAATATGAATTTTTTTAATTCCCAATTTCTTTGCTAGGGTCATGCCAGTTAACAATGCTTGGGCCTCCGCAATATTATTTGTACCTTGCGAGATAGGGGAGGCAATGAAAGCTTTGACATCGTCCACATAATCTCTGATATATACTCCAATTCCCGAGTCACCCGGGTTACCTCGAGAAGCACTATCAAAACTTAGTTTGACAAAATTTGTATCCGGGGGATGCCATTTGATGTTCGTTCTGTCCACTGCTTGTTGATTGTGCCTGTTTTCTGCATGGAACGAAGGAATACAGATAGATTTCTAGTTGTTAAGTATGAGTTTGTCCCATGAAGTAAAATGAGGATTAGGCTTGGCATTGTTTTGTACATATGCATGCACAATCTTTGAGATAGACTTCTCGATACCTTCCAAAGCCTTGTCCAAAGGGAATATTACCTTCCTAAAAATACGTTTATTTCTTTCCCACCAAATTGACCAAATAACTATTGCTGGAACACATTTCCAAATACAAGCAAATATGGATGAAGAAAAAAGTATGGGCCATGACTGGAACATATCCCATAATGTGTTAGGAAGTGACATTACAATACTTAACTTGTTCATGACATAGAACCAACATTGTTGAGTGAATGGACATTGCATAAACGGGTGATCTGATGTCTCGAATTCCTAGTCACATAAGACACAATGAAAAGCTTGCGCTATCTACATTTTTTCAAGCTTATCACTAGTTAAAATTCTCTTCCTCAAAGCTAACCAAGCAAAGCAACCAGCCTTCGGTAAGACTCAACTATTCCAACAAAATGAGAAGGCTCTATATTTTGTCTTTTGGGTTTCCATCTTTTGCAGGGCTTTATATCTGGCTTTAATTGAGTATGCTCAATCCTTGGAGCCCATACCAATTTGTCTTCATCCTGAGAGAGGTATATAGTTCTATTTTGAAAAACAGAAAGGAGGCAATTGTGTTTATCAATGTTGATTGGAAGGGAAGTTAGATCCTTCCAAATTACTTTGCCTATAAAGATCTCAACTACATCCACATAACCAATAAGTTTAGAACCCCAATGATCCATGATGATTTGCATAATATCTGAAAGGCTATCATTTTGGCTCAAGGGTGGCAATCCATTCCACGAGTGTAATGTCCCCTTTTTAGCATGACCATGACTAGGGATGGATTAGCTTATCATGTGACCCTCGTAGGCTAATGAGGATGGAGAGAGGGTCTTTTTTAGTGGGCATCTACATCAGGATTCAGTATGCTTTGGTTTGGCTTTCATTTGGCATCATTTTGACTTCATTGCTATACTTTTGCCACGTTTACTATTTATAGTAAGCCTGATGTTGTTCGAGAAGGACCCTTTCTATTTTTGGAAAGTGCATTTGGTCACGTGGGGAAATAATAGGTGTGACTCTTGTTTCAGATGGCATATTTAAAGGATAGTATTTTGGGAGTTATTATTATTTAAACTTATTATTAAATCGTTAAATGGCTTATTATAAAGTTATAATTTAACTTTATAATTTCACTTAACTTGAGGGTTGAGTAATCATTGGAAGGGGCCACTTATTCAATTAATTCATGGAAGCTTAAGCCAAGATATTAATTTAAGTATTGCAGTAAATGAATTATTAAAAGGAAAAAGTATATTTATCCCACATTGGTTGGAAAAGTGTGTGAGTTCTCTCACAAAAGTTATAAGAGACTCAAATGAGTTCTTTTTCATTCATGTTGTTTATGCTTTTTGAAATTGGTGAAGTTTATGAGAAGAAGAAACCAGGGTTTCGTCTTTAACCATTGGAGAGCAAGGATTCTTCAATTGTGCAGTCATTTGAGGAAGTGAAATAACTTATGAATTTGATCTTCTGAGAGAGCTTCAAGACGGAGGCTCTAATTGCATTCAAATGGTGATGAATTTATGTTATAGCAGCGATCTTATTCCGGTATAGCTACGAATTGAATGTAAGACACAACGTGTGTTATTGAAGGGTTGTGTACATTTTCCCTTGGGCTGCGTTCAATTTCAAGGGAGCTGAGATCACCTTCCAAGCAGCTCGTCCTTTGTCTTCTGAGAGAGCTTCAAGACGGAGGCTCTAATTACATTCAAATGGTGATGAATTTATATGTTACAGCAGCAATCTTACTCTAGTATGGCTGCGAATTGAATGTAAGACGCAGCGTGTGTTATTGAAGGGCTGTATACATTTTCCCTTGGGCTGCGTTCAATTTCAAGGGAGCTGAGATCACCTTCCAAGCAGCTCGTCCTTTGTCTAGGCTGCGTTTAGCTCCTTCAGCAGCAACGATTTCATATATCTATGAAATTAGAGGTGCACATTTGATATTTGTAATTGCATACATATTTGTAAACATTTCTTTGATGAAACAATTGAAAGGATGCATGCCAAGTGTTTGTAGAAATGTCTATTGACTGTAGATGCACATTTTACATGTAGAAATCATATGTATGCATTCAAATGGTCAAAAAAGATTGCATTTGTATTTCAGTTTTTTGCCTGGATTTCTTAATAATCATATGCTAGCATTTAAACTTCATTTGAAACCATTCCAAGCAAGCAAATAAAATCTGAAAATAAAAGACAGCGAGATAGAGGTTGCCTGCAAAGTGTTTGACAAAAATGTCAAACATTCAAAATTGACAACCAAAATCAGATTTGAGGCAATATCCTAGTTGGGGATATTACAGTGGTATCAAAGCAGTTTCCTGTCATCATGCGGGGTTAGAAATCTTGAGTTCCCATGCTTGATATGTGCATCATCAGCACTCTCGTAGGCTATTTTAATCATGGATATATACAAGAAATCCAGTAAATATGGAAACCAGTTGAGCAGTATGTCTAAGTTCAGGAAGCAAACAGTTGCATTGGTAAATGAAATGGAGAAACTAAGACAAACTCAGGAAAGACTAAATGTGAGGCTGATCCTACAACTATTGACAGGGCAGCTAGGTTTATGGTTTCCTTCTTCAAAAGGTCTTCATCATGGAGAATGCAGGAAGAGAAACTAGAGATTTTCACAGGTGAGACATCCAGGAGTCTTCACAATAATTTTCAGCAGCTAGTGATCATGGTGAAGATGGTCCTGTGCTTAGTGGGGCAACCACTAGTCCTATCTACAGTTATGATGTTGGAGATTCTACACAGGGACATGTGGATGTGCATGTTTCATTAAAGTACAGCAACACCGAGTCCCAGCATCTTGATGAGACTAGAGTTAGTGAAGAGGAAAATAATGATGACATGTTGACTACTCTTTATTGCAGCCTCACACTAGTTAGTGGTATTGAAAATGTCAGTGACACAAGGTTTGATTTTTAGGGCAGCAGTTCCTTATTTGATCATGTTGATGTTGTTGTTGATGCCATTATGGGTTCTGACTCATTAAATGATGGGGTTGTTTTTTAAGACTGCGAGGAGCATATGAGCACTAACAACTCTTATTTTTATGGTAGCAGTCATAGTGTTGAGTCGGTGCAGGAGACAACAGTCTTCTCATGTGGGGAGGATGAGGGCATGGAGCTACCCAGTGATGACAATCATGATTTGAGTGTTACGGAAGAGTTAGGTGATGTAGATTTATGCCCTAGTGTTATTGATTCACATGATGACATTGAGTCGTGTATGCAGCAACAAGCGATAGCAAAGGGGTCTTTGTTGGACGGTGTTGATACTAGTGTTATGGGCACCTCTAATGATTTGTATGAGGATGTTTCATGCTCCAGCAAGTCTAGATTATCATGTCAGACATTGAGTGATGACTCGGAGTTGTCATGGGATGATGATAGATCCTAGGATCATGTTTTACAGGCACTTACAGTTGAGGAGGAAGCAGAGATTTGCAAGGAGTTGGACATAGCAGCGGCTTCCACTTCAGATGAGATATTTGTAGAGGTACCCAATAGTACCTCGTTGATGGACATGTGTGAGGTTGTTAGCACACATGATGTTAATGATCATGTGGTGAGCGGTGAGGATACAACTTCCTATCACAGTGTAGTTAGTGAGTCAGGGAATGTACATGGGAGCCAAGACATGCAGAGACATCATGTGACCATTCAGCTGAAGGTGAGTGATAGTGATATATCTTCAACTCTTGAGCATTATGATGTTATCGGACAGATGTTGGTTGTATATGGTTGGGGTGCTCCTATGTCAGAAGAGCACAGTTGTAGTTTCCTTTCCCTAGCAGAGATTCATTCACTTCGAGAGGTTGTCAAGATCTTGAAGCATAATTATTTACAGTTGGTAGCTGACAGGGATTACCTTCTTGAGTGGGGTAGCACTTGTTACGAGGCATTGTTAGGGAAAGAGGAGGTAGTTGAGCTCACCCATGAGCTTGATGTGACTTTTGTGGTGTTAGAGAGAACCCAGTTGGCTCTTCAGGAGTCGCAGATGCAGTTGAGTGAGGTGACCATGGAGTTGGAGAGAGTACAGTCTATGCCAACCACAGATCCAGTTCTTCATATAGTGGTGGTCGGTGGTGAATTGATATCCACGGATTGCAGTGATGGATACATTGAGGACACAATTACATCCATCCTTGATACAGGTGTAGTAGTTACAAATGAGATGAGTACATTAGTGGAGGATTGCAAAGAGCTTCTTGTTGTATCAGTTCCTCTAGTAGTTAGCACACTGACAGATGATGCACAACAGGTTATTGAGAGTTCTGATGTGACAATAGTGGATTCTTCAGAGAGTTGTGTGCCAGTTCCTGACACTACTCCCTCTTCTTCACAGGACTTGGGTAGGGTATCATCTGATTTGGAGACGAGCTTTCATGGGGATTTGTTTCCTTCTACCAAACGCAAATCTATTACTTCATCTCATACAGCTGATAGTGATAGACTGTTGGTAGTGCCATAGTTTCCGAGGGATCAGTTGTGGGTTGCAGGGGAGCAAGTTGATGCTAATTCGTATAATTTCTAATGCACAGAGTCATTCATTGAGTATCTTCTTGAGAGTGTAGGCTTTCAGGATGGACCATTCAGAGCTTTTGAGGGTACTCTCATCCAAGGTTCTCGTGATATTCAAGTTTTGGTGGGAAAGATTGTAGAGACTTTGACTACAATGCTTCCCCATAGGGATTTTGTGGTTGGGTTTGCTAAGAGGGTTACTCGGGATACTGCCCAACCGGTTGTTTGGAGACAGAGATTGGAGCCATCTCTTGGTTCTCGATTTGATGATGATGAACCTCTAACGGAGATCGGAGCATTTTATCACAACTACACAGTGAGGAGTAATAAAATAATAAATTCCACGTGGCTCTCGCATGGATGCCTAGCCCATAGCCAACAAAATCTTTAACTTCTCGAATGCTTGGTAGCTTTTTGACGACTTATCCAATCAGAAAATACGGTGACCATTCATCTTCCACACTTGTGCACCCAACTCATGACTCTTCATCTTACCAAAGTGGATGCCTAAAAGGTTGTTTTTTTCTTATTGTGCTTTATAACCACCATCAACTTGTCTTCACCTTTTTAGAATGCAATTAGAAAATAAATATTAAATGTTGACTCTCATGTTCCCTAAAACAATTTTCAAGGAACATGTAGAGACATGAGAATGGCATAGGAATGCAAGGTTAATGTCACCTTTCCCAACATGGGACCTATGGTTCAAGAACTACAAGACATTTTTTTGTGGTGGGACTTTTGAATGTTGTGGGTGGTCTATGTCAAATCTGGCTAATTGTGAGTAAGGCCTCATGCCTATAGAATTTTGTGCATGAAGGATGCCACACAGAATTCACCCATACATATGTCAACCAAAAATGACCAATGTAGGGCACTCCAAATGGGCATGCACAATAGCTGCCTCCTCTTGTTGAAACCATAACCACTCCCATCCAGAAGACATTGCACTCTTTACACATCATTGTGTGTACTTTCACCTACATGTACCTGCTGCTGCAATCTTCTAGGTATTAACAACCTAGCATGATAGAGGAGGAGAATGCTATTACACATTCCATAGATTTGAAAAGTAACCTCAACAACCAACTACTTTGTTTCCAAGAGTACCTAAACCAGCAACTTCAAATCACACAACCAAAGGCAAAGAAGGTTGCAGAGTCAAGTTACCAAGCAAAAGGTTGTACATCCAAAGGTCAAGATTCAGGAAGCTGTAGAAATTGTGAAACTACGAACATGAACTTGTCACAGAAAAGAATAACAGGAGTTTATGCCCTCCATGTAGAACTGAAGTAACTTAAGGTCAAACAGACAGCCTCAGCAGATTCACCACATATTGAAGCTCCCATCCATCCAAGCATTTCCTTTTCTCCTATATCTTCTTCTTTTCTTTTTTTTGTTGTTATTGTCAAACAGGATACCGGATTTACTAAAAGGGGGATAATGCAGACAACAGAAATAAATTATGTTTTATTGCTATGATAATTCTTGTCAGCATTAGGCTGTAATGTCCCCTTCCTTGGTTATGTTGGGAAATAGGGACAGTTGTCTAATAACCTCAAATTAAAAGAAATTTCCTTTATTAAAAATCTTTATCTATCCTTATAGATTATGACTTATGAATGTAACATGATGTAATAGTCAATATGGAATTGATATTCTTACATCCCAAAAGATAAAGATCACTGTTATATTTGGTGTATCAATTTGAGTTGTGCAAAATTGATCTTTGTTCTATCTACTTCTGATATGCAATATGAATTGCAAGATTAAAGTTGTAAGAGAGGTTTCTGATATGGAACTACAGTCTACTCCTATTATGACATATATTTGGTTATCTTGATCTATTATAATGAACGTATAAGTGGACTCCAATCTTACTTATAGTGATTATTTTCTTTTGGCATCAGATCTGAACTTTACAACTGTACCCGGTATGTGCTGTTCCTCACAGAAGTCTTGAATCAAATGTCACCGATCTGTGCCAAGAAAGTAATTTCTTCAAGAGCATGATCAAATAAGGATAAAGAATTATTTGTCTTTTCCAAGTCTATTTTCTTTCCCTCTCTGTCAGTGATCAGTTATTATTATTACAGTGTGCTTTCCTTCTTAACGTATTTGTCCTATCTGGTGATATTCTTCTTTAATTTCTGATTTGATGACCTTTTCTTCTCCTATCCCTGATGCAGCGATCTAATTGATTGCTATCTCCTGAAGGTGCAAGAAGGATGAATTGTTAAGATAAGATCCTTCAATATTCTAATCTGATTATTAGTTGATGATGCAACAATGATCTCATAAATTGGCTTGGATCAATTTCCAATTATTGATGGTTGCTCAAAATGCTTTGACAGCAATATCCAAATAAATAATCAACTAATAATGTAATTAAGATTTTTAAGATTCTGTGTCTTCCGTATTAGATATTCTCTGCGAGAGTCTGAAATAATTCTTGATGTTGAATCGATTTATTTTAGTGGCTTCTGTAGTCCACATAAGATGATAACCGTCCTTGCTGTGATGCTTAGGTTCTTCCTTCCTGTCTCCCGAAATGGGTGTCAGACCTTTTTACTGATTATGTAATCGAACATCGCAAATGAAGATATCCCTGGAAATGTGTTTTCGCTCCGTATAATATTATTCCTTGCTGACGGTGGCTATGTCGCTGACTGTATCTTCTAATCTTCTTGATTTGTCTGTATCCAATGTTCATTCCATCCCCCTTTCGCTCCTCAATGCCCAACCTTAAATATATGCCGTTGCTGTCTGTGAATCGTCGGGAGGGTGGGGAGCGACTAATTGGTCGCATCCTTCCAAGGTCGACGGTAAGCTTTGTTTACTTGTCGATTTGTAAATGTTTTTTTGTATTTATGATAAAATATTAATATTATATTATATGTATTCATATCATTTAAAAAAATATTAATATGAATATTATTATTAACATTATTTGATATGGATAATATATCAGCCGCACCTACAAATGATATTAATAATACAGTAGCTCTAGCTTTGCTCACATCAGTGGCTTATTTTTATGCAGGTCTTACAAAGAGGGGTTTAGGCCAAGGATGGCAAACTCTCACTCGCCCAAAACTCGCCAAGCCCTAAAAAAGATTACTTGGGAAAACTCGGCCAGTTTTTGGAAAAACTCGGCAAAAAACTCGGGAACTTAAAAATAGCATAAAATTTAATTAAAAATACATTTTTTTTGCAAAATTCTATGAGAAGATGCATCCAATGAGTTAATTAATGAGAAAACAAAAGAAACAAGCTAAGTTTAGATATATATATAAATGCAAAGTGGGTACAAAATCGCATTCTCATGTGGAATGCTGATGACTGGAAGCAAAATAGTAAACAGTTTCTACAAAACTAGTATGAATCTATGATGCTTGATCATTGATCAATGCCAAATGTCAAAGTCTTCATAACTAGGTCTTAGGTAGTCTTTGTTGGTGGCTGTTTTCAAGTCCCTAGGTCCGACAAATGAGGTTTGAGTGATTTTGGCCTGTTGGGAAGTCATGTCTGTCTAGGATTTGGGCGAGAGCTAAGCTAAGTCTGTCGTAGAGATGGGGTCGAAACCAAGTGATTTGTGATAAAACAAGTTAAAACCCTTTGGGAATCCTTTTGCCAGCTTCAATTTGACCTTAGAAAGCCATGATGGATTGTGGGAGGTAACCCTATTGAAGGCTTGCTGAATCCTGAAATTTGGCTAAGTCTGGAATTTTTCAAATCTAGAATCTGCATCTTAACTCCTATGAAGCTGGAACCTATCCCAAACATCCTGGAAGTATTATATTTTATAATTTATACAAATATAACTTAAAGTATAAGAAATTAAATAAATCAAACTTATACTTAAATGTTATATTTGTATAAATCAAACTTATACTTAAACGAATACGCCTTACAATGGCTTGGAAAACTCAATCCAACTCTTGCCTAGTCGCCAATGAGACAGCAAAAACCAAATGAAATAATAAAATGGCGTTTGTTTTGACTTGCGGCTGTATATGACAAACACGGGCGAGATTTTTTAAAAACTTGCCGAGTTTTAGCAATAATCACCGAGTTTTTGGCGAGTTTTTGGGCGAGTTTTTTAAAAACTCGTGGGCTGGAAAATGGCAAGTACTTAGCTGAGTTAATCGCCGAGCTGGAAAACTCAGCGAGTTTTTCCAACTCGGCGATTAATCGACGAGTTTGCCATCCTTGGTTTAGGCTATTTTGGTATATATATGTGATAATCACATTAATAATGTATTTATTCTTGGTTGTTTATAATAATACTAAGATTTGTTATTGTTATTTAAATATTATATAATCAATTATAATATTTGATTATATTATTTTTCATTATATTATTATATTAATAGTAGATTATTATATTATTAAATATTAAATTATTTTATTATTTTATTTATTATTGCGTTATTATTTATTGAATTTGATCTCAGAGATGGGGGACATCACATAGGCAGAGATGTAACAACTTGAGGTTCAATTAGACGGCTCCAAGCGGGAATAGCGAACTTGCAGCGTGAATAGCAGAGCAGGGCATGGCTTCTTGAAGTAAAGACCACAATCTCAAACAGTGGTAGGGTGGGCCTACATCACATACGGATCCAAGGATTCTTTGCGGGGTCCAGACAGTGGTAAGGTGGGCTTGTCTCTTGTCTTTTTCCCTTTTCTATCTTTTGCTTTTCTCTCATCCCGTTTCCAAAGCCCATTTAAAATTCTTCGGTCATTCAAAACACTACTATATTCACCGGTCAAAGGAAAACTTCCGAACAAGCTGGAATTTATCAGTAGACTTAGGGGCAAAACCGGGGATATTTCAGTACTTGACACAGTAAACTAGACATTATGGGACCTAGCCCCGAGAATTCAGACAGTAACCTAAAAATGGTTTGCCATTATCTGAATGTGAAGGGGTCCCAGTTGCCTACAGGAAACAATTTACCTCATCCGAATGCTAATGGTGGGGTAGGTTTCAATTGGAAGCTTCAGGGTCAGTTGTTGAATCCAATGGTTAACCTTCTTTTCCAAGAGGGTTGGAACCAGAAATCTTCATGTGGACCTTCAGCATCTCAAAACTTAACAGCAATTGAAAGTCTAACAGGAGCTTGCGAACCAGTTATCGCAAATTTTCTCAAACAAGCAGCTAATTCGAATGAAAGGCTAATATTGGTTAATGCAAAACAATACAAAGGTATTCTAAGGCGCAGGCAGAATAGGAAGTTTAAGAAAATGAATAAAAAATGTTTTGCGGTGATCTTTCTGAGAATTAATGGAATCACTGACAACAATTTTCAATCTAAACTAAGACAAGCATCACTTTCAGAAATAGGAAAAGAAGAACTACAAGGTGAAACCAACAAGACCCACAAATCGAATTCAAATCCGGGTGAAAGAGGTACGGTCTACAAAGGGGACAGCAATGAAGACAATCAAAGAAACAATATTTTTTATAGTCCAACTTCAACACCACTGTTGTGGTCTTCAGAGCTGTATGTAGAAGAGCTCATGGACTTAAAGAAGAGGATGGAAACTCTGGAAGCAAGAAATTGGGAAGAGGAGAATAAAGTGTTGGAAGCGATAGAATACACAAGCATTATAGAAAGGGAGAACAAGAAACTCAAAGAGCAAATTTCAAGTATGCAGAGCAAAATGGATTTAGGACAGCAAGAGCTCGGAATCATAAGACAAGAACTCGAACAACTGAGATTGACAAGGAGTAAAGGAAAAGAAATAGTGAGGGAAGAAGAGGACTCCACGCATTTAAAGGAAATTCAATCAGCTTTAGCAAACATAGAATCTAAAGAATCTCAGCTGAAAGCAAGAATAGAAGAGGCCAAATCATGGTCGCAGGTAGTAAACGGCTTGGCAAACAAGCAAAAGGGAATTATTGAACAACAAATTAAAATTCAGATAAAGGAAGAACAAGACAAACAGGGCAAGGCTGCAAATATCGTTATCAAAGGGTTGAAGGACTTTGGGGAAAGAGAAAGGACCGACATCCTAGTAAGGGACTTTCTTAGGGATGAACTGAAATGGACAGGTGGCATTCAACAAGCAAACAGGATAGGAAAGATGTCAGATGGAGGAAGGGGCAGACACATAAGAGTTATCTTGAGAAATATAGAGGATAAAAATAGTATTCTCAGAAATAGAGGGTTGCTTAGAGGAATGCAATTCTATTTAGATGAAGATCTAACTTTGGCCCAACAGGAAGCACAGAGGAAAGAGTGGGCAAAAGTTAAGACAGCAAGAAACAAGGAAAGTGGGCACGGATAATAAATGGGAAAGCTCAAATCCATGAGCATTCCACAAATAAAAAATAGGAACTAAGGGCTCCACAGGACCACTTAAGTATTGTAAGCTGGAACTGCAGAGGTTATCCATGGAGAAGAGGTCCTAGGCTGGGGCCCATAGCGGAGGGGAAGGATATCATTATCCTTGTGGAAACTCATGAGCATGATGGTTGCATGGTCCCGAACTTTGAAGGTTACAAAAAAAATTCAGTTTGGAACAAAGAGAATCAAACGGGTAAAGGGCACGGGGGAATTACAGTGTTTATAAAGGAGTGGTATGGATGTGTGAAAGTTGAAAAAAAGGACCCCAATAAACAATACATATGGCTGCAGATAACATTAAGAGAGTCAATTTTCAGATTGGCTGCTTGCTACTTTGCACCAAAAAATTCTAAATTCTACAAGAGGAGAAACTTAGACAATGAAGACTCTTTTGCTACGTTAAAAAAAGATATTTCTTTATTCAGCAGTATGGGAGAAATTTTGCTAGTGGGAGACTTCAATGCAAGGACAGCGAACAATCAATCTTTACACTTGAGCAATGGGGAGAAAGGAGAGAACAACCCTCTTTGGTTAGAAGAATGCAATGTTCATTCATGGAAAAGAGCTTTCCAAGACAGCAATGGAGGTGTTTTGCATTTTGGGACAAAACTATTGGGGCTATGTAGTCTCTTTGGCATGGTTATATGCAATGGCATGGGAGATTGGCCAACATCTGGGGGGATCACATGCAAAACTTATAATGGGCAAAGTGTGGTGGATTACGTGATCTGCTCACAGTATCTTACTTCTAGAGAGATAGAGTTCGACATTGGAGAAGGACCCATAGAGATGAAGTCAGATCACATGCCTCTTTATATTAGGTTGGATGTGGTCTCAAATAATTTGCATAATAATCTCAATCACCACAAGGAAAAAACAATTGTTAACAAAGGAAGAATTCTCATAAACCAAGAAAACAAGGATATATTCAATGCTGCTCTGGAACAGCAGCTTCTTGATTTGGACAGTATCTTGATTAATGAAAGGGTCAATGTTGATTTTGTGCATGTCCAAGGTAGTTTGTTGATTCCTATTATCCATAAGGCTTTAGTTGTATCTAAAAGATCTCGCAGTAGAAAGCAAAAAGCGAATACTTTTCCGGCTAATCCGTGGTATGATGAAGAGTGTAAGGCTGCCCAACGATCCCTAAAAAGGAAAGATTCGAGTAAAGAAGACAAGAGCAAATATGTGAAGTTGATCCAAGCTAAAAAGGAGGAATATGTAAAGGCTAGACAAAGGGAACTGATCTCACTTGGCAAGCATAAACCCAAAGATTTTTGGAAAGAATTACAGCAGAGGAAGAAGCAAACTGAAAACAGCATTACGGATGCTCAATGGTTAGAGTATGCAAAGGTCCTTTATGAGCGAACCCAAGAGAAAAACTCCCCTCACATTGTGAACACCACCATGGAGCTTTTCTCGATGGATGATATTAAGTTAGGAATAAAAAAGTTAGCAAATGGTAAAGCAAGGGACATCGAAGGGCTACAAGCGGAATTTTTGAAATGGGGAGTTGAGCTTCTTGCCCCCCACATAAAAGGGGTCTTTAACAAGGTCATTCAGGATGGTTTCCCAGTAGAGTGGACAACTAGTATGGTTATTCCCCTATTTAAGAGTGGGGACGTCAATAACCCATCTAATTATTGTACTATTATGGTCAATCCTCTCTTCGGCAAACTTTTTGGGAGCATGGTGGAGCGCAGAATCAGTAGTTGGGCAGAAGGTGAAGGAAAAAGAGCAAAAGGGCAAGCGGGTTTCAGACCTAGGCATTCTACTATTGATCATTGCGTTACTCTCCGACATTTGATAGAGAAAGTTTGGAACAATCAGAAGGAGGAAGCGTACTGTTGTTTCGTAGATTTCAAAAAAGCCTTTGACACTGTGCCTAGAGACAAATTGTGGAACAAAATGGAAGAATTAGGCATTCCAAATGTATATAGAGTGGTTGTTCATAGACTTTGAGGGAGTTAGAGCCAAAATCAAAACCAAAGAGGGAATGTCAGAGTGTTTTGGCAGTAACACTGGTGTGAAGCATGGTTGTCCCCTATCCCCCACTCTATTTGGTTTATACATTGACAAATTAGAAACTTGGTTAAACAAAATTGAGGGAGAAGGGGTCCAGCTGGCGGGGTATGTGGTGAAGCTTCTTTTGTATGCCGATGATCTTATTTTGATATAAAAAACGAAGTAGGGTTTGAGAGATCACTTAGAGGCTTTGGAACACTTTTGTCAGGAAGTAGGGATGCAGGTGAATATCACTAAAACTAAAATCATGATTTTTTCTTTGAAAAGGAAGGAAAGCAGACTACTTTCCTTTTCGAAGGCAGCCCGTTAGAGATCGTGAAAGAGTACAAGTACTTGGGGATTGACTTCCATCATAGGCTCAGCTGGAAGACATGTAAGATAAAAAGGATACAGGGGGGATGGAAGGCGTCTTATCTGCTGCAGAACAGATGCAGAAATGCCGAGCTTTGGGACTGGAAAACCAAGAAAACTCTCTTTGGTTTGCTGGTCATGTCAGTTGTTCTTTACGGATGTGAGGTTTGGGGGGGCAGCATGACAAATTGTGGGTGGAGACAAATAGAGAGAATCCAAAAGCATTTAATTACTAGTGATTTCAGAGTCAAGTCTTCTGTGCCCTATGAAATTCTATTAGTGGAGGCGGGTAGTTTTCTGATAGAGGCGGCAGCAATAACCCGGTTATTAAGTTATTTAAAGAAAATTGAAAGTATGGATAACCAACGCTGGCACAAAATTGTGATGGAGGGGTTAGTCCGTAGAAAGAAAACTTGGATGAAACAAAACATAAAATGGTTGGGTAGGTGGAACATTAAGTTTCAAGATTGTCCTAATACCAATGTGGAAATAAAAAAGTGTCTTAGGTAAATTTCAGATTACCATGTGGACTAATCACATGGGACGGAAAAAGGAGCACTATATTAAGATGTTCAACCCCAGCCGGGAACATGATGATAAAGCTTACCTGAGGGCAGCTATTAAAGGGAAAGCTAGGATATTATTGGCTTAGTTAAGGGCAGGTTCACATCATCTCAGATGCGAGACTGGTAGATGGAAAAGGCCCAAGGAGGAATGGGAAGAGAGGACTTGCAGGTTCTGCAAGATGGGGGCGATTGAGACTGAATGGCACTTTCTCATTGATTGCACAGCTTATGATGACATCCGGGCGTAGTACGCTAACATATCAAAGGCTGGCGACATGCAAAGTTTATTTGAGGTGGATAGGGTCAATCGGACTGCTAGTTTGATTGTTAAGATCCACAACAGGAGAGCAGACATGGAAAAGAAGATAGATTTAGCTTAGGGTTGTGTTTTGTGGCCCCTTAGGCCGTTTGGTCTCATGGATGTTAGTAAAACGCTTCATTCATTCATTATTGGCAGCTTTTTTAACCAATAGCATAAGTCTATTCATTCAAATAGCAAGCATTGAGTTTGGGTCGGGGTCTTGTATATCAGGTCTCCCCAATACCAAGCAAATAGTATTGAAGACTACCTATTTATGAAAGCTTTGATCATTCTATATTCTCTATGTTGTACAATTACTTCAGTTATTATTGCAACTGATCTTCTCTAATACCGTAGAATTTATTGACAAAGTTAATAAAAAATCCTAGCTTAGGATTGAGGACCATGTCCTTGTTTCTATCTCCATTCTCACATTTTCTGTTAACTACATTTATATACCATATAACCATACCCTTATTCATTTATTCAACTCTGATTTGAATCTCATGCCCTTCCTCGTCTCTGTACCCTCACATCTCTGGGCAATTAATTTGCACGCTACAAGAAAGTTAATGGATGGCTCACATCACAAAAGTATAAAAACGGGAAATGGAAATGCAAGAGGTAGAAGGTTGAAGTACACCAATAGACTTAAAAAACTAAGCACTTCACTTGTGTATTAGTAGGTGCTGCTCCAATCCAAACTGCGTACACAGCTGCTTTGATTTATAATGTGAACCTTGGAGAAACAAAGGCCCAAATGATGTTAAAACTGGTGATATTCCTTAATAATACACACTTTGACGCATAGAAGTGGGTCAATACAGAAATATATATTTGCAACAGCAAAGATGGGTCCTTTTGCTTGTCATGCCAAACATGTTATATAATAAAGATGATCACAATCAATTATCTGTAGTTTTAGTTTCATTGTGCATAGATCTTTACTTACTTGGCCATCCACAAGAAATATAATAACTGCAGCCTCTTCGACTGCTGCAGCAGCCTGTCTCTCTATCATCGAAGGTAATCCAGCAGCAATCGCTTCCCTTGCAGCACATGCAATATCATCCTGACTTCCACCTCTTGTAAGTGATAACCCATCTGTTCTAACACTAGGAGACTTTGGAACAGTCATGACACCACCAGTGTCTACAACCATGAATTCGTTTTCTCCCCAAAATGACCTACCATACAAACGATCTCTAGTTACACCAGGCTCATCAAGCACAATTGCTACATTCCCCTGTGCAAATAATGATAGTCATGAATTCTATTTGATTTAATCAAACAGCAATAAGATATGATAACACTATCTCATATGCCCTATGTATAATATGCTTTCATCTCGTGTATAATAAAATGATTGTTTATTTTTCTGCAAATGAAACACATGTGCATCTGTGGACCCAAGCATGAAAACACTTTCCACATGTAGACATGTTCAAATTCATGTTCATTAAAGCTGTCTTCATTAATGTGTTAATGTTTATGTATGCATTCAAACCGTGCTTGTACAACAATGATAACAGTGCTGGGAAAAAAAAGTAGCATACCCCGACAAGCCGGTTGAATAGGGCTGATTTGCCAACATTTGGCCTTCCAACTATAACAACCTTTGGAAGAAGATGATTGGGCACCTGTAACTTGTAACAGCATATGAATTATTTATATCAAATCTCATCTCAAACACTAGTGGCAGACTACAGAATGCACAATTTTCATCTAAATTCATCTCATTGTACAAAAAATGAAATCAGTCAGATTTGGTTTGAACAAAAATAGATAGAAATTGAGTACCAAAAGGTTTAAAAGACCTTCTAAACCTGAAGGCACATGCAGGAATCTGAATGACAAGTGATTTTATTCTACTCAGGGCAGAAGAGATAGATATCTTCATCTCTTTTTCAACCTAATTTCATAAGTAAGATTGAGGCCTAATAGTCCTAAGAGCTACAAAGAATATAAAGTAGGCTTGTACCTTCATGCAGAACTAACTTTACAGTTGGAATGACCTCATGTGCAGGAACATAACTTCACACATAAAAATAGTTTATCGTAGGAGGTCACACACATTGCACTGCAAAATCTCAGCATAAGCCAAAAAGCAGTGAGCAGTGACATATTATGTACAATCCTGACAATAATGGGAAATGGTAGAAATCCATGAAATTAACCTCATTTCCAATCCATCTAAAAGATCAAACTATAGGAGAAAAGATGCAATAGTCAGAAAACAGCCTATTCTCATAAAATTGCAAACTGTACTGCTAGCAAACTACTCATACATCCCCCAATTTAAGAGTTAAGAGGCTCTATAAGACTAAGAAATACCATGGCTTTCTGCCCTTTTCAAGTGGAGGAGGAAGAGCCCCCACTGAAAACTGTGTAAAATTGGATCTTGAGGGCACATGGTCGGGCAACCAAGGTAAGGAAAGCACTGATTTCATTATTAGGAAAGAAGATGGAATTTTCATTCATAGTGGTTCTTTCTTCTTGAGGATCAGGTAAAATGATGATGTAGAATGCAAAGGAGTGCTGTTGGGTTTGGTGGCCACCTCATCCAATGCAGTGCAGAATTTAGTGGTAGATGGTGATTCCATGGTGGTAATCAATGCTCTTAAAGGGCTTTAATCTTGATTGGAAGCTTTGAGGATGCACAAAAGAGGTGATCACGCTGAGCCCTAAATTTAAATAAGTTTCATCCTGACATTGCGGAAGAAATGCAAATGCTGAAGCCATTTTTTTGGTATATTGTGGGGTTTGATCTGCACCCCTTATCAGCTCTCTAATTATAAACCTCCTCAATTTGTATTTTCTTATTGGGTGGTGATCTACAAATCATTACTTTAGATTTATATAGTTTAAGCCCTGAAGTGTGATTATTATATCCAAGGGTGGCACCTGGTCCACGCACCGGAGCTGACTATGTTTATTGATTGTACTTGATTTTGTTATTAAATTGAGAGGATACCTAGCTGGTATGTTTGTGCAAAGTTATATCTTCATTATGGCTTGTCAATTTGGCTTTAAGCAATATCTTCATTGTGGCTCTCTCTATTGGTAGAATGGTCGAAATGGCATGTAGCTCTTTGGCATTTGGCAATGACATGTGGATTTTGTTGACATATTTAAGTTGTCATTGGTAAACTCTTTTGGCAAACATCTCACTAGTAGCACCAATACTATTTAGTATGCACCGGTAGACTGTACTTTGCAAGTCATGCTTATACCGGTCATGAGATACACACAGGGAAGAGATGGCTGACCGGGTACAAGTTCTTTAACCGGTCAATGCATGATAATCCGAACAGGGAACCGGATTATGTGGAGCGGTCTCAATTAAAACCGGACTATACGGAGCATTCACAGTTGAAACTGAAGTTATCTTTTTAACTGGAGTTAGCTTTATTTCTTGTACGAGTGTTTCAAGGTAAACTCAAGATCATTTTGCAAGCTTTTTCGCATGCATGATTTATGGGTAAGTTTACAGCTTGGCGGAGCTATGAGGAGTATTTGTTAATCAGATTAATTTCTTATAAATACAGGTTATAGAATACACAAGAGTTGTTGAATGTTGAGAACAAACAGAGCAGGAGAAAGGGAATCTTCTGAGAGGTGAAAGGCAAAGAAAGGTTCAACAGCCAAGCAGAGGAAAGGGTAACAGGTATGATCTAATCAGACAAAAAGTGTCATCATAGATCATTGTTTTAGATTGTGAAGCATATTTAAATCCCTTAATCAGGGTGAACCCTAACAGGATCTTTGTATAAATCCCTTTACCGAGTAACATCTTAAGAGGAATTGATTAAGAGATCCGCCCCTTTTTGCAATTTTAGTTAGGTTCTTATTGAAGCCACCTACAGTAAGAAGGGAGTCTCCCCCATTGCTGAGAGGAGAGAGAAATCTCATGAATGTTGCCTAAGTAACAATTTTGTAAGTTGTGGTTTCAGTGACTTACAAAATTTTTAGCCAATAAGTATGTCATGAAAGAAAAATGATGTATACTCAGTTACTAAGTTGCCAATTAAGGTTCAGGTACAGGTATGGGATACACGTACGAGGGTACAGCATAAAAATTTCCTTGGGTACAGGTATAGGCTCATTCATATATATATATATATATATATATATATATATATATATATATATATATATATCCATTGACATTCATAATTTGCAAAAACGAAAATACTCAAGCCTCAAAATGTCACTACACAATGAAAATTCAAATTACAATTGACATTTAATATCCATGTTTTGTCCATCAGAAGCATCATACACAATCTTGGGTGCTTCAAATTTTGCTTCTACATATTTAAAGGCTTAGTACAAAGATTCGCTTGCTATATTCATATAAAGGTTTGATGAGAATTTAGAAGTAATTGTGATGGCCCTCGGGTAATCCGGTTACTCTGTCAATTAAAAATAATATTATTCTTGTCAATTACACATGCATTTGTACTATTGCTTATATGAGATTAATATTAATCAAAATATTTAAATAATATAAATAAAACATGATCGTATTCAGAATTGCATTAGATTTCATATCGATCAATATATGATTGATTGGGCATCGTATTTGATTCCACGATTACTCTTGGTATTATCGTATTTGTTAATAGCCTTAACAATATCGTTAAGTGTTGTCATTATTCTATGCTATAACTGTCGATGATAATCAGTATGTCTTACTAATTCATTGGCATCCTTTAAGTGAAAAGGCACGATCGGTTAAATGAGAGGTCACGCCTTAAATGGACATGCCTCCACTTTGTGGAGTCATGTCTATTCAAGATGTGACTATTGCTCATATATATAATACTATTCGATGAGGCATATGAAAGTATCGAAATCAATTAATACTTAGGCCTCTCAAAGATCTGCAAATTAAAACATTGTTAATCATAAATACTTATCATTCTGAAATATAAAACTAAGACAGAATTACTATTAGATCTGAGATAAGTCTGATCTGCATTTACAATAAATAACTCTGAGGCTCATATTCTGATTCTTATGATTTGATTCAGCATTCTGGGATAAAATTCCTATTTTTTCTTATACATTTATATGTGTATCCACTAACTAGTTATGATGATATAGAGATCAAATGAATTTAATATTCATTAAGGATTGATCCTATATCTGGAGGGGACTAATGGAGATTGCTATAGCTTCCTTAGTCTCGAGATTGTTATAATCTCATGTAGGCCGTATCTATACTGGTATCAATCATATGCATATGCGTAGGCTTGGATAACGTCTATTGTTTCCAAGAGAACCATAGGAGCAGTGCTCTATGGAAAGACGTGCTGATAGTTTGGGTTGCTTAGAATGGATCCTATATCCTTCAAGCGGAGAACCTGGAATCTTGTGAAGCCCGACCTAGAGGCAGCTCTTAGGATCAAATCCCCCTTATTAACATAGAATATAGTATTAATGGGCTGAATATTATATAATCTTCTACTAACAATGGTTTTTGCAGGGAACTATATAAGGAAAACAAGCAGGGACATTATAGTAATGTATATTGTATTTCATATGCATGCACATATTTTGGTATATTTGCTTGGGTACAGACCTTGGGTACTTCCTGGGTGCCTAGGTTCATTGAGGGTCCTTTTGTGAAGGACTCACAACAAACCCGGGCACCCAAGAAGAACCTAAACCATACCAATACAAGGACCCGCCTTTACTAGCAATACCCGGTAACTTAGCTCAATTATAACCCTTTCATTTCAAGTCAGCTAAACTTAAAGATCTGATCCTTAGTCTGCTCCACACCCTCTTCATTTTCAATGAATACACTGCATTTAGGGATCAATTTCTACCTTTCTGTTGAATCCATTCTAGATATGGTTAAGGCATCTCATACATGCTAAATAAAAATCTGAAAGGAAACTATGCATATTGTCCCGTCTCTTTCCCAAGCAAAAGAAGAAAAGCAAGAAAGCAAAATACCATCCACATCTCTACTGCTTAACAGCAGTGCCACTATCATAATGAATTTACAATAAAAACAGCAACCAACCTGTTGTTTTATTGATTTCTTGGCTCTTCTTTGTGCTCTTTTGTCTCCTCTTTGATCATCTGAATCCTCATCTGCAATGAATAAAGACAAAGACAATCTATCAGCATATTCATGTGCAAATGCAGAAGACGTGTGAGATGTCATTAATCTTAGCTTCATGTTAGGGGTGAAAAATTCCAACAATGCGTATCACTTTTTATTTATGTTCAAAATTATTAAAGAATGCTCTTAAATATTTTTTACAGTTTTGATCACTGTTGTTTGTTATTTTTTTTTATTAACAAGACAATTTTGTAGCCGTCCAGAAGAATCATCGAAACATTTCCAATTGTGCTACATTAGGAGGTGACACGTGGTCAATTCAAGACTTTTTCAACCCAAAAGAAACGAAGTGCTTAAATCCATTTAATAAAAAAAAGTGGTATATGTGGAATTCAGATGCAACAATACATGGGATATCAACTAAAGCATTCAAAAAGCAACATATTCCATATCTATACCAAAAGTGAAATAAAGGTACTTATGAAGGCATAAGAATATTCAAGGAAAGAGTTGTGGATTACATACTACAAAAACATATCTAGGGTTTGTTGGACATATTGAATTTGAGGTTAAAGATGAGAAGATTAATTGTTACTATTGTTGAAGTAAATGGACAAGATTGTTATTGATGTCAAAGGGAAATAAATGTCGCACTAGTTTAATGGGTGGCATATGGGTGTTTCTTTTTAAGATACATTGATACAAATTCTGAAGTTAACAAACAGGAATGCATTGATTATATCCAAGATATTCTACATTGGATGGGTGGAGGTCATTCAAAGATAACCTACGGTAGTGACTACTTTCAACTATTGTATGATTTGGCAGTAGAATTGATAAAGCTTCAGCTAGAGTAATTCAAGAAGATATTTCTAAGAAAAATTGTAGTCTTGAAAAAAATGTTGGACATCTTAGTTACAGTGCATGGTAGATTACAAAATCTTTTGAGCAATCGAAAGGCTATAGATTGGTGACATCAAGAAGTCGCCCCTTGAATTTGAAGTGGGAGCATGTCAGGAAAGTGAGATCATTGGTGAAGTTGGCCCTAGCATTTGAAGTAAATCTTAGTTACCAAATTCTCTCTGCCACCCCCCAGATCCAGATGCGGATGCCTTCTGATTTGGAGGCGGAGGCGAGTGTTGTCTGATGCACCCAGTAAGCTTTGCAGCTCCCTGTGGATGCACATTCAGATCTGGGCCAACTTCACCTTGCAATTGTTGATTTTTTCCGCCTATAAGGGTCTACGGATGGTGCAGAAGCAATGTGTGAAACATGCTAATCACAAGGTGTGATACATGCGAATCACAGCAGTGATACTTGCGAATTACATCAGAGATACATGCGAAATCTATCTGATCCTTATGCGAACTTTCCTAAGGAAATCTGCTACAGCAGCAAGCTACCACTGAATCTGCTACAGCAGCAATCTACCTCTGCGATCTTCTTATAACTGCAGGGAAATGCTACTAGAGCTAATCTTCATTAGATCTGCTCCTGTTCACTTTAGCAGTCACTCACATCAATCACTGGAGTTGTTTAATCAACAGCAAGTTCATGAAGGTGAATTTGTGGTGCTCACATCTGATCACACACATACAGTACATCAACACACATCCGGACTTCCATTCGCAAGACAGAGATTCTATTGGGAAGTCAAATCTGGGCCATTATTGTGTATTTGTCCTTCATGGTTAATTTGCTTCGTGGATCAGGGATCCTCGGCAAATTCACAGGGATATTGTTGTAAGTTAATTGGAGAAGCAATAATTACTTGGATCTGAAAGCTAGGTTTTTCCTCCTAGAGGTTTCCAAGGGTAAATTGTGTTGTGTCTCTAATTCTGATTTGTTTTCACTGTTCTAATTTAGTTTAGATCTGATTACTTAAAATTTAACACTTTACCCATTCCACTTTCGGCTTGTAGGTATCATTACCTTGTTTCTTCAGGTAGTGTGGCCTTGTTAATCTCCTACATTATAGGGAGATTATAAGGCGCCATTAACCCAGGGGCGACCCAAAGGTATTTCTTTTATGTGGCCTTTGCCTTGTCATTTATTGGATTAGTCTGCATGATTATTTGATGTTGCAGCATAAAGGAATTCAACAATACTCCAGAGAAGATCTACTTCAAGCTTCCTTTCTATCACAAAGAGCACGCTTGTAATCTCTCTTTACAGACACAGAGATACAGATAAATACAGATATAAATACAAATATATATATATATAGATACAAATATATATATATATAGATATAAATACCAGTATAAATACAAATATATATATAGATATATAGAAGGATATTTATATTTGTATTTATACTCGTAGTTCCACACATATAAGTATATTCAGATTTATTAATCTTTGGTTTTTAGTAGGACTATCGTAGCATAGGGTCTTATCTGGTAGTTTCCTAAAACAATTCTTGGTTTAGACAAAAGAATCATTAGGAGGAATCGTCATTCAATGTTGTTTAAGAAATAAAACTGGAAGATTAGATTATTCGGGTTTCAGTACTTCTCACAACACAGGCAATTGTTGAATAATTACTGATGAAGGCATTAAAATATTATTAGAAGTTTATTTAGAAAAGTATGGCTGAAATTTGCTCAAATCCACTTAATGTAAATGGTATATGTAAGAACTGGTCATGCTATCTAACAACGTTCTTTGTCAAGAAGGTTGAGTTTGAAATGACCCTAACCGGCCATTTACTAATTTTCACCAATAAATCACATGCAAATTCGAAAAACAATAGAACATGCAAATAATCGTTGAACCGATAACAATAACCAGCAGATATATTCATATAACCAGCACATACATTCTCATGAAATAACTCAGAAATATGGTTTTGTATTATACATCAGCAATACAACAACCAACCATTACAATATCCAATCCAATCTGAAATATAACAAAGAACAATAAGACTGGATGATAAGAACTTGGTAAAACAATGGCGAACTCTTAAGTGAATCCGCTCCAAGATGAATCGGGTTTCTGTCCAATCCACCAAGAAATGCTGAAGGTCTCCGTCCTCAGATTTCTGATTTGATAGCTGAAGCTTCTCGAATTCTCAAGGAGAGATAAAAATCCATAAACTGAAGCATGCTGAAATGAGACTCTCAACCTCCTCTTATGGCTGCAACTGTGACTCTTTAGTTTCCCCGCTGTGACTCTTCATATTCCAGTTCATCTCTTTATAATTTCACTTTAAGTCACTTTTTAAATAAATTGACCGTTGAGTTATAAAGTGAAATAATAAATAAAGTGAGGAATCTTCTGTCATTAAAACAGAGGACCAAACGAGCACGGATGCCAACATGTGATAGCTCGCCGGAAAGCTCTCGGTGAGATGCTCCAAGTCTGCTACTGAAAAGCTGAGAATTCTGAACCTTGTTGACTTACTATAAATAGTAAGTACCCTGGAAACCTATGGAAATTGCTCTGATTGGCCTGGAACTGAAACCACATAGGCCAATTATCTCCTGGAGCACTGCCACGCCACGGTTAGCCCTCCGGACCAAGGTAAAAAGGCTAACAACACGGCTCAATATAATGTGCCCCAAAAGGGGGACATTACAATCATCCCTTCACGAAGATTGCTTGCCCTCAAGCAATCGGTATCTACATGCTGAGATCAAATACTTGGATCCCAAACCAACCTCAGGGAAGCAAATCCACCAACCTGTCGTGTGAAACTAACCCAGTCATTATGCTCCGATTTGTGAAGCCACTCATACCATAACCAAACAGCAGCCCATATAATGTCGAGATCCCAAACCTCTGCAGGATTTGTCGAACCAATCTACTCTATGCTGCTGTCATCTATAAGAAAGGTCTCAACCCAATTGAGAACCTCACTCCAACTAGGATCTCCCACGCCTCTATGGTCATATGTCGGGGAACCCCTAATCTCATACCGATTGGCTCCAAAAATGAGAACCAACCTCGAGTATGTCCCTCTGAATTGTAGTCTGAACCAGAAACTGCGCTGAACAAGCAAACTGTCAAAACCGCCGAATAAGGCTTCCACCTGCGATGCACTGAACAGCTCTACTAGAAACCCCAAATCAACATAAGGACTCCTTGACTGTCTCTCAATACCCGGAATCATACAATGTATACCATTGTGTGAAAAATTCACACCAACCAGCATAACCAGCATGCCAAACTCAATAACCCCGTACTGAATAAGTCCTACCTGATCAACATCATCACCGAGTGGTAGTGTAAGAAAAGATGTATCACTCATCATGCCACAAAACATAACTACCTCTCCTGGACTGTGGGTACACAAACCACACTGCTTGTCAACTGAGCTCATCCCGCTACTCCAACCTGGTGACTAGGTCTCACCTCTAATAACTGCACCTAGGTCCCAGACCCTGTAACTAACCTCATCCCCATCCTAGGAATAGGAAGTATCTCCCTCATCTATCTCAAAGAGGGGATTGTCAAATGTCCACTCGGCACCCATCTCAAACAAGGAGTTATCCATCTTCTGAAAGTGATCTAACTCATCAAGAAACTCTCGATGACCCAAAGATCTTCTTGGACAACTGTCCAAGTCATAGGTCTGTTGTATGTTGTCAAGCTCCTGAATCACCTCCTGATAGAATTTAGACCTATCCCTGTCATCCAGCTCCCTGAACTAGCTAGAGACCACAATCTGATTTCTCGCCTCCTATAGAGCAATACAAGTGTACTCCAAAGTGCCCTGAGTAGCACTAAGCTCCTTATTGAGCTTATCGATCTCATCCTCCTTATTCCTCAACTGCTCAGCATAAATCCCAGCAACCTGTAACAAGTGGTCACGGTCTGTAAGTAATCTCAAGTACTCTGATTTCAATCCTCGAATGTTGTCCTGACTCCCTGTAAATCTGTAGTAAAGGATCCAATCCTCCTGTCGTCTTGCCCTTGATCTCTCTAAGCTGTCCTGTACAGATCATCAATGATCTGGTGAGTGCTATCATGGTGAACTAATGCTGCAATAATGGCGTCATCACTAACTTTCAGCTGATTCTTTAAGACACACTTCTCATCAGTGTCATCCCGAGAGGTACTGCCAAATGGGTCATCCGTATCAATGTGGTGCAAAAGTGAAGTGTTGCTAAAGAAGTCACATGATTCCTCATTACCGGAATCGCTAAAGGTCTCCAACTAGTTACCACAACCTATAACCATGGAGTTATCAAACTCCACCATCAAGTTACCGAAGTAGAAATCTGAATACTCACCACTATGTCCCGCAAGTGGGGTAGTCACAACTGTAATGTCTCTATCACTAGGCTACCATTTATCTTTCCCTTGATCAATCGTGCAAACATGCCCCTGTGACCAGCTCTCCTGGCATAAGAAACAAATCTGCCCTGCACTCACTAAGTCCTGGCCTATCACCGAAGATCTTGCAACCTGTAAGCCTAATGATGCTCGTTCATTTTCAAACAATGAGCTCATTAATTTTTCAGCTTGAAGCTTAATCAATTCAGCTGAGAGTTCGTATGTCACGGATGCGTTCCTTATTCCTCCTCTCCATAATGCCAACAATTCAGATCGCAATTGTTTGCATATGTCATAGTCCTCATCTGAGATGGAGGATAAGACAGTCATTATGCATTTCTTCACCTCATTTGAATGATGGTCCCTGTAATTATTTAGGAGACACTGAAATAGTTGTTGAATCATTTTATCATAACCTGGATTCAACGTGTGACTGAAGACTCTAGTGTTGGCCACTAACTCCAAGATTTTTACCTGCTTATCAAAGGTGGAGTCTCTGTCATATCTCAGTCCATCTAAGTTGTCTACAATCAGTTGTAACACCTGTCTCCAAATGTGTTCGGTGTAAGGAATGATAAGAGTTGTAATTCGAGTGATCTCACTGAGACATGAGGCGACTGCAAGCCTAACATCTCGAAGTGGATGACTCATAAATCTGCGTTGCACTAAGGTAACCATTGTGGGATGCATGGCCCAATTAAAAAGCCTGCAATCAGCTTGATCTATCCTGGATAGATATGAATTTATTTGGTTGAGTTTGGCCAGCATACTGCTCGTAATTTTCTGCTCCACCAATTGCCATCCAAGACAACATAATTCATTCCCGATGTCCATTTCTTTCCGAATATCCCTTAGCTGGACACCGTAAAATGTGCCATTGAACTCCCGCAAGAACACTGGGCTTTCTAATGACTCCACGATTTGATTTTCCCCAAATTTCACACAAGGGACTGAATTACTTCCGTGACTATAAAATGTTGTCTCTGTGATAGTAATTCTGATTTTTCAACGCTTTCTGACACTGAAAATTCTGAATATTGCTATTACTATAAGGCTATAAGTGAAAATTGTCTCCAATGGCTTGATGAGGGATTGCCTTCAAGAATGTGATACCTGGAACTGCTGCAGTGACTGCAATAATGACCCTAGCTGGGTCTGTGTTGAAAGTAATTGCACGAACTTCTAAGGTTTAAGACTGCAACTGTCTGTTATATAATTTTCCACTCCGTAGTATTTTGCTTACTTCAGAAGATGTGAAAGTTTATTTGTTTGCAACAGTTTGGTTCATTTAATACGGAATTCATACCACAAGGTCAATAGTCTATGCATGGAGTATCAAGCTTCTAAACAAGTGCGTGCCTTATCAAGCTGAACTGCTTTCAACCAAATGGTAGAAGGTATCAAAAATCTTTAATTTAGAGAACACCTATGTTCGGAGGTTGTGTATATGCACCCCAAACTTCAACCATAAACAATGCTCGAATCCAACATATAGTTTTTCCCTCTCTGATACATAACTGTATTATTTATAATTTCACAAAATTTTCACTCAACTATCACTGTCAGAAGAAGATTGTTGTGCCGAATCTGGAAGTGCCTTAATGGCTTAAACAATGTCCAAATCCCCAGCATACAATGATAAACTCCGGCAATTGCAAATACAGACATGTGCCTCTTCTAGCGCTAGCTAGAGACACAGAATGGAGAGTTGCTACTGTGACAGCATCCACGAAAGGCCACTGACGGATGTGGAAACGAGGCTTTCCTTGGATTGATGTTGCCTTCCTTACACTAATCACGCACACTGTTGTGACCTGTAGCTCCTGCCGTGTGCCCAGTCCCTAATCCAGCCAGCGTTAAGGCTCATACCACGGACCTATCCTCCAACCGCACCAGCAAGATAAACACCTGCGGCTAGGATGCTTCTCGTGACTATTACAGTCACGTTGACTACTGAGGTTCTTTCCGTGCACACAGTCTTGTGCCCAGAAGTCTTATGTGACTGGGCTGTTGCGGAAGTCACTGCCAAAATGGAACTCGGCCACAATCTCCAGTTCGTGTCACCTAAGACAGACGACACTTGTTTGGGCACGTCCGGGAAGTGTTGCGCTAGGGAGCAATCACCAAATCTATGCTAGTGTTACTCCTTCGAACTGTGGAGTGTCTTCCCTATCGAGCGCGTGTTTACTGAAGCTTAGCACTGCCCAGAACTAGTCCAACGTTGTGACCACAAACTGCTTACGAATCTAAAGCTCCTTATACTAATTTCCGATGCCGATAATCACTTCAGAAAATTTGGCCCAAGGTTCGAATAACACTCAAATCTTCAGATGCTCGTTGTTCTGATAAATGTCGTATTTGACTATCTCCACTATATACCTCGACTCCCAAAGCTCCTGCAAATCTGGAACACGATACAATGAACAAAGGATTCACGGTGATTGTAACTATCGTTCCCAGAATTTTACCATGTTGTTCCAAGTCTCCTGCAAGTCGTGTAGATAAATCTGCTCAAGCATAGGTGCTCGACCAATGAGAGAGCTCCGCCTACAAATATTTTCCTTCCGTCAATAGTTTGGCATCGATATTATATAATATGTTTGTAGTCCACAATACATATAATCTGGGAATTAATTTATGTTTGCCAAATTTCATTATTTCAAATCAACTCCAAATATAATTGTCACTGAGACTATAGAAGCCCGACGATATTAAATATATCCTTGAAATACCCAACCATAGTGCCGGCTCTAAACTATATTGCGATATTCTCCTTCAAATATTTCTCGCCACCACTTATTTGTCACCAAACAATAATTAGAAGAGCCCGATAACAAATTGATTAGAATATTTGACCGCAAATATGAGCCTTGCTTGATTTAATATTGAAATATTTTTGCTCATTCCGAAGGCCCCGTATTTATAAACTTCAATAGAGTTCGTGACCATATATAATGGATTTAGACCAAAGATTTATGGACCTCTAATATTTGGAATAAATGATAACAGCCCAGCCGCTAATAATTTAAAAAAATGGCCCGATAATGTTATTTGAATGAATTAACTGGATGCCGCTAAACTTGAGTAGGGTTTTCCCAAATTCAAAACATAAACTCTCCCAAATACGCATACAGCCTGCTCCTGAATGTGTTCTTCATCTGATAAAATAAATGTTGAATACGAGAGTTCTCTCTCTCACTACCTATAATACCAGACTTAAATCAAATCCTCAACAAAATATTCTCATTTCCAGTCAAATACAAATCTTTAAGTGCGCAACTACCTGTTATTTATGAAACCTCACAAGCTGGCAGGAAGACCAACTCTGATACCACTGAAATGACCCTAACCGGCCATTTACTAATTTTCACCAATAAATGCAGATTCGAAAAACAATAGAACATGCAAATAACCGTTGAACCGATAACAATAACTAGCAGATATATTCATATAACCAGCTAATACATTCTCATGAAATAACTTAGAAATATGGTTTTGTATTATACATCAGCAATACAACAACCAACCATTACAATATCCAGTCCAATCCGAAATACAGCAAAGAACAGTAAGACTGGATGATATGAACCTGGTAAAACAATGGCGAACTCTGAAGTGAATCTGCTCCGGGATGAATCGGGTTTCCGTCCAATCCACCAAGAAATGCTGAAGGTATTTGTCCTCAAATTTATGATTAGATAGCTGAAGCTTCTCGAATTCTCAAGGAGAGATAAAAATTCATAAACTGAAGCATGTTGAAATGAGACTCTCAACCTCCTCTTATGGTTGCAGCTGTGACTCTTCAGTTTCCCCACTGTGACTCTTCATATTCCCAATTCGTCTCTTTATAATTTCACTTTAAGTTAATTTTTAAATAAATTGACCGTTGAGTTATAAAGTGAAATAATAAATAAAGTGAGGAATCTTCCGTCATTAAAACGGAGGCCCAAACGAGCACGGATGCCGACATGTGATAGCTCACCGGAAAGCTCTCGGTGAGACGCTCCAAGTCTGCTACTGAAAAGCTGAGAATTTTGAACCCTGTTGGCTTACTATAAATAGTAAGTACCCTGGAAACCTACAGAAACTGCTCCGATTGGCTTGGAACTGAAACCACATAGGCCAATTATCTCCAGGAACACTGCCACGCCACGGTTAGCCCTTCGGACCAAGGTAAAAAGGCTAACAACACGGCTCAATATAATGTGCCCCAAAAAGGGAACATTACAGAGTTTTGCAGGCTGACTTTTGTATCAAAAGACTTATAGAAGGCAGAGATTCAAGAAGCCAGGCCAAAAATTTATACGGAGGAGTCATAAAATGACAAAAACAAACTCTAATATCTTATGCTTTGTAAATGAGGGGATGCCCTAAGATTTGTATTGTAAATTTTGATTATCTAAACATTAGTCTCAGGCTAGACTGGAGGTTTTCTTCTCCATTCTTTCCTACCAGTGCCCACACTGAATGGAGAATTTGTATTTGACCTCATTTTAATAATATATTTCTTTTCTGGCCTTGGCCTTTTACCAAAAAAAAAAGTGTATTGCAGAACAGATCTAGAAGAAAACACAATTTGAACTTATCATTAATGTATATACATTTTAGCAAATCTTGCAACTTCATCCATATTTTTTTTTAAATTTTGTCGAATAATTTTTCAAAATCGTGGGCAGGGGAACCCTTTAAGTCCATCAATATGAAGCTATGTCTATTTTAGGAAACTTTTAAAGGAAAAACACAGAATTTCAATTTACTGATTGAATATACAAATTTTAGCGAATCTAATTAATTTTATCCATATTTTAATGGAAAACTTGCTGAGCTTGTATAAAAAGAAATTTCGAAAGGTATAATATCAAATACTACTGAAATACATAAAATTCGTTTATTTGAATTACTTTTTCCAGGTTTTAATGACAAACTTTGAAAGCTTTTATAATTTCCAAAAGAAAATGTTGCAAGAAAATATAAGGAAAGAAAATACAATTTAATGTTTACAGACATAGATATATGGAATTAAACAACATTATCCATCTTCCAACGGAGAAATTGCCGATTAGTTTTCAGAACGTTGCACTATATACTTTGGAATTTCATTGAAAAAGAGAGAAACTATTGAAAATAGGTCATACCTAACAGCAACTGCCGAGAAAGCGAAAGTGAATGCTCCCTGGCCAACGTTTTGGCTTCCTCTTCTAGGGTTTCAACAGGCAATGTCAAGTCGTCGTCGTCGTCTTCTCCTTCTGAAGAAATTATTTCATCGCCTGAGCTGCAACTGCATTGAAATCTCGTCTTCTTACTATTTATTTCTTCTACGAGCCTTGAATTCCTTTGCTTTTGCCAGAAAATCTTCGAGGAATTAAGTAACAAATTAAAATGGCATGGCAGCTTCAAATTTTTGCAGTGCGGGACAATGGTGGTGAATCTTGTATGGCATGGAGTAGAGATACAGTGCAAGGAGCTTCCTAATTCCATTAATTGTACTTCAATTTTTTCTTCCTCCTCCTGCCTCTACTGCTGCTAGTCTTGATATACGTTTTACAGCGATACAGCAAAATGTTATCCCTTCCGTTTGGTAGTCTCTATGATGAATGTGCCCCATCGATGACGGTGACGTTAGCAAATCTGATGTGGCCATACTTTCAAAAATACCAATTCATGGAGAGCACATTTAAAAACAAGACAGTTAATTTTTCCTAAAACAGAAATTTAGTTCTATTGTGAGGTGTATTATAATTTCATGTAATTTAATTTGACTTGATCCTTTTTACATATATAAATAATTTTAGTTATTTATTTATTTTTAGTAATTTTTTATTTTGAAATCATAAATATCTTATTAAATTAAAAAGTTATGATATATTAAAAATATAATAATTATTTGTCAATAGGGCTGTATTTAAATGGCAAGGTCATAAGATTTTCATTTTGGAAATCTATGTAGGCATCCTTCAATTATATGACTCATGTTACTTATGTGGCTTCAAAATTAATTATGTTGAATGCTGTGGAGGTCCCCATTATGACCTCCATACCATATATAAACTATAACTTTTCAAAAAAATAGATGAAAGTTTTTTAAAAATACTTTATTTTTATCTTTAAATTTATACTTCATGAAAAAAATTAAACTTTCAAAAAATTTAATTATAGGACAAAAAAGTTTAATCTTTGGGGTCCTACGATCAGAATAAGATGGATTTTGTTGGAGGTTGGCTATATGAATGTATGTGTGTGTGTAAACTAGAACTTTTTTTAAATAAATGAGAATTTTTTAAAATATTTTATTTTTATCTTTAAATTTATATTTGCATGAAAAAATAAAAACATTTAAAAATTTTGATTAAAATAAAATAAAATTATTTAACTAATTATAGAGATAGATCCTTGTTAATAGGACGAAAAAGGTTAATCTTTTTTAGAATCCTAAAATTAGAATGAGATGAATTCCACCAAGGTTGGCTAGATCAAGATCAATTTTGATGATGTCTCAAGAGGTAACCCAAGCAGGAGTGGTGTTGGATGTGTGGCTCAGAACAGCAATGTTATGGACTCAAGATCGATTCTTTTAGGAGTCGCCACAAACAACAAAATAGAGATCATAAGAATAAGTTACTTTTGGCATTGAATTAGAAGTGGATAAACTACATCTCAAGTGTAACTCCCTCCTGACGGTTAATGCAATCAGATAGAAAATGACACTAAATTGGAATCTCCAGAAGTAAGTCAATGAGAGATGAGGGTTAGTAGGAAAGTTCATAGATTTTTAAATTAGGCATATATATAGAAGGCAATGACATGGCAAATGGCTTAGCCAAATCAACTTCAGAGGCTCTTCCATAACTAGCTCTTTGTTGTCATGACGTAAGATTTCAGGGATAATAATCAAACAAGTTATCTTTGGTATTCTGCATGTGTCTGACATGTCGTTATAAGACCCAAGGAACCTAATAAAGCTTTTGCTTGGGTGTGATATGGCGTGAGTGACGGGAGATACGCTGATCAGAATATCATGACATCCCAAGTGTCTAGGCAACCTCACACATGCAAAATGACATGAGGCCCGGTGTCAAGGATATTAGGTGGCCAAGTTGGGGGTTCTCTACTTTGATGAATTAAATGATCACAATGTGTGGTGGGAAACATTGGAGATCGAGTAGTAATAGTTGTTATTGCAAAGGATGATTTTTTGAGTATAAGAATAATCCTTCTCTTTTCATCTCTTCATGCCTACAAAAGAGACCTTCATTTTGAGTTGCTAGATGGAGAAAGGTGGTGTTGAAAGTAATGGATACGTCAATTTGACTGCTAGGCAGGAGGCGCCATATGTTATTCCTTGGTGATTGCTCAGAAAATAGACTACAGAATATTTTTAAGGCAAACCATTGCCTAGTCTTGCATGCAATTAGAATGACATTGCATCCAGATTATCTTTGACCAAACCCTCGACACAAGTTTAATTCAGGCATTGTAGCATTGGAATCCATTCTTGATGCAAGCGAAACAAAAGAGATGGCTCATAGGCTTTGCAAGAATTCGGTGAATGAGAAGCTTTTGGGTGAGATGGAAGACGTGCTGGAAAATATGGATGATAATTTGGGGACACTACTGTCGAAGGATTTTTACGTGGTGCATCGACATGGAGGGAGGTGATGAAGTATCTGATTGTTCATTATCCAAACCCCTTGGCAACTCTTTGGCGTAGGCAACTGGTTGAGCGGAGTGTCTCTTTCCTAAAACTTATGCTTGGTTTGGAAGAGGAAGAAAAGGGAGGTTGGCTACAAAGTATACCAAGGAGGAGGGTTTAATGGGGTTTGAATGGGGAAGCTCGGGCTAAGAAATGATTAGTGATGATAGTGTTGGTCCTAGGAAGGCTGGTAGCAAGTGAGTTATGGAGATTTTGTTGGAGTCCTCTAACTTGTCAAGGTACCCTACGTTCCTTCAAGACCACACATTGTTATGATGATGACTATGTCTACAAGGACATGCTTGTACTAATAAAAAACAAAAACTTTATTGCTATCTTTGGGTGGGGTTTGGGTTTCAAAATTATGAGTTTGTTGTATGCTCCATTTTGTGATAAGGAACTAATATCTTAAGGATATAGTGGTATAGCACATATTTTCCCTCGATTTTCCCTCCATTTTGTATACAGGTAGATAATAGGGTTATAGAAAATAGTATATTTTTCCTTCCATTTTGTTTACAAGATAATTTTAGTGATAAATAGTATAGAAAATATAATAGTGATGTAAAGGAATCTAAAGGGCTAACAACTAACAAACTAAACTAACAAGAATTAACATAGTAATTTTTTTTAAACAAACCAACACCGTCTATTACGACTAGTTTGCATCATGAGTGTAATCATTACTAGGCACAAGTGGAAGATAGCATACATTTACGAACTACGTCCTACATGGGTTCCCTAACATCACTACTATGCAATGCTTCTAATACAAGGATAATATATATGTTATTAATGTAACAACTATGATATGACATAACATAAAGTTACAACTATGTTCATTTTAAGCACCAACCAAATATTCCTATGATAACCTTACAACACGAAATAAGATAAGACATATAATCACTGCAATGCTCGGGTCTCACTTCCTTGTTTCTACAACATATTCACCATGCCTCAATACGTATAACTGCACACATGTCCATACAACTAGATGCAAAACATTAGATACATAATCATAAATATAACCTTCATCAACATCTCATCTAGGTGAATTATTAATGAGAAGAACTCAATTGATTTCGTTTAAATCCTTAAATTTACAAACCCTAAGGACCAAACTTAATTCTTAAGGGCTCATCACTGATGGTCTTGCATACATTCATGCTTAGAGACTTTGTAGTTTGACTCTTTAATAATATCATACTAGGTTCATCATAGTAAGGGTACAAAATGCATCATATGTTTATTTTTATATGTTTTAAAAATCCATAAGTGGGTACACAACCCTTTCCAGGGTAGAGTCCCTAGACATTTTTGCCATTGGCTACCACCCACTTGGTGAAACAAAAATGGAATCGTGGTTAAGGATATAATATACCAACACATGCTAAGAAGGTTTTATTTTTAAGAATAAATTTTAATGAATATATTCCAATGTTAGCTTACTACTTAAGTTCATCCATCACCAATAATTCTATTACATCCCCAAATTCAGGAGTCCACAAACTAACAAGGAACAAAATATATTCTTAATAAAAACACCAACATCTAAGGAAACATAAGATATACACAAGTATATAACACATATAAGGACAAGTATGAAGCATGATAAAGAACCACTAGAATCTTCTACTCACAACCCAATAAGATCGGATACTAGAGTACAAGAAGGAAAGACTGTCATCGCATAACCTCAACATGAGTTACCCTAATAGATTATCTAGACCTTGAACCCCATTTGACAACTCATACAAAACCAAACACTCCTTTCATGATAAAAATGAGGTTTGATTTGCCATATCAATTCCCCATGGATGGTCAGGCCTTTCTGATCTAATCCTTACTCTATACAAGTACTCAAGGTCATGGGTGGGACACCATATTATCTTATTTATGTGTTTTACCCTTATTCATTACTTAGGTTATCACTTGATTTAAAACTCTCTAGTGTGTTACCCCAACAACCACTTTAGGGCCCCGACCCACATTAAGAGCTACTCTTCCTTAATGTAATTAGACATCCCATAGTTTAATCAAGGAATAATAAAGCAACTATGCTATGATAAGTTTTTCAATTAGTGTAAGCAATTGATAATCAATCAAGGTGATGAACTAGTCGAGAAAATTGAAGGTGCGACTAGGGCCTCTTTCTCGATACCTCACATCAGATACAAAAGAAAGGAGATGGATTAATCTATCAAAAGGGCATATCCTTGTTCTAAGTTGATACTCGAATCCTAGGAAAGTCAAAACACAAATAAAATGTAATGTGATGATGAATATGTGAGGCTTGATAAAAAAAAAACTAGTATCATGAATTTTTCCATATCCTTATAATTCCCAAACAAACAAACCATGGAAAAGAGGTAGCATTGAGGAAAACTAAGTCTGAGATTAAAATTGAATCCTTAAATAACAATAAAGCTCAAAAGTCGATAATCTAGATAAAGATCAAAATCCATTAGTAAGGTAAAAGCCTGAACATTTCATAATGAAGTGACCACAAATCCATGAAAAAACCAAAATGTTGAAATCCTTAGCCTATTCAAAATAAAATAAGAATGGAGATGGCTTACCTCCATTTTGAACTAAATTGGTAGCACTTGAAAACTATTATAGTGATTAAATGAGTGATGCAGGAGCATCTTGGGTTTCATCGCAATCTTGCATCAACCCAAAAAGAAAGAAGATTTGTTATTTATATTCTTATTTTATGTCTGTGAGATCGTGTTGGCGGTTCATTATACGTTCGAGTTAGTGTGTGTGATTGTAGCATCTTGACCTGGACCTATATTTGATCTTTTTCCCATGATCACACTTCATTTGGATCTATGTTTCTCAATTTATGTTTCATCTGCTATTGGGTAGCGTGTTCATTGCTTGTTCTTGACCATTGGTGGGATTTTGATCTTGCGGTGGCAATCAACGGCTTGTCGTGAATGGTGGCACATTGTTTTATGTTCTTAGATCGTGTATGGACCTAAATGTTTAGGACTTTTCCTATTTGTTGTAACACATTTTCATGTTCTTGGGGAAAAAATCTTTCTTAAGGATCAACTTGTGTGTTGTGATGGCTATATATTGTAACTTGATGTAATTATGCAAGGTTGTAGGTCATAGATGAATAATTCTAGATCTTAACGGATTAGAAGGTTGATTTAGCTAAATTGTAAGGATGCAACCATGTAGACTTTATATAGCCCGACATGTATAAAGGCAAATTGCCAATAGTTTGATCTCAGTTAATATACATTGGATCAAGTGCATTTTCTCTCTTATTCCTTCTTGTTGATTTTCATTGTGTTTACTCTTTCTACAAGGTATGAATGATCATCTTGGTCCCTCCTGCCTTGGACTGCATCAATGATACATATTTTGAATATACTATCATCAGGCAACGTGAGAAAGTTTCTCATCCATGCAAATTTTGTAGCTAAAGCATGTACTATTTGCAAAGTGGATCTAGTCAGGTGTCCCCTCTTTTTCTATTCTCTTGGAAGTTTTTGATTTATCCCCCATGCAAAAAACTCCTAATAAAATACTCAACAAGATATGTACAAGAATCAACAATTCCCAACCAACTCATAACCAAAAACTATAACAAAACATATATTATTTAATAAATAATTTGTTTAATAAATTACTAGATATAATCACTCTTGCATATAGTAATTTATTAATCTCTTACTTATTCGCCCTATCAAATAAAATGTATGCACTTATGGTATAGAGGTCTTACAAGTGATGAGTTTGGGGCTATGATTAGGTGGCAATGGGTTAAACATGGTTCCCCTATAATACAACATAATGTAAAAATATTGTACTTTAATATCAATATAATTGGGTGGAGCCCCTTAACTCCTTTTGCCTAGATCAAAAAACAATATTTAGATAGATTAAAAAGTACTTAAAAAAAATATGTTTATTTTTAAATTAAAAATATAAAACTAAATAATTTAAAATAAATATTATTTAATTATGCAATCAAATAAGATTTCCTACTTATTTAATTATTCTTTAAATTACTATATTTCTTTAAGTTGTTCACTTTCCTTCTAGAAAACCTTTGTATATAAATTAAAAAATCCATAATTTTAATTATATCTATTTTGATAAATTCCTTAATTTTGATTTAAATTTTTTAAATTTTTAGCTTTTTAGTTTTAGTTGTTTTACTTTGCTTGTAATAGATAAGTTTTGCATGATAAGTTTCTAGAAGCATTTGGATGTCTTTAAGACTATTATATATAATAAGAAAATTGTATTCTCTCACTTAACCTGATCCTTAATCATTTGATCAAGAAGCTCATATAGTCACTTGAATCAAAACAATAATTATATGTTCTCTAGAGGATGTAATGCATGATGGTTCACAAATTAAATACTTGTGATTGATCCTACTTGTAGGGGAAATCATGCATAAATTTTCTAATTGTTGCTACAAAAATTTGACAAAAATACTAACATTTTGGTTGTTGATTAAGAAAATATAGGTGTTATTCATTTCACTCCTCTTTGATTCTTATTAAAAAAATATAACAATCTTGATTTTTCTTTGGTTGATGTACTAATGTCGCTATGTCTGGGATAATTTTGTTTTTCATTCTAGACAATGAAGGCTTAATCTAATGGCAAGCAATCTGGCATAGAAGGATGTAAATGATTATTTTTATGTCAAGAGTGTGGCCAATAAATGGAATATTCATGTTTCAACTTCCACAACTATTTTACATTTGTCAATTCTTTACCTAATACTAATTACAATCTTCAATGAAAATGAAAGTTGGATGTATGAAAATCTTATATACGGATTGTATTTATCATGATCAAACTATTAAAAATTTTGATTTTATGAGTAATTATTTTTTTATGAATAGTAGTAGTTTTTGTATTAGTTTAAATTAAAGTGAACTATTTACGCAAAAAAGTAGAGGGATACGAGATTACCTCTTAGGATTCAAATAGGAAAAGGTCGAAGAGAAAAAAAACACATGGGTAGAGCCCGAATTAGAAAACACGTGAAGAGTTTGAAGAGCATAAAACACAAATAAAAGTCACTATATGGGTAATGTAATCCATTCTTATGGCCGCATACATAAACACGTTTTGGATTGGTGTTCGAGAGGGACCATCATGGCGAAGTCAATTTTAAGGAAGATGACACTCTATATGGAGTGGCGGACCTATTACATGCATTCCTGCACAATAATAATGTTAATGAAAGAAATCTATTCTAGCTAGACAATCTATAGAAGAAAATGATGAATCTTTAAAGAGCTAGGCTCCAGGCAATAATCTTTTAGGATACATTGAGCAAGGTGATAGGATGATAACTACAAATGTCTTCAAGATCATTTGCTTTAGGCATGAACTTAAATTTGTTCTTTGTTGATTAATTGTCCAAAGGATTTGAGTATGGAAAGCCTCGATGTACAGCTCATGTTTAAATCAAGTCCTACAAAAGACTAGAATGATTTATAAAATTCATAAGGAAAGTTATCACACCTAGGGGCCTTATCATAGGCCATGGAGAAAATTTCTACCTTGAGGTCTTCAATAGCGAGAATCTAGTTAAAAAAAACTCTCTAATCTCCAAAAATTCTAGAGGGCACAATACTGAGATAGTCTCATAGAGCTCTACCTCACTCAAGCAAACTAAAAACTTTGTCATAATGGAACATGAATGGCTAGATAATGGTTGGTATCTTAGACAGCAATGCATGACCTTCCTTAATATTTTTTATATCAGGTAAGAAATAGTGAGCACAAAGAGCGAGGAAAAACTCTCTAGAAGTGCAATCCCCCACCTTAAGCCAATACACCCTAGCTTTGATCTAGGTGTCACAAGTAGTATGGTTCTTAGTGATCTTCTTTTGATGGCAAAGATGAGAAACCTTAGCTTATAGGATGGGAGAGAAGGGTTGGTTGCAAGAACCTCCATGGGATTATAGAGATCCAAGTTGCTAACCTCATAGGACTGATGACAAAACATAGCCAACTAGAAACCATAAATTTAGAGAAAGAGAGACATGCATTGGATAACACGATTCCACAATGCAATCCAATATTATTGCTAAGAAGGACAATGCTCCAAATTCCAAATTATTGAATGTGGGTCATCATGGGAAAACAACTTAGTGAAGTATTAGAAAATAATTGGGTTTTAGGTGGTTATAACCAACCCATTGTCATTCAATGCTAAACTCTATGGGATAGTCACCTGACAAGGTAACCTCAGGGAGAGGTAAAACTAGTAAATCTTGATAGAAAGTAAAAGAGAGAAAAAATTGAGTTGTAATCATGACATGATCAAGCCATTTAAAGACCGTGTTAGAACCCACCCAAAATATTTTGGTATGATGATATTTTTACTGTACCAAAAATATATATCCTACCAATAGTTCAAAATTGAAAAATCCAACTTCTTTGATGATGAGCATTAAATTAAAAAAGGTGAAAAAAACTCAGTTTATTCAATTTTAGTATGCACTTATTTGTTAATGTCTTTTACTTATATTATTTTTACTTGCATATAACCTATGGCATACCATGACTATGTTGTAAATGAATTTTAATCTATATAATTTTGATTCATGCCAACCACTTAAATTGAACTCCCATAAAATGAAAATGTGCAAATGTTTTCTCTTTATATTTTACTAGATGATTCTATCTAAGAAATTGTAATATTAATATATTTTTTACATGGGCTTTGTTGTCAATTTTTTAACTTTTTTGAATATTTTGATTTAAAACTCATTATATAAATCTGGTAAATGATGATTAGATAGCGTCTATAGTTTATCATTTCTTTCCTAACCTGTTTTTATTTTCAATTTTTTTAGGGGACAATTACATCATTTGTGTGCTTGAAGCTTTTTGGAAGGTTAATATTTGTTACAACATATTTCTTTCAATATACATATCAGTTTTTAGTGTGTGAATCTTTTCTACATGCATGTTTGTCTAGAAGATCCACCACTCTTTTTAATTTTGATATCTCTTTGTGTATTTTACCTAGATTTATTTAAATATAGGTATGCTAGTAATAATTTATTTTTCCATATAGTGTTTGCGTATTAAAATTTCAGTTAAAATATAGGTATTAAAATTTCAGTTAATTAATTGGATATATTAAATTTTACAAATTATTATTATATATATATATATATATAAAATAACTATTCCTAAACAAATCAATACAAGGAAAGATAAATGTCATTTTGATAGCTCTTTAAAATAACAAAATAAATGTGTACCATAAGATTATTATTCAATTTTTAATTCTATGTGTATATTAGCTAAACCAATCACCAAAATTGAATGCATTGATATATTAGTGTTCTCCTAGCACAAATTAAGAATAAATTAAAAATATATAGCTTTTCATTAACCTTTATCGTTTATTATTAATTTCAAAAACATTTTAAACTGACAGATATAAATTTTAATTATTTTAATCAAAATATTTCATATTTTCTTTATTTCACATTTTCAATAAATTAAAATTGATTCAAATGATATGGAAAGAAGGATGGAAAACGCTCTACAACTTTGGAACCAGGTTTAATTTCCCACGACTCTCGTTCTACCCACGCGAGTCAAGTGGGACTGCCATTAATGGCTTCCACTTCCCTAGGGTATGAAGGCGGCCATCACTCCAAAGCTAATCAATGCCCCGCCAAAGTATCAATCTCAGGAGCCGCTCTTAATAAAACCACTATGGACCCTATTTTGGCTACTATTCAATCACTCTTTACAAAAGATAGCCACGGTAGAGTCGGCCCTAAGGGTGCCCTAGGAGATGCAAACCAAGTGACTGGAATACCTCCTATTGCAAGCAAACCTCACGATAGAGGAGAAGGAGAGCAGATGCGTTTGAAATTGTTCAAGCAAGTGGTTGAGAATGAAAGATCCCTCCCAAAAGGTGCCCTCTTCCTTTCTTCCACAACCCAAGGCTCAGGAGAATTCGCAAGAGGTGGAGGTAAGATTCCTTCCACACCAAAACTCATTATCAAGCCTAATCCTCAGATGGATATTGCTATTACTGAGGAGAAGAGTAGGCTTAGAGATAGTGCAATTTTTTTTGTTGTTATTGATGCTTCCAAGGTTCCGTCTAGAAATTTCCTTAATGACTGGTTACATAGAGTTTGGAGTCAAAAACTAGGGTTTCATTTCTCATATTGTTGTATGTTACAGAAGGGTTTATTTTTAATGTTTTTTGTTGATTCGAAATCCCAAAGAGCCATCGTTGACAAGAAATTTTGGAGAGTCAGCCCATACGAGTTTAGGGCCATCCCCAGGTCTCTGGATGCCTCCCACAGTGAGGTGCTTGTGCTCTCAAGCCCTAGATGGGTTGTTATTAAGAATCTCCTTTTGTTTCTGCTTAATCTCATTCCCCAGTCCCTTGAACCTATGGGTCGTGTTCTAAAAGTTGACAGGTCTAATGTGCTTATCCCGCACATGGATGTCAAGGTACTCATTTCCCTCAAACCAGGCATAGATTTTCCTGAGGCTTTCCACTTTGACTTAGGTGACAGCCCCATTATTTTCCCTGTTACCTTTCTTGGTGGGTTGAATAGTTGTTACCTCTACAAGAAGGAAGGACACAAGAAACAAGATTGCCCTATCATTAAGAAGCATAACCCTCCTAGTGCCCCTTCCCTTGCAGCCAATTTTGCTCCCCCAACTCCTAATCCACCCAATTCTAGTGGTGTTATCCCTCCTGCCTCTCAGTCTCCTTCCTCTTCTTCCCCTCCTCCTCATCCTTGGTCTGGTACCCTACAGGCTCCTAACACATCCTCTATTGCCTGGTTGAGAGACTCGGCTAATATTTATGATGCTCTAGACCATCTCAAAGGACAATTTGAGAACCCTCATCCTCCCCCTATTCAACCAACTTTGGTCCCTAGTGAATTGTAGGAGATTACCAACCTTTTTGGGCTTGATTTTGGATTAGAGCCCAACCCTGCTCCCACTAGGCCAAGGCATAGAACACAAAATGCCCAACAGATTTCTCTAGAAAAGATTCAACACAAGGCATCCAAATTGCAAAATACCCCTAGACTTAAATGGAAAGTTTATTTGATCCTCCCTCAAGGTCAGGACTCTACTATAGATCAACCTGCTACCCTTGATGTGTCAATAGACAAGGTGGATAGCCCAACGGACTTCTTAATACCCTTGGAATCTCCCACATAAGCAGTACCCATTGGCCAAATTAGTGACAAAGAGAATGTTGAGATTAACTCACATCTATCCTTGGAAGATAAACTCAATGAATTCTCTGTTGTGGTAATCTCGGCACCTCCCCCCTCCCACCCCCGCCAGATAGATGGAGTTATGAGCCTAGAAGGATGAATGTACCTAAGGTTCCCACCTTGTCAAGTGAACCTAAACGGATTTAGGAGGAGCAGCAGCAGTATACTAACCTTGAGGAAGGTGAGATCAGTAAAGATCACATGCTCATCTTTTCCTTTGGTGCTGAGAAGAAAGGTAAGAAGATCTGTAAGGTAGATGCTAAAATCCCTATGGATACTGCAAAGGGGAATATTGTTAAGAAGAAACAAGGAAGGCCCCCTCTGTTGAGTGGCAATCCTAAACCTACTAAAAACCAAAGAAGTGATATGTCCAAGTCCTTTAAGGGCTTTCGAGAACCCATGGATTTTGAGCCATAGTAAGATCAATGATGATCAATTGTGCGTCATGGAATGTCAAAAGATTGGAATCCTCTGATAGGAAGTATGTGGTTAAGAGATTTCTCCATATGTTCAAAGATATTGACATTCTTATGCTGCAAGAGGTCAAGGCAATTGGATTTACTCTAGATATTGCCCTTAAATGTATTTGGAAAGCTGCTTCTTCATTCTCCTCCAAGCACCAGAGAGGTAGAGGAGGGACATCCATTCTAATAGGTCTGAGATGGAGGAACTCAATCCACGAATGGGGTTATTCTCCCTGTAACAAAGTAGTTTGGGTTACCTATAAGATGGATGAAGTTGTTTTTGGGGTGTGCTCGGTATATGCTCCCAATTATCATTGTGTGTGTGAAAATTGTACCTGATCTGTAGACACAACACTCAGTAAAACATTAGAGGTTAGCTATAATCAAAATCGTGCAAAATTAAAATCTAATCTAACCAAGCGATTTACTGCCTTCTAATAGGTGCGAGATTGATGTTCTCAGATTGGAATCGAGATCAGTGACCTAGACGACACCTAAACGAAGGATTTGAATGCAATTGATCTAGATATGAATTGAATGCAATTAATCTATATTTTTGAATTTTCTATGCAATAAGAATGATAAAAATTGATATGAATCTATGCTAATATGGAAATTGATATGCTAAAATGATCTAACAATGATATAAAAAAGAATCTAAATGAATGTAAAAAAAAAACAAATTGATCTCACAATAGCCTTGATTCGCAATAAGCTTTGATTCTTCAATTCCAATTCTCCAACGTGATTGTGCAAAATATGAGATGCTTGGATGCAAATTTGAGAGATGAATTATGAAGAGTTGAGCCTTATTTTTATAGAAATCCAAGGCTTTGGAGGTGCATGAGAAAGAGCCATAAATCACTCAAATAACTCAACTTGATTTTTGAGTTATTTTTAAATAAAGATAATTAAGTTACAAAAATCATGCAAAAGCACAGTTCATCTTGAATTAGAAGTTTAGATCAACTTTAAAACTCAAAAAGATGTTGAGTTTCAAAAAGCTAACAACTTGCATTGATTTTCCAATTTTGAGTTTAACTGGTCCTTGAATGTGCACATGGATAATTTGATTTAATAAATAAATCAAGTGATTTATCCTCAACTTAATTGCTTTTTGAAATAAAATAATTAATTTATGGGTTAATTAACTATTTTACCAAACTTTTATTAAAAATTATATTATTAAATAATGACAACATGCTTTAATTAATTAAATAAGAATTTAATCAATTATTCATAGGAATTTTGATTTATTGTCAAAGTTAAATAATACAATTAATAATAGATATAATTAAATTAAATTAAACAATTAAGTGGAAAATATTAAATCTAATTAATTAAATATGCAAAATATTTAATTAATCAAATTTTAGGATAAATGTGATTTATTGCCAAATAATTATAAAATTAAAGATAATTATGATGATTAGGAATATTACTAGGAATATTCCCTGATGTAGAATTTAAGATAATCAATTATGATTCAATGATGTTTAGATGTGCCTTAGATTAGGACTTTGATGTTGATTTCATTCGAATTGTTGATATAGGAGGTTAATGAACTTATAGCCCATTTTTGGGGTATTACATTTTGCCCCTCTTTGAATTACTGTGCGAAGCACAGTGGTTCAAAGACAGTCTGTGTTTGATAAAGATATGAAACTGATGTTTGAAATTGATAATTGATATGAGACAGAAGTTGATTGATATTGATTTGATATGAAGATAATAGGTCCTGAATGACCAAAGATAATGTTCACTATAGCAGCGATGAACCGCGGATTGCGAAAAAGTGTCAAAACACCTGATTCCAAACCTTAGGATTGCAAAGAAGTGAGTGACCCGTTCTAGACTCGATTGTCTTATCAGAACTAGCAGGTATCACATCCGAATCCTTCAGTTGCCAAAGAACCAAGGGAAGAACACTGATGAACCGATGGGTGCAAAAATTGATATAGTTTACAAGATTAGGAGAATACCAGATTGATATGGATCTTGATGAATCTGATATGCCCCAAGTGATGGTAGATTTGCCCTGAGCGATGAGGTCTTTTTGATGAATCAGTAACTAGACGTGATTATTGTCTTGATTACTAATGAAAGATATTGATTTCCAATTTGATTACAGACTTTGAATGATATGCAATACCATGCCCCCTTCGGGATTAAAATTGAAATCTGACAAGAAAAGTCAGTGTTGAGAGTTTAGAAGCATGTTAATTGATTTGAGAAGTGGTTAAACACATCCAGTGAATGCATTCTACATCATTTAGAGGTCCTGGAGACCAAGGTTGACTAGGTTTGATCATGAGTTGACCATAGTTGACCAAGTTGAAATTTTGATAGTTTGATGTAAGATAATCAGTTAAGTTGAAAAATGGATTTCTACTATGATTGAAGGTTGATTATGCAAGTAGTTGACAATATGAATGATCTCAGATTTTGATTTTGATCCCGAAAAAGGATTCTACTTGCTATTTCATTGGAGGAACCTTCGTGTGGGATTCAGCTCTTGTTAGATTGGAAGATGCGAGTGGAGAATCATTTAAGCTTTGAAGTTTATTTAGCCATTGTGAGATCATGCAAACATGCAAAATGCAAAGAGACATGCAAGATGAAATGCAACCTAAGACCTAGGACCTAGTCACTGATCATGTGTCGATTTGTTATCATCATTAAACTTTTAGGTAACCGAATAAATCAATACAATGCCCACTAGTCATAAAACCATAGACATATGAATATCGATTTGTATGCGCGAGAATCAATACAACACCCACTGGTTATACAACCATGGAAATATGAATATTGATTTGTATTCAGAATGTTGGATCAGATATAAGTACCAAGGCACAAACGCCAAGATGACCTGAATATCATGTCCATTTTGATATAGCAATTTGTACAAGCATCAAAACATACATGTCATGATGACCTGAGTACGCCTTGCGTTTAACATACACATCAAACAATCAAAAGATCATTCTAAATCTAGTGTGAATTACCCGTAGTGACCCTTTATTGTTCACCTCCTTAGGCAAGATCGCGTTTCACAGTAGGAGAAAGAATTTACTTTAAAAAGATAATAGTTAGATCAAACGTCCTTGAATTTTTTGGGTATCAATGGTCGAGGTACGCATGGCCATCCAATTCGAGATAGAGGCTCTTACAGTCAGACACCATTTCAATCCAAAATTTCCAAAGTTGTTAGATTTTCACATACAAGCAGAAGACAAAGAAAAGATTATGCCCCCAGTCATCACCCTCTAAATCCTGTAAAGGACATCATCGAAGAGCTCGAAGGGACACAATATGCAAAAATCTCAATGCGGATCAGCAAGCATACAAGGAGATAAAAGCATGAAAAGTACAAATTGTTTTCAGTTGAGTTTTGATGTTTGATTGTTGTAGATGCAAAATCCTTTCTAGAGACGAGACTGACTGACTGACTCAACTGGAAGCTTCAAAGGACTCTGACTGGATAGGAAATGTCTAAGATACATGGGAGACCATAGGATATGACATTGATTGCCCCCAAATTTGAACATTGATAGGATACAGACGCTTGAGCTAATTGGTGTACAGACCGACTTATTGAAACCAGGATATGCAGAAACAAACCGGGAGATATGTACAAACTAAAGCAAGACTGAAAGCTGGGAAAGACCAAGATTGTGCTGATAGATGGAGTATTTTGGAACAAGTGGCGCCCGTTTGCCAGGTTTTCACCATCTTGGCAAAGATTCTATTTTTGCTACCAAGGCGCTTGTTTCCAAGTTTTCACCAAGGCACTTTTTCTTTTTTCTTTTTTCTTTTTTCATTTTTTTCAATTTTTTTTGAATTTTTGATATTTTTTGAATTTTTTGAATTTTTGATATTTTTTTATTTTTTTGTGAATCATCAAGGCGCCTATTGCTAGGTTTTCACCAAGATGTTCATTTTTTTAGGACTTTTTCTGATTTTTAGGATTTTTTCAGGATATTTAACCATAGACTGAATGCCTTAGGCGTAGAATTTCTTCAGATGGAGAACGTTGATTGGTTCTCGGAGCTTTTCTCCTTCAGTCGTTGAGAGTTGATAGGCACCAGAGCCAAAAGTAGCAGTGATAACAAAGGGACCCAGCCAATTAGGTTCAAACTTCCCCTTGCATTCTTGATGTGATTGATTTTTAGGATTTTCTCTCAACACTAGATCGCCAACCTAAAATTCTCTATGTCTAACTTTCTTGTTGTAGCCTCTAGACATTCTTTTCTGATACACTCTGAGATGATCATACGCTGCTTGCCTGCGTTCATCTAGTAATTCAAGTTCTTGTAACCTAGACACTCTGTAGTCATCATCAGTTACTAGACCATGCATTCTGATTCTTAGTGATGGGATTTCAACCTCAATAGACAGTACCACTTTAGACCCATAAACTAAAGCGAAAGGAGTAGCCCCAGTAGGCATTCTGATACTTGTTCTGATATTGGTTCTGATACTTGTTCTGATACTTGGTATACTTGATAGTATCTTTTTCCATTGCAAACTCCCAAGCAAGATCATATCATGCAGTCCCAATGTCTAACAAGGTGGAGAAAAAGAGGGATTGGCAAGCTGATGGAAGAGATGGAAGACAGGAGAATGAAGGAGAATGAAGGGAAGAAATCCTCAAGGGCAAACTCCTCAAGAATACTCAAGCTAGGAAAAAAATTTCATGTAAAGCGCATTTGGACAAGCAATGAAAGGCCAGCATAGGATAAGTCACAAAAGTGTAATGCCAGAGTAGGATAGGATGCAGTCCAAAGGAGTAGACATGTCAAGAGGCTTCATAGCATCATGTTTTACTCTTTCTTCTATTAGATCAAGACTAAAGGGGAAAAGGATAGTGATAGGCAAAAATGAATGGAGGAAGATGGATATGAAGGCTAAACATGGAAGGAATGAAAGCAAGATCATCATCAGACAACTCACAAAATAGCCAAATGTTCATTTATAGGTCAACCTTGTCAAGATCAAAGAGAGAAGATGGAATGGATGAAATATGTAGAAGAACTACGCATGATGCCTAATTGCTAGGTTTTCATCATGGTACTTATCCAAGGCACCACAAGGGAGTGGTTTTCACCATAAGATGAATTTATTTCTCTTTACTTTTGCTACCAAGGTGCCTGTTTCCAGGTTTTCACCAAGGCACATTTTCAATTTTTATTTTATTTTTTTTAATTTTTTTTTGGAAGAAGGCAAGCTTTTTAGATAATGCTCCTTGAAAGGATAAACCATGATATGCCAAGGATTCAAAATGATATGCTCAAAGATGCTGATAGGGAAAGGAACATGGAAGAGAAAAATGGAGGATAAGGTTTTATGTAAAGCGAGTGAGGTTGGAAGATAGGAGGAATAGGCAAGTGAGGAAAAAGGATAGGAGGTAGAAGGATAATGCATGGAAGGATTGTGAAAGGGTAGATGGAAAGGAAGGCAAGATCAACATAAACACACACCTTGAAGGGTGGCGAGAGGGTGGAGGAAACATGAATGAAGGAATACATGAAGGAATATGGCGAATGGATAGCAGAGGTTGAGGTTTTGGCGCATGAAATGGAAGAATATTTTTGGAAGGAGATGTAGTGGAAGCCTTTGGAAGCTTGAATGTCAATTTCACTTTTTGTTCAACACCAGACTCTTTCAAGAGAGACTTTGGAATCCATATAGTCATAGGCTTTTTATTTCCTTTTGATGATTTAGAGATAATATCTTCAATGATGGATTTTGGAACCCATACTTGTCTTGTAGTTTTTTTCTTAGATATCTCTTTTGACTTTATGTTTCCATGTCTATTAGAGGAGACATGGTGATCTTCTTTTTTTGATGGATTCTTGTATTGCTTCTTTTTATTGTATTGAACATTCAAGTTACTTCCAAAAGACTTGGGACTTGTGGAAGAAGAAGGAGGATATGACTGGTTTAAATGGGTGGGTGGATGAAAAGGATTCAAGGGTATGCATCTATGTTGTTCTTGAGGAAAGATAGGAGATGGAGGTATGTAAGGACCCAAGATGGATCGCAAATTAGGAGAGTTATGAGGGGAAAATGAAGGGACATAAGGACCCAAGATGGAAGGTAAACGTGAAGCCTTTAGCAGTGGTGGAAGAGGTCCAAGGATGGAAGTGGAAGACGCAAAATGATAATCAATAAGTTCATTAGCATCTATATGACAACCAAGGATATCAGCATCTTTAGAGTGAGCATTAGAATTTTCAATAGAATCATGGACATCTGGAATATGAGCACCTTCTTTGATAGGATTGTTCAAAACTTGCAAAGACTTAGGAAGAGTAGAAAGTGGAAAGGAACATGGAGTGGTAGAATAAGAAGATGGAAGACTTTGATCTTGACAAGGATCTTTGGATAGCATAAGTGCATAATTTTTTTCTTGATTTTCAATAGGCTTAACATCGGAAGTAACAACACCATTTTTACCAACCTTAATGGAAGTATCATCTTTGGAAAGCACAAACGTAGTAAGGTTATTTTGATTGTCAATAAGCTCAACGGTGTAAGTAGTAACTTGATCTTGCTTAGGAGAAGACTTAAGACATGGTGGAATGCATGAAAAAGGGTCTGTAGGATCAAAAGAACTATAAAGTGGATAAGAGACATCAGGAAAAAGAGTGGATGACATGGAGGGTTCTTGATCTTGATCTTTCTTTATATTCTTTTCTTTATCATTTTTAGAGTCCTCTTGACATGGAGCCACTTCTAAGGACAAGGAAGCATGTTGGGATTGTATGGATGACTTTGGAAGAGATGCTGGAGGACTAGCTGAAGTAGGGATTATAGCATATGAAGGCTTAGGCTCTTTAGGTTTATCATTATTGAAAGTATTTGCAGCCAAGTGAAGCTTAGCTTGAGTTTCTTTAAGAGGTAGCCCTGGAGGATAACTATAGGGAACTGCATGAAAAGTATCAGGGCTTGTGTCGAATGAAGGTTCTATGAAAGATTTGAAAGAATCAAAAGCTTTAGGAAATGTACGAGTATTGGAGGAAGTAGGGGATGGAAGGGAACCATCACAAGACAAAGGTCCAACATTAGCATGATCTTGCTTGAGAGTGTAATCTTTATTTTGAGCCTAAGAGTTCTTAGAGGAGAGATCCTTATAGTATTGACGTTTCAAGCTAGCATGATGTATTTTATAGTCCTTAGCAGTAGTAGATGGATCATCATCAAGGTATTGTCCACAAAAGCCATCAAAATCTCTTTCAAAATCAAAATCACATGGATCACCATCATGATCTATCCAATGTGACGGCCCATTTGTAGTAAGCAGGAATGAACGATGAGGAGGACTCTTAGGAACAGAGGTGTCATAGGTATCATTACATTGTCTATCGTCATAGTCATCATAGTCTCCAAAGCTAGATGTGTCACTCTCCATGGAAGAGGTATCATATTGCTCAAATTTTTTCCGGGGGCATGGTGACATGTACAAGTCTTTATCAAATGGACTTGCATAGCATGTATCTGTTTCATTATAGTGGCGATCAGAGCTTCTTCCTCTTGTTTACTGATTCTTTGAGACATGTGTACTGATTCTCAATAGCTACTGCTCTGTTCTTGACACAGTGATTTGTTCGATAGATTCTGGAAATAGGCTGAAAAAGCTGGGTATCTGGCAATTTTGACAATTTTTTGACAACTTTTCAAAATTTTCCCAAACGACACTCTGCAGACTCGTACGACACTGGGTAGTCTATGAAACAACAGTTTGCTAAACTCGTACGATAGTTGGGTAGCAATGAAACGACAGTTGTAAATATCATACGACAATTGCTAACAAGATTTTGACTTCCTTGGATTTGCTAGCATGAAAACTCGTACAACACTGGGTTCTCAATCATACGACAGATGGGCAATACTGAAATGACATTTGACAAAAAGTCGTATGACTTTTGATTTCTTGAAATGACTTTTGACTCCAGAAAGATTTTACGTCAATTTTTGCAAAATTTAAGGTCTTCAGTTTTGGATTGTTTGCAAATTGTACTGTCCAGATTTTGAAGGTTATACCAGATTTGATCATTTTTAATAGCCAAGTAGATTAACAAGCACGCAGAACAGCAAGTGATTCCAAGCATGTTTGAAAATAATGAACAAGGGAAAAAGCAACCTTGCGCATGAACAATCAAGTGACCAAATTGTGCTAATCCCTGAGAGTACTAATTGTGTATGTTCTGAAAAGTTTTGCAATAACACACATATACCTGAAAGTGAAAAATTGGCCTCTCTAGGGTTTTTAGTAATGGTTTGACTCTGCAACTTTTATGATTCAAAGGGGTGAACTCTAATCCCAGCGCACTAGGGTTTTGACACAATCTGAGAACTTAATCTTCAAAAGCTGCTAGGGAGATCTGACAACCCAACAATGAACCATACCCGTGGAGATTTCTTCTACAAGGACATTTATATAGCAACTGTCACTACCATGGTGAAAATGGCTATTACCGCTTGAGGTTCCGTCAATGCAGTTTGCCCTGTGAAGGGATTGTCCGCTACAGTTAACCCTCTCTAAAGGTGACTCACAAATTTATACCACAAGGGGACTTGGCTCCAGATTCAAGGTTTTGACACCTCTTCACTTTTAACCCAAACAAAGCAAGCAGATTAATCTGACACGCTAAGACAAAGTTTGTTTCACCAAGGTCTGTGATATCAACTCCACGTGATCTATCAACCTCTCCGGGGAGAGAATGTATCAATCAATAAGAGAAGACGCACTAACCAATTTTGATTCACCAAAGCTCGTGATATCAACCCCACGTGATCTATCAACCTCTCCGAAGAGAGAATGTATCGATCAATAAGAGAAGACGCACTAACCAAGTTGAATGTGAAACGCACTAAGTATTCTCCCTACCTACAAGGATTTCGTCGTCAAGGAAGGATTTCGCTAGGAATCCAATCTCTCAAGAATCACGAATAGTGTTCATAGGGCCTAATTACTATGTGAGCACAGATATATTCCCGAAAGTAAATCTACCAAAAGTACCCAAAAAGCAGAAAGAGGAACACTTAACGCTTAAAGCGAATATGAGATGAGTCCACAAGGTGGAACACTTAACACCTCACACAAGCTGAAAATGAGTCCCCAACTTAGAAAACAAGTGAGTTCCTAAAAGCACAAAAGGGTTGCCAAGTGGAACACTTAACGCTTCTGTCTTGTTGACCCCTCCCCTTTATGGCGCTGAGATTGCAACCACGGGGCGGAAATGAGGGGCCAGCGGATTAGTGAGTCCAATAACTCAAGATAGTAATCAAGATCAATCACAAGTATTCTAAGACTACTTAATGAATCCTTAAGGGATCACAACCTAGTATCAAATTATGCAAGTGTGTAGAAATAGATCAAAAGCATGAAAAGATGCACACAAGCTTGACACATGAGAGATTTATTTTAAGTCCAAATTGAAATGTTTTCAGAATAAGGAGAATACTTCATGATCCTCGCAATGCGCTTAGTAGATTTTACCTGATTTTTAGCAATTTTTGTTGAGCTTTTCCATGCAAGCAAGTGACAAATTCCCCAACAAGCAAACAAGCAAACAAGATATGCAAAATATATTCAACTTATGAAAACCCTAGGGTTAGATCTAAAAATCAATTTTTAGGAGCAATAATAACCAAAAATTAATCCAAATGACAACTCATATCATGCATTGAATCATATGAAAAATAAGTGCATACCCATCACAAAATTTTAATTTTTTTGCACTGCATTTGACCTAGTCAACAAGATCTAATTTTTTTGATATGATTTTGGCCACAAAAATAGAAATTTGGAATAGAGGTCCCTGCTAAAAAATAGAGAGCTTTCCAAAAATGCAAAAATTTTAGAAAAATCTCTTCATTTGTGCCCTAGAGACCCGTTTTATCAAAATATACCAATTTTTATAAATTGACTATTTGAGCTATGATATCATGTGCAAATTTAAAACACAAAGAATGGACCCCCTATAGAATTTAAAGAGCTTTTCGAAAATATAATTTTTTTTGAAAAACATAATAATTTGCGTCAGATATTAATTTTTTCTTTAATTTAAAGAAAAAATTATTAAAAATTCAAAACATCTCAGAAAATTCTAAATTTTTTACTGTAGCTTCCCTGACATGTCATCAACGTACAAATAAAATTTCAGACCAAAATTCCAAGCCGTTTGGGAGATAAAATTAAATTTTTGAAACTTTGGGGTTTTAGCTCCCAAAAAAATCAAAACTAGCATGCAAAGGTGGGCTGCCCCACGGTGGGTGCCAGAAATGTGTGTGTGAAAATTGTACTTGATATGTAGACACAACACTCAGTAAAACATTAGAGGTTAGCTATAATCAAAATCGTGCAAAATTGAAATCTAATCTAACCAAGCGATTTACTGCCTTCTAATAGGTGCGAGATTGATGTTCTCAGATTGGAATCAAGATCAGTGACCTAGACGACACCTAAACGAAGGATTTGAATGCAATTGATCTAGATATGAATTAAATGCAATTAATCTATATTTTTGAATTTTCTATGCAATAAGAATGATAAAAACTTATATGAATCTATGCTAATATGGAAATTGATATGCTAAAATGATCTAACAATGATATGAAAAAGAATCTAAATGAATGTAAAAAAAAAACAAATTGATCTCACAACAGCCTTGATTCGCAATAAGCTTTGATTCTTCAATTCCAATTCTCCAGCGTGATTGTGCAAAATATGAGATGCTTGGATGCAAATTTGAGAGATGAATTATGAAGAGCTGAGCCTTGTTTTTATAGAAATCCAAGGCTTTGGAGGTGCATGAGAAAAAGTCATAAATCACTCAAATAACTCAACTTGATTTTTGAGTTATTTTTAAATAAAGATAATTAAGTCACAAAAATCATGCAAAAGCACAGTTCAACTTGAATTAGAAGTTTAGATCAACTTTAAAACTCGAAAAGATGTTGAGTTTCAAAAAGCTAACAACTTGCATTGATATTCCAATTTTGAGTTTAACTGGTCCTTGAATGTGCACATGGATAATTATGATTTGATAAATAAATAAAGTGATTTATCCTCAACTTAACTGCTTTTTAAAATAAAATAATTAATTTATGGGTTAATTAACTATTTTACCAAACTTTTATTAAAAATTATATTATTAAATAATGACAACATGCTTTAATTAATTAAATAAGAATTTAATCAATTATTCATAGGAATTTTGATTTATTGTCAAAATTAAATAATACAATTAATAATAGATATAATTAAATTTAATTAAACAATTAAGTGGCAAATATTAAATCTAATTAATTAAATATGCAAAATATTTAATTAATCAAATTTTAGGATAAATGTGATTTATTGCCAAATAATTATAAAATTAAAGATAATAATGATGATTAGGAATATTACTAAGAATATTTTCCGATGTAGAATTTAAGATAATCAATTATGATTCGATGATGTTTAGATGTGCCTTAGATTAGGACTTTGATGTCGATTTCATTTGAATTGTTGATATAGGAGGTTAATGAACTTATATTGGCTATTGGCATAGAATGGAACTTCATATTGGCTATGATTGATAGAGTTGGATTCCCCCCTATTTTTGTAAGCTGGTCTCTACCCTTCTATATGGAGCTAGGGCGGCAATTGAAGTGAATGGATTAAGATCGGACTTCTTTGAGCTTTCTAGATCCATCAAGAAAGGGTGTCCTCTAGCCCCCTCCCTCTTTGTACTAGCTTTAGACTCCCTTCATTACTTGCTTAGAGATGATACCTTGTCACCCAGAATGAAAGGGATTCAGCTCCCTAATGATCATGAAGTCTCTAACATATAGTTTGTTGATGACACATCCATTCTCATGATTCTAGAGGAGGGTAATATGGTAATCCTCATGGCTAAGATGGACCTCTTCTATCTAGCCTCTGGCAGCAAGATATCGATAGCCAAATCTATTATGCTAGGATGGACTCAGACCCCCCCTTTTTGGTGGAGCAAATTTGGGATAGAATGGGGAGGGCCCAACCATGTGGTTAGATACCTAGGCATTCCTTTTGTTGTGGACCCTAACCTTAATGATATGTGGTGCTGGGTTAAGGATAAAGTTCTCATGAAATTGAATAAATGGGATAGCAATCTTCTCTCATTCCTAGGAAGGGTACAAGTCTGCTAGAAGATTCTCTCCTCCTATCCTATTTACTATTCTTCAGCCTGGCTGTTTAACCAGAATCAGTTTAGTAGCATTCAAAAGATTGTCAGGAATTTCCTTTGGACAGATGGAAGAGGTAACAAGAAATATCATGTAGTCTCCTAGGAATGGTGCACTAGAGAGAGATCATGGAGAGGGCTTGGACTAAATGACCTTAGAACCCAAGGTATTGCATTGTCCTCAAAATGGATTGCTAAGGCATCCATAAGGGATGAGCCTTAGAAAATCCTAATCAGGAACAATCTGGCTAGAGCCAGCCCAAGTAAGTCTAGGGCCTGGACTAATCTGGGATATTGTGATCCATTGGCACTAGATTGTAATATTCAAGTCCAGGGGTCGAATGCTTTCAAAGCTATTTGGAAATGATGGAAATATGTGAGGAGTTTCCTATGCAATACTGGACCAACTGAAGGCCAAGGTATGGTATGTAGTCATAAGTCTCTGTGGTGGAATCTGAGACATAAAGACAAGCCTCTCGCCTTACTCCAAGGATGCTCTGCTAAGAAATAGGCAAAGAAAGGTAACATCAAGTTTCAAGATGTGTTGAAGGAGGGAAGACTGATCCCTTGGGAGGAACTATCCTTAGTATTTGGCATCCAAAGTTCTCAGAGAAGAACATATGGCATCCTTTTTGTTGCTCTCAGCACCTTGGGACCAGTGAACAGGTGTTGTACTCCTGACAGATGCACATTTCAGTTGAGATGGCCAGACAACTCCCAGTTGCACCTTATCAAATCTAAATACATTTACTGCCTCCTCACCCACACCATTGATATTGCCTCTCATGCTAACCAAAAATGGCACCTAAACTCTCCCATTTCGGATTGGAATAAACACTTCACCTCATCATGGACTAGACCTATTGAGCCTAAGATCACCTGTTTCTTATGGAGACTCCTCCTGCACAAAATCCCTTTTAGAAAACCAAGGGGAGAATAAAATCTTTGTAGTGTTTGTAAGCTTCCAAAATCTGTATTCCATGTTTTCTTTGATTGCCTCTTTGTTGTCGAAGTCTGGAATTTGTTTGGTCTTGCATATAACAGTCATTTTAACAAATGGAATATTATCTCAAGAAGCATCAACAGTAGTAAAGCTTTCAATATTTTTTGGTCTACCCTTTCTTCTATTATTTTGTGGACTATCTGGAAGGCTCGTAATAATGATGTTTTGGTTGGAAAAAGTAGGAATCTTACTGAGTCTCTAAGGAGACTCATTTACCATGATGTTTCAATGCAAGTCATAGCTGTCATCAAGATGAAGGAGAGAAAATCATGAAGATTCTGAGAGAGGGGAAAGCTACTATACACAAAAGAGATATTGCTCATGGATATACATCCATGAAACTAGGAGCTGTATTTGATGATAAACTCTTTGAGTTTAATGAACAAGTTAAGAAAGCTAATCAGGAAGTCCCTTCAGAAGAAAGAGCAGCTGGTCCAGAAGCTCCTCCTCTCAGATCGTATGAGATTATAGGATAAAACTCGGTATCCCTGGACTCCAATGAGTCAGATGCAGAACATGATGAAGCTTCAGTTTGAACAAACAATTGCTAGTTTTTTGAAGTATTAGAATAGTAGTTCTCATTTTGAATATAACTCTCACTTTATAGTATTGGGTTGGCCTTAGTGGTTTTACCAACAGTTTGTAATATCTCGATACTCTGATACTCCTTATTTTTTGAACTTATGATATCCAATAGAAAAAAAAATTGATTCAAATATAATAATAAATAAATTGTATTGATTGATCCACAACCTTTTCAATAAATAATAATGTCATTTGTCAAAAAAATAATAAATAAAATTAGAAAAAGAGATCAAAATAAATTTGCACAAAAACTAATAATGAAAAATGTTATAAGATTTCATAGATTGCATCAAGAATGTTCACAACATCCAATAGAATGGTATAAAAATAATTTTGATATTTTAAAACTAGCAACCTATAGTTCAAAAATTCAATGTAGAAGAAGTGGAGAGATATCAATATTGAGGTGTCAATTTGCTTGACAAGGAATCTAAAAATCATCTTCATCACATATAAGCATAAAATAATGTGTTGGTTCCCCTTCTCTTTCTACTTGCAGGTTTACACTATGATTGATAAACTAATGTCACTGACTCTATCACCACTCCAAAGTCAGCAAGGAAAAGGGCCAATTAACAAGGATCAAAGAGATCCTCCTACACTTTGAGCTTAGATGCTTAGGCGGGTGTACCCTTGATTCACTTCTTGAAAGGAATCACTAAATATTATACATCTATACCCTTCACAAATTGATTTTAAAGATTTATCATTTATATTTGTTTGTGATTGATGATGACAAACTGCTTCCAAAAGATAGACCAGTGTCTTCTCCTAGGGCATAGAGTCATAAACAACATACATCAAATGAAGTCTTAACTTGAATATAATCAGATTCAGAATAAGTGCTTTGCCTATTATTCCTCTCACTCACATACCTGCACATCAAATTCCTATTTCACCTTGAATTCTCTGATATTATCTTTAAGGATTTAATCCTGACTTTGGCAAGAACTCAAAGACAATCTCACAATAAACTTTGTATACCATATACTAACTTACTTTGTAACATTAGCATATAAGAACTCAAGATCAAGACAAGAAGACATACACAAATATGAGACTAGAATCCAAGTGTATTCCCATTAAAATTTGCAAAATCAATATATTGCAAGACAACAAAATACTCAAGAAACAATACTAAGTCCAATCCCTCTCTTCAATTTTTTTAGATTAATCATCAACAACCACAAAAAATAAAAACAACTACAATATATACCACTAGTCATCTTGGAATCCCAAAAATCAGGATGCAACAAGCTTCAGATGACTAGGGCAAGGGTTAGGGTTTTCACCCACCATACCAACTAGATTCAATCAAAATTTACTGCATGGGAGAAAAACCAAGCAACATGGTCTGATCAGATCCTTGAATGATCTTCATTTATGATAGTTTTTAAAGCAATGTACCGAAGATCATGAATCTACCATGCTTATCAGTCTGATCATTCACCTACAACATACCTCGAGCAATTGCCTCATAACTTTCCACGACACAAACATCCTTCGTAATCAATTACCACCTCTCTGAACACTTTATGATAGTAAACAAAATCAAATCTACTAGATCCAGCCGCTCAAGCATTGAATATCCAATCCTTTTGTCGCTGAAACCCTTAAAATATTCAAATTTGAAAGAAACGGTTACATGTATGGCGCGAGACAGCAAATCAACGGCCAGCATTCAAACTGAGATCTTCTCCAATACATCACCTCGGATCTCCTCACTTTCCCAAGCTCATAGCTTAACTCTATAGGAATCCTGGTTTACATTTTGTCCCAGTCGCTTGATTGCCAGACATCTTCTTTAACCTTAGTTACCTTTAGAGACTTAGTGACTACAGTCTCGTAATCTCACAGTTATCTCTTTAACTGCCACAGTTTCCTGAGATCATGTGACTGAAGAAATTCTCAGTCGTGAGACAAAATTATTAACTGCATCATCATCATGAGATTACCCAACTGTAGGGAAACTAACTGTCGCAAACCCTTTGACTTTATCTGGAGATTGCGCGACTAAGGCAAATCCTCTTAGTTGTAGAATACATTTTCTTTTCCTCCCAATTTGGTGACTACAGGAAACCTTTAATATTTCTATCTAGCGATCTAGCGACTATAGTCTATTTCAGTGGCGGAAGAAAAATCTCTCTTTGCGCGATCATGTGACTAATCACCTTATCATTTGATTTTTCATATCTTGAGATCTAGCAATTAAGCACCTCTCTTAGTCGCGATAACTTTATTGTCCTTTTTAAAATATTCAGCGATCACCCGATCTGGAGAACTAGCAACTAACAAGGAGTCTCTCAATCGTTGAAACATTTTGACTTTTCAAATTTCTTCCTGAGATTTAGTGACCATCGTTGATCTTCTTCTCCATTCATCCTACGGTTCTCATTAAATCGCTAGAAATTTTCTGACTTAATTGTTTGATTCAGCGACCAAGAGATAACCGTGTCATTGAATCGCTGGAGGTTTAGCTCTTAACTATTAGAAACATGAGAATCTGAGACCACACAGTTGCTTGATCACTGAATGAGAACATAACCGTCGGGGTCAAACCAATAAGTTAACCTTATTTAACCCGAGCATTATCTAGAGACTTGGCAACAAAGAGATTTGCTAAGTCTCGTAATATTTTTCTTAACTGGGGTTAAACCCTGAGAATATGTGATTGAGACAAATCTCCAAGTCATTGAGTACTTTCTTAACTCTGAGTTAGATCCAAAGATTAAATACTTCCTTTAGTCGCTAAATCATCGAATACATTATAAACTCTAAGCTCACTAATAATCTGCCACATCGCTACTCAGCAACTAATAGAAATCTGACACCTCAGCTCCATCTAACATCAGATCCACCTATATTATCTTTATCATGTGGGCCTACCATCACGAGATTTAGCAACTATAGAGAAGATATAAGCTGCTCGTGGAGTCGCTAAATGCCTGGGACTTAACTGCTAAAATCAAGAGATCGTGCAACTGAGTTAATCTCTAAGTCACTGAATGAAATCACCAACCACATGAGGAATAAGAGATTTGGTGAACACTCAGTCACGAGATTACTAAACCAAAGCACTAACCGCCTGCATACTCAGAGATCTAGTGACTAACCGTTGCATCTGGAGATCTGGAGACTAAGAGCAAATCATCGAGTCTCTGAAGGATAGAGAATATTCCTATGGCTTAGAGAGACTACGTGACTAAAGCATTTCGGGAAGTCGTCAGATAAAAAGGAATATTATGTTATTATCGGGAGATTAAGCAACTATTTGGGAGGATAAAGCGCACATGCCTTTATAAACACTTAAGTGGCCCGAAAAAGTTAATGACAAATTAGAACATGGCCAAGATAATTTAGTGTTTCTACCCTCAACAGCTAGAATTATGAATTTTGAACCTAGGGTTTAAGGCCAGAGATAGAGAAAAACATGCAGAGACCAGGGAAAATTCATACAGGTGCTAACAGTGGCTCTGTTTGGGGATGTATGCCTCTTGTAGGCATGGCAAGAAATCAAGATTTTTAGTTAAAGCATACCACCTACTGGACAAGACTGAATGAAAGAGAGAAAAGGACAAAAACCCTACAAACTAGCCAAGAGAAAACCAGACAAAAAGAAACACACTACTATATACAAACCTAACTACTATTCATGGAGAGAAAAATACCTTCAATTGAAGTATTTTTTCAAGAATTGTCCATGAACTGGCAATTCTTGAATATCACCATTTAATTCTTTGACAATATAAGAATCTTGTCCTCATTTTTCATGAATCATATATGGTCCCAGCCAGACTGGATCAAATTTTTCATGTTTCCCTTTATCTTCCAATCTAGCATTCTAGATTAATACCAAGTCTTCAAGTTTGAACTTCCTTTCAACAGTCTTTTTGTCATACATATTTTTAACCTTCAATTGTAACTTGGCATTTTTTGAAGCTAATTCTCTTCTAGTTTCATCCAACCTGATGAGATCTTCAATTCTCAATTGCATCTCATCATCTATATCCTCATCATATAATTGAACAAACTTATACATTTCCAATAAGTTGTTTTGAGGCATCCTTGCATGTATCCCATACACTAGGTCAAACGGTGCACAACCAATTGCCTTCTTCACGGTTACCCTGTCAGCCCATATAGCTAATGGTAACTTTGAATTCCATGCCTTCTTATTCTTATCAAGAATCCTCTAGGATTTTTACTAAACTCTTGTTGGTTGATTTTGCCTGTCCATTTCCCTGTGGATGATAGGGTGAGGAGTATGACATCTGGATTCCAAAACCTTGACAGAAATCCTTGTACTCAGCAGACCTAAAGCACATTGCATTATCACTGACAATCCTCTTAGGATAGCCAAACCTTGTAACAATATTATTCAATAAGAAATCAGTTACCACCTTGCTTGTTGCATTCCTTGTAGGAATAGCCTCTACCCATTTTGTAAAATAATCAGTGGTAACTAAGATCTAGGAGTGTCCCCCACTAGACTTGTTCAGGATTTCTCCTATAAAATCCATTCCCCATTGTTGGAACGGAGCTTGCACTTCAACTGGCCTCAAAGGTACATTTCCAAAAAATTTGAGCTTACCAGAGAACCTTTGACAAGCATCACACTTTCTTACCAGTTGCTCTGAATCTTTGAAGATTGTGGGCCACTAGAATCCTACTCTCAAGACCTTTTGAGTGGTAGTTCTACCCATATAATGTCCGCCACAGATCCCCTCATGCATTTCTTTTAACAACTTGTCAGCTTGATTTTCATCAACACATTTCAAAAGTATGCAATCTAAATTTTTTCTATATAATTTGCATTTTATAATCACATACTTGATAGCTTGTAACTTCAATGTTCTTTTCTTATTGTCATCCATCCCTACTAGACACCTCATGTTTCTTAAGTAAAAGATAATATCTTGATACCAGATACAATCATCCATATCACAATTATAATCAATCTCAGTTTGGTTTATCTAATTTGCATCAAGATTGGATTGAGCCATCAGTTTTACCAATCCTTGTCCTCTGACCAATTTGGTAATATGGTTGTAAATATTGAATTCCTGAATTCTATTTATCCATCTGCATCTCCTCCCAGACACCTCTTGCTGTGAAAAAATATCTTTTACTACAACACTTGGTACAAAAGCAATCACAAGTGCTCCCATCAGATAGCATCTAAAAGCCTTGACAGCCTTCACCAGTGCATATGCTTGTTTTTCATTGATATCATATTTCAATTTAGCAGCTTGCAAAGATTTACTAAAAAATGCAATAGGCTGCTCATAACCCTCATTATTCTTCTACAGCAAGACTACAACAACAATATGAAAAGATGCAAAAGAAAAGATGTGCATCGGGATATTGTAATCAGGTGCTTTAAGCATAGGTGCATCTTTGATAGCCTGCTTGATATTATTGAAAGCTTCATTAGGCTCACCCTCCCATTTGATAACAGATCCTTTCTTCAACATTTTGGATATTGGCCTAGTAACCTCAGCAAAATTTGTCACAATCTCCTCAAGAAATTTACCTGGCCAAAGAAAGATTGAATTCCCTTAAAAATTTTTGGCTTATGAATTTTTTCAATAGCTGCCACCCTTTCTGGATCAATTCTTAGTCCTTGCTTCCCAACTAGGTGGCCTAGCAACTTGCCTTCAGTCACACCAAATGCACATTTCCTTGGATTTAATGAAATGCCATATTCCAAAGCTCTCACAAATATTTTCTCCAAATGAAAGCAGTGATCCTCTTCCCTTTTGGAATTTGTAGTTAAATCATCCTAATAAACAACAAGGAAATCATTTATAAAATCTGCAAAGGCAACATCCATTGCCCTTTGAAAAGTTGCACCAGCATTTGTAAGACCAAAAGGCATCCTCACATAGAAATAAGTCCCCCAAGGTGTAGTAAAATTTGTCTTAAATTTTTTTAATTCTTTTACAATTACCTTATTATAGCCAGAAAAACCATCCATCATAGACATCAAATCAGACCCAGTCACTCTTTGCAACATAGCTTCCATATTAGACAAGCAGTAGTTATCCTTTAGAGAAGAAACATTCATATTTCTGAAATCCACACATAGTCTGATGTCTCCATTCTTCTTCCTAACAGGAACCAAATTTGACACCCAAGAAGAATGCCTAATAGGCTTTATAATTCTAGCATCTCTTAGCTTCATTAATTGTTCTTGCATTTTAGGTGCTAAGGTAGGATTTATAGGCCTTTGTTTTTGCCTAAAGGGTTTGGCATCTTCTTTCCAAGGAATAATATGCTGAAACAAGTCTTCTCTATAAACCTTTAGGTCATCATATGACCATGCAAAAACATGCCTAAATTTTCTTAATAACTCAATCAAGGACTTCCTTACCTTGTGAGACATTTCTCTACCAATGTAGACCTTCTTAGGTGCTTCTTGTGTACCAAGATTTATTTCTTCTAAATCCACTTGGCCTTCCCTTTTAGTACCTATTTGAACTCTGTCTTGATTATCAAATACATTTTCTAGAACAAGTACAAGTCCCTTGGGAACCTTGTTATTTTTAAGTTGTAGGACTTCATTACCAAGGACAACTTCTTTTCCTTCTGCAGTCTCAACCAAGGCTGAACAATCTAACTCCTAACCATGATATTGGTCTTCACAATTCATAAATCTCAAGATATCCTAGTCATCTTCAAAAACTTTCCAGTTCTCAACATTATCTGGTATACTAGGCCTAGTTTGAATTTCAACTTTAGAGAGGCCAACAAAAGTAATGTCACTAGGATTGATTTCTATATTAGATAACAAATTAACCATCTTGTTATTACTTCTATCCTTCCATACAATATTGAAGGCATCAAAATGCTCAATCGTATCCCACACAACATTTCTATATTGTTTCAACCTCTTGTTCTTTGAAGCATACACTGATCCTATATGGGACACCACTAACTCAAAATCCCCAATAACTTTCATACATTAATTTCCATGCTTGTGTGTCAATCTCAATCCTAGCAATAATGCTTCATATTCTGCTATATTATCAGTACAAGAGAAACTCAATGTGAAAGAAAACTTGTAAGTGCTCCCATTAGGAGATATGAGTAGAATACCTGCTCCTGCTCCATCTTTGCAACTAGCACCATCAAATTACATCACCCACAAATCACCCTTCACAAATTTAGAACCTATCTCTTCAGCAATACAGGGCAATATAGGCTCCTTATCAAGTAAAGTGACCTCAGCTCTGAAAGCATTGACATCAATATCTACAAAGAAGGTAACCTCATTATCAATATTCTTTTCAATCATATAGGTTACCCTTGGTTCCCTTTCAATCCTAATGGACTGACCATCAAACTTGAAAGTTGCAAAAGACAAATCGCACTGCAAACTTCCACCCATGGCAGCACTCCATTTCCTAGATAATAGCATCCCATAATGAGGTGAAATGTCTACCACCAAAACACTCATAGTCAGTTCTTTCTCTAGATAGGCTGCCAATCTGTATGGCATTGCATTTATAGTCCCAATGACAGGTACTTCTCTCTGATCCATTGCACAACATCTACCCTGGATTGTATCAACTTTGAGGCCTAACTTTTCCATAATTTTGAAAGGCATGACAGTATTGGAAGCACCTGAATCAATCATACAATTTTTTAATTCCATTCCATTCACAATGATACTCAGAAAGAATGGGTCTATGTTTTCAAGGCTAGCATTGACAGAGTTGTCCAAGTATATAGGTGGTATGTGAGATACCAATCCCTGAACTTCCACTTCTTTCAAAACTTTAACCTGAGGTTCATTGCATGCAACATCATTATCATGGACATTATCTACCCATGCAAGAGCCCTATCCTTATGCTCATGGATCCTTAATAACTCTGACAAAGGAACCTTGACAGTTATCTGAGATAACACAACGAACATATCAATAGGGATAGAGGGAGGAAACTCAATCTGCACTGCCCTAGTGTCTTTTTGTTTATCTGATATATTAGTTGTAGCTGTGATTTTTATTTTTTTAGCTTTAGCCATTGTGCTAACTAGCTTTTCCACTTCATTCTAATGATTTTTGTCTCGAACAGTAGAAATCTTTTCAGCTTCAACTCCCTTAGGTTCCCACTTCTTACCTTTCACATTTTTTAACCTTACTAAATGATCATCCTTTGATCTATTTCCACTGGGCTCCCTAGAGTTGGTGTTCTTTATAAACATCCCTATAGCCTTTCCAGTAGTGTCCCTTGCTGTCATATTTCTAGTTTGCACTTGGGCTACCATTTTTGTAGTAATCCTATAAATTTCTTCCTTTGAAGGTCTTCTCAAACTTACTATTTCCGAGGAGGAGTTCATGTTGCATATCTTTTCATCGATGTCATCATTATCAGAAAAAACCTCCTGATGAAAAAGTACCCTATTGTGTCTTTTCAAACACACATCTGTTTCTTCATCAATATCAGAATCATCTTCATATCCCAAATATGAATTTGTCATATTGCACCCAATGTCATCATGAGTTTCTTCTTGATCTATCTCTTCAATACTATCATTTTGGTATGCTGACATGGATTGTGCAACTACACAATGCTCTGTAGAATGAGGGGATTGACATGCTATACACCATGGTGTATCCTCTATGACATTTACAAAAGCCTTTTGTAAAGGATTAGGAACAAACCTATTATTGTTTCCTCTTATAGTAGGGATAATGGGCTTTCCATCCTTCCATTAGGTATTATAGGGGTAATTTTGTAGTCTATTCTGCCTATTGAAATTATTGTTGAATTGAGGCTTTTCATTAGCAGGAACATTATTATTCCTATTAGCAGGTGCTTTCAAGTCTTTCAATGCATTCAACACCTTATCCAACTTGTCTTCCTCTTGTTTCTTATTTCCAACATTTCTTTCATTATCCCTTTTGTATTTTTTATCCCCAAACAACTTAGGGTCATCTCTTTTTCCACCCAATTTTCTTGATATTTTCATATTGTTTTCAATGTTGACAGCAATCCTAAAAGCATCTCTGAGAGTTCTTGGTTCTTTGTCTCTCAACAAATATCCCATCTTTCCATCAAAGGCATTGAAGTATGTGGTCAAACAAACATTGTCATCTAACCTCATAACTTGAAACAATTTATGCATACCTTTCTAACATCTCATATTGAATTCAGCTGCAGATTCATTCTGATTTTTTCTTATAGTGTTGAACTCATTCAACATGAAACTAGCATTAGGTCTATCACCATATTATTCTTTGAAACACTTCTCAAAAGAATCCCAAGTGTCAATACATCGGTCAGGGAGTCTCTTGAACCAATCTCTAGCATCCTCCACCAAAGATTGAACAAATAATTTCATGACTACATCCTCATGCTCCACCTCATAATCATTTAGCATATCAACAAATAGCCTAAGATGTTCCTCACAACTAATGGCATTGTTACCAGCAAACTTAGATACCTTATCTCTTATATCAGTTGGAAAAGCATTTGGGTAGCCAGGTATTCCATCAAAACTAATTTGTCTATAGCCTTCTAATTGCATAGGTCTTCTTTGAAAACTTGAACTAGTGTTCCCTTTAGGGTTAATGTTTACATTTAAATTTCCATCTACTTGTACATTTGACTATTGTTTAGGGTCAATATTTATCTTGGTAGATGAAGAAGGAACTGGATTACTAGTAGTAACATTACCAAGTGAAACAACATTAGAAGTTGTAGATGGCATACCTATTTCATCAGTAATGGATGGTATAAGAGTATTTGCAAACGAGGCCCTCAAGAACTGGATCTTTCTTCTTTTTTCTACAATGGAAGCTTCAATTTCAACCCTTTCTAATTCTCTTGCTAGGTCATCATCCTCTTTTCTTCTTCTCTCCATCTCTGTATCCTTATTTGAAATGGGTGGTGGGACCTTCGGTATTGCCACTAGCTTGCTTATTCGGAGTCCTACCATCTTTTGCTTTCCTTTCTCTCCAACAACAACAACAGGTCTAGTAATCTCATGCCCATTTTTATCCTTAGGTAGAGAAGTATAACTATGAACCTGTCTAATCATAGGGCCCTCTTTATCAAATTCATGGTCTTACAGCAAACGTTCCTGCTCACTTCTCAAAGCATCAAGATCACCAAAAACATCATGCTGCAAAGTTTTAGGAGCAGAAGCAAGAATCTTGTTTCTCTCCTTCAACTCATTAATTTTTCTAAGAAGAGATTATCTTTCTATCAGAGCATTCACTTTCTCAGCCTCTCTCTCTTTTTGCAATCTCTTGTGTATGGCATCCTATTCTACCAACTGTAACCTTAGTGCACTCAGGTCATTTGGGTCTATCATAATATCCTCAGAACTTGATGACACATCCATATCAGTAATATTTTGATATGGGAAATGGACTTGCCTTGGTCCCATGGGTTGCCTTCTGAACATTTCCTCATCGGGATCTAAATTTGGTCCAAAACCCATGTCTCTGGCTTGTACATTCTGTCCTGCAGGTAATGAACCTTTATCCTGAAATATTGCCTCAGATGTATCATAAAATTTGTCTTCAGAGCGGCCACTATCTAATTTAGAACTTTTGTATTGTGAATCCTCCTCATTAGAAGATGCATGTGGTGCTCTATTTCTAACTTCATTTTTCTCTCTCATGGGAGCACTACTAGATTCTTTGTTTCTCTTGATCCAACTTTTCTTTTCTAATCTAAGTAACTGTTCCAAAGGAACCTCCATATGCTTCTTGACAAAAAACCTAGTATTCCTTCTTTTGTCCATGGTTTGCAGTCTATAACACTGGTTCTAACCCTTTGAGTCGCCACCCACCAAATGCGAGAAATCTTTCAACTTTTTCAAGAAAACAACTGGGTACAATAGGAGAAACACAAGAGTCCTCTAATAACTTTATGTTTAGACTTTTCTCAGTAGAGTCACCATTTTGTTGGTGACTCAGATGGGAAAACTTATCTGAAACTTGATTTAGCAATGAAACACCAGAGATTTTGATTTCTTTAACAAGATTTTGTTATCTATTCCCTAGTAGAGTCACCATTTTGTTGGTTCCCCTTCTCTTTCTACTTGCACGTTTACACTATGATTGATAAACTAATGTCACTGAATCTATCACCACTCTAAAGTCTGCAAGGAAAATGGCCAATTAATAAGGATCAAAGAGATCCTCCTACACTTTGAGCTTAGATGCTCATGCGGGTGTACCCTTGATTCACTTCTTGAAAGGAATCACTAAATATTATACATCTATACCCTTCACAAATTGATTTTAAAGATTTATCATTTATATTTGTTTGTGATTGATGATGACAGACTACTTCCAAAAGATAGACCAGTGTCTTCTCCTAGGGCATAGAGTCATAAACAACATACATCAACTGAAGCCTTAACTTGAATATAATTAGATTCAGAATAAGTGCTTTGCCTATTATTCCTCTCACTCGCATACCTGGACATCAAATTCCTATTTCACCCTGAATTCTCTGATATTATCTTTAAGGATTTAATCCTGACTTTGGCAAGAACTCAAAGACAATCTCACAATATACTTTGTATACCATATACTAACTTACTTTGTAACATTAGCATATAAGAACTCAAGATCAAGACAAGAAGACATACACAAATATGAGACTGGAATCCAAGTGTATTCCCATTAAAATTTGTAGAATCAATATATTGCAAGACAACAAAATACTCAGGAAATAATACTAAGTCTAATCTCTCTCTTCAATTTTTTTAGATTAATCATCAACAACCACAAAAAATAAAAGCAACTACAATATATACCACTAGTCATCTTGGAATCCCAAAAATCAAGATGCAACAAGCTTCAGATGACTAGGGCAAGGGTTAGGGTTTTCACCCACCATACCAACTAGATTCAATCAAAATTTACTGCATGGGAGAAAAACCAAGCAACATGGTCTGATCAGATCCTAGAATGATCTTCATTTATGATAGTTTTCAAAGCAATGTATTGAAGATCATGAATCTACCATGCTTATCAGTCTGATCATTCACCTACAACATACCTCGAGCAACTGCCTCATAACTTTCCACGGCATAGACATCCTCCATAATCAATTACCACCTCTCTGAACACTCTATGCCAGTAAACAAAATCAAATCTACCAAGTCCAACCACTCAAGCATTGAATATCCAGTCCCTTTGTCGCTAAAACCCTTAAAATATTCAAATCTGAAAGAAACAGTTACATGTATGGCATGAGACAGCAAATCAATGGCCAGCATTCAAACTAAGATCTTCTTTAATACATCACCATCGGATCTCCTCACTTTCCCGGGCTCATAGCTTAACTCTATAGGAATCCTAATTTACATTTTGTCCCAGTCACTTGATCGCCAGACATCTTCTTTAACCTTAGTTATCTTTAGAGACTTAGCGACTACAGTCTTGTAATCTCACAATTATCTCTTTAACTGCCACATTTTCCTAAGATCATGCGACTGAAGAAATTCTCAGTCACGAGATAAAATTATTAACTGCATCATCATCATCATGAGATTACCTAACTACAGGGAAACTAACTATCACAAACCCTTTGACTTTATCTGGAGATTGTGCGATTGAGGCAAATCCTCTTAGTCGCAAAACACATTTTCTTTTCCTCCTGATTTGGTGACTACATGAAACCTTTAATATTTCTATCTAGCGATCTAGTGACTAAAGTCTATTTCAGTCGTAGAAGAAAAATCTCTCTTTGTGCGATCATGCGACTGAGCACCTTATCATCTGATTTTTCATATCTTGAGATCTAGGGACTAAGAACCTCTCTTAGTCGCGGCAACTTTATTATCCTTTTTAAAATATTTAGCGATCACCTAATCTAGAGAACTAGTGACTAACAAGGAGTCTCTCAATCACTGAAACATTTTGACTTTTCAAATTTCTTCCTGAGATTTCACGACCACCGTCTATCTTCTTCTCCATTGATCCTACAGTTCTCATTTAATCGCTAGAAATTTTTTGACTTAACTGTTTGATTCAGTGACCAAGAGATAACTGTGTAGCTGAATCATTGGATGTTTAGCTCTTAACCATTAGAAAAATGAGAATTTGAGACCACACAGCTGCTTGATTGCTGAATGAGAACATAACCGTCAAGGTCAAACCAAGAAGTTAACCTTATTTAACCCGAGCATTATCTAGAGACTTTGCGACAAAGAGATTCACTGAGTCTCATAATCTTTTTCTTAATTGGGGTTAAACCCTAAGAATATGCGACTGAAACAAATCTCCAAGTCACTGAATCATCGAATACATTATAAACTCTAAGCTCACTAACAATCTGCCACATCGCTGCTCAGCAACCAATAGAAATCTGACACCTCAGCTCCATCTGACATCAAATCCACCTATATTATCTTTATCATGTGGGCCTACCATCACAAGATTTAGCGACTATAGAGAAGATATAAGCCACTCATGGAGTCGTTAAATGCCTGGGACTTAACTGCTAAAATCAAGAGATCACGCAACTAAGGCAATCTCTAAGTCACTAAATGAAATCACTAACCACTCGAGGAATAAGAGACTTGGTGAACACTCAGTCACGAGATCGCTGAACCAAAGCACTAACCACCTACATACATAGAGATCTGGTGACTAACCGTCGCATCTGGAGATCTGGCGACTAAGAGCAAATCGCCGAGTCTCTGAAGGATAGAGAATATTCATGTGGCTTAGAGAGACTATGTGACTAAAGCATTTCGGGAAGTCGTCAGATAAAAAGGAATATTATGTTATTATTGAGAGATTAAGCGACTATTTGGGAGGATAAAGTGCACATGCCTTTATAAGCACTTAGGTGTCCCGAAAAAGGTAATGACAGATTAGAACATGGCCAAGATAATTTAGGGTTTCTACCCTCAACGACTAGAATTATGAATTTTGAACCTAGGGTTTAAGGCTAGAAACAGAGAAAAACATGCAGAGACCAGGGAAAATTCATACAGGTGCTAACATAATGTATTATGGTTGCAATTGTGTATGTTTAATAAATTTTAAACTAATTGAATTCAATTATCAATGCAATGTTTACATTAAAAATATGCAGATGAATGAACTAATATTAAGATTTTGTTAATTTGCAAAAATTATATGCAAGGAATTTTGTCAATCAATCTATTAACATTCTAAACATTTCAAGTGTTTAGACTCAAAATGGTTATGGAGAGTGTTGGGTAAAGAGATGCTATAGGTAAATCATGATTAGATTTGTCTTCAACTGAGCAATTTTTACTTTTGTTTTAATGTACCCATTAAAGGATGACCTAATTTATTAAGGCTATAAGAATGCTAGTAGCTCTTTGCATTGTTGTAGTGATTTATGTTTATCTATGCTCACGAAGAGAAAATAATAGACCTAGATAGTTTTGATGAAAATTTTGGAGAGAGGGAGGAATAGTTCTAAATGTTTGAATTTTAAGAATATTGAAGCTTAGAGAACATTTATATTTTTCCACCAAATTTCCCAAATTCTTAATTGTCATTAAATTAATGCTTTAAGCTTTAGCATGTCCATAACTTCTATATGTTAGCTTGTGGTGACTAATCAGGAAAGTACTATCTAGGAAAGTACTGTACACTTTTCCTCCCAACCCCGAGCGGGGGTTTGGGGGTGACAGCCCCCAAGAGTAGGGGTTCGGGCTTGCAGCCCCCGAGGAAATTTTTTTTTTGAGGCCGACTACTTTTCGGTTATTTGGGCCGCCTACTTATAACTCATTCTAACCCTAAAGCAGGAAAATATTGTATAATATGGCTTAGGGTTAGGGATTTTCATTATGTATGATTTTAGTACTTGCGACAGAATTGGGCTGTAAGGGATTACGGATTGTAATCAGGTTGTAATCATTGGATAATAATAATATTGGACTCGTTGTTGGTGGACGTAGCCCAGGGATTGGGTGAACCACGTTAAATTTGTGTCTTGTGTTCTATTCTGTGTGGTTTATTATTTTCTGATATTAGTTATATTTGCACATAATTGTTATTTCTGCCTTGTTAATCCTAACAAGTGGTATTAGAGCCAGGTTATTTCATTCGTTCTTTCATCTATTCTCTGAAGCAAGTCTCATGAGTTAGTGGGAGAGTCTCTCGGTTAAGTGGGAGAAATGGCAGACGAGGGTAGGCTGAAGGTTGATAAGTTTAATGGGCAGAACTTCCAGTTATGGAAGATGCAAATGGAGGATTATCTCTATCAAAAGGATCTATGGCAGCCATTAGAGGGAGTAGCCAAGAAAGAGCAATCAATGTCTCAGCAAGATTGGGATATTTTGGATAGGAAGGCACTAGGGAGTATTCATCTATGTCTGGCATAATCGGTGGCATTCAATATTACTGAAGCAAAGACAGCTAAAGATCTGATGGAAACAAGGAGGCAAATGTGGTAAGTAACAAATCTGAGGAGGATGCTTTGCTCTTGTCCTTAGAAAGTATTGATGATTCATGGGTTTTAGATTCTGGGGCTTCATTTCATGCTACACCCCATAGAAGTTATTTTGTTGATTATGTCCAAGGGGATTTTGGGCTAGTTTATTTGGGAGATAATGAACCCTGTCAGATTGTTGGAAAGGGAAAAATTAAGATTAAGTTGCAGAATGGGAATCATTGGCTACTACAAGAGGTAAGACATGTTCCAAGGCTGAGTAGGAATTTAATTTCAGCAGGGCAACTGGGTGATGAGGGTTGCACAGTTACTTTTAATGATAAAAATTGAAAGGTTTCAAAAGGTTCCTTAGTAGTAGAAAAAGGTGTGAAAGTAGGCACCTTATAGCTTTGTACAGGTCATACTGTTCCTTCTACTTTAATTATTTCAGAAGATAATGAATGTTCAGGAACAGTGACTGCAGTTGAGCAGGAAGAACATCAAACTGTTGCTGTAGATTCTGACACAGCACTGTGGCACAACAGACTCGGGCACATGAGTGAAAAAGGTATGAAATTACTTCATTCAAAGAAAGTTTTACCTGGTCTAAAATGTGTCAATATGGATTTCTGTGAAAGTTGTGTTTATGGAAAATAAAAGAGAGTTAGTTTTGTGAAGAGTGGGAAGGAAAAGAAAAATGAGAGATTAGAGCTTGTGCATACAGATGTATGGGGACCAGCTCAGGTATCTTCCCTTGGTGGCTCTCTGTATTATGTTACATTTATAGATGATGCAACAAGAAAAGTATGGATTTATTTCCTTAGACAGAAATTTGATGTATTTCAAACTTTTAAGAAATGGAAATGCTTGGTTGAGAATGAGACTGGTAAAAAGTTAAAATGTCTCAGATCTGATAATGGTGGTGAGTATTGCAACACAGAATTTGAAGAATATTGTTCGTCTAATGGTATTCGTAGGCAAAAAACTATACCAAAGACTCCACAAGAAAATGGAGTGGCTGAACGCATGAACAGGACAATAATGGAGAGTGCAAGGAGTATGAGGTTGCATGCTAGGCTGCCCAAAAATATGTGGGCAGAGGTAGTGAACACTGCTATTTATTTAATCAATAGAGGCCCCTCTACTCCTTTGGACTGTGGTATTCCAGAGGAAGCATGGAGTGGTAAGAAGGTGAGTTATTCTTTTCTCAAAACCTTTGGTTGTGAAGCTTTTGCACTTATAGATTCTGAAAATAGAACCAAGCTGGAAGCTAAGTCAAAGAAATGTGTATTTGTTGGGTATGGCATTGATGAATTTGGTTATAGGCTTTGAGATTTTGAAAATCATAAAATTGTAAGAAGCAGGGATGTCATATTCAATGAGAAAGTATTATACAAAGATCTGTTATTGCAGCATGAGAAGAAAGAAAATGACTATGTAGTACTGGATGATACTCCACAAGTTCATGTTCCAGTAGTTCCTTATGCTCCGCAACAACAGCAACAACAAATACCACACACCCCAGTGAGTGTTAGACGGTCAACAAGGCTAAGTAGACCTCCAGAAAGATTTTCTCTATCTTTGTATTCTATTTTGTTAACAGATGTTGGTGAACCTGAATGTTATAATGAAGCTGTGCAGGTGGATACAAAGCTTCAGTGGGAGTCTGCAATGACAGATGAAATGGACTCTTTGCTGAAAAATCAGACATGGGATTTATGTAAGTTACCTGCAGGTAAAAGGGCTTTACAGAATAAATGGGTTTACAGGATAAAAGAAGAGGATGGAGGTACGAAAAGATTTAAAGCCAGATTAGTCGTAAAAGGATTTGCACAGAAACATGGTATTGATTTTGATGAGATATTTTCTCCAGTTGTTAAAATGACTTTTATTCGTACTGTTTTAAGTATTGTGGCTACTGAAGATTTGCATTTAGAGCAGCTTGATGTTAAAATAGCCTTTCTTCATGGTGATTTGGATGAAGAAATATATATGGTTCAGCCACAAGGATTTGAGGTCAAGGGTAAGGAGAATTTGGTGTGCAGATTGCAGAAGAGTTTATATGGCTTGAAGCAAGCACCTCGGCAATGGTATATTAAATTTGACACTTTTATGAATGGGCATAGATATAGTTGGTGTCATTCTGATCATTGTGTTTATTTTAAGAGGTTGGATGATGACAACTACATTATTTTATGTTTATATGTTGATGATATGCTTGTAGGTGGGTCTAACATGAATCACATTAAGGGGTTGAAATAACAGTTAGCAAAATCTTTTGCTATGAAGGATTTGGGGGCAGCAAAACAAATCCTTGGTATGAAAATTTGTCGAGATAGGAAAAATAGGAAATTGTCTCTATCTCAGGCTGATTATATTGAGAAGGTGTTGCAATATTTCTCTATGGAAAATGCCAAAGTTGTCAGCACACCTTTGCCTGGTCATTTGAAATTGACTAAGAATATGTGTCCCAAGACACCAGAAGAAGAGACTAAAATGTCTAAGGTACCTTATGCTTCAGTTGTAGGGAGCTTAATGTATGCTATGGTATGTACTAGGCCAGATATTGCACACACAGTGGGAGTCATTAGCCGTTATATGAGTAACCCTGGTATTGAGCATTGGAATGCAGTCAAATGGATTCTCAGATATTTGAGAGGCACATCCAGTAAGTGTTTACACTTTGGGGGTTCTACTACTATTGTACAAGGCTATGTTGACTCAGATTTGGCAGGAGATATAGATAGCAGGCGGAGTACTACAGGTTATATATTTACTGTTGGTGGGATAGCAATGAGTTGGATTTCTCAACTACAAAAGGTGGTTTCTTTATCCACTACAGAGGCAGAGTATGTTGCTGCTACAGAGGCAGCCAAGGAGATGATATGGCTTCAATTCTTCATGGAAGAATTGGGACATCCACAAAAGGATAATTTTCTACATACAGATAGCCAAAGTGCCATTCATCTTGCAAAGAATTCTGCTTTGCACTCAAAGACAAAACACATACAGTTGCGGTACTATTTCATTCGATCAGTTTTGGATGATGGACAGTTAAGGCTGGAAAAGATTCATACTGATGATAATCCAGCAGATATGTTTACAAAGGTAGTAACAAGGGAGAAGTTGAACTCATGTTCAGCTTCAGTTGGTCTTCTAGACTAAACAAAATAAAGAAACAGCTGAGTCCAAGGTGGTTCAATCCAGTGGGAGCCTCATGTGGGTAGCGGTATTGCTACAGGATTAGTCTCCAAGTGGGAGGTTTTTTAGTATAGTGTGGATACTGATCAGTCACCAAGTGGGAGATTGTTAGCTTGTGGTGACTAATCATGAAAGTACTATCTAGGAAAGTACTATACACTTTTCCTCCCAACCCCGAGTGGGGGTTTGGGGGCGGCAGCCCCCAAGAGCAGGGGTTCGGGGGCGCAACCGCTGAGAATTTTTTTTTTTTGAGGCCGACTACTTTTCGGTTATTTGGGCCGACTACTTATAACTCATTCTAACCCTAAAGCGGGAAAATATTGTATAATATGGCTTAGGGTTAGGGATTTTCATTATGTATGATTTTAGTACTTGCAGCAGAATTGGGCTGTAAGGGATTACAGATTGTAATCAGGTTGTAATCACTGGATAATAATAATATTGGACTCGCTGTTGGTGGACGTAGCCCAAGGATTGGGTGAACCACGTTAAATCTGTGTGTCTTGTGTTCTATTCTATGTGGTTTATTATTTTTTGATATTAGTTATATTTGCACATAATTGTTATTTCTGCCTTGTTAATCCTAACACTATAAAGTAATCATCATATTGTACCACTGAGACAACTTTGGGTTGTTTATATGTAGTATATTGTCATGCCCAAATTTTACTTTAAAAAAATGCAACAAATTTTTTTTTAAAGGCTTCAATGAGAGGGAAAAACATTCCAGAATAGGGATAAGTTGTCTACGGTTAAGCAAGTCACAACTTAGGGTTTAGTTCAACTATAAGATATTTGGTCCTGCGGATTAAAGTTCATCACTATTGATATAAACGTCGGAGTTCAGATAGCGGAACCTTAGTGTACACAGTTTCCATGAACACTACTATTCGAGATGCATTCCAGGTATCTAGGGCATTAGTCATCTATCCAATTCCATACCAATTAACCAATTACTTAATATGTGTATGCATACCTAAATTATGACTTCTGAATAAGGTTGTATTAGTGGTTTTACTTTCAATTAAGATCCAACAATGAACCTTGTTGGTGTCCAAAATGATGCTTATGCTCTTTATAGGCTGCCAATATGCCCTCAAATGGATTTTAGGAATGGTTAACTCCAAAATGTTATGAGGTCTTAGGGTAACTGGACCAACTATAGGGACTTAATATGCCCTCTTCTGCTTTTGGCTCTGCAAAACCAAGGCGGGTGCACCTAACCTAGTATAAAATATACTTCAGACACCAAGAACTAGGTTTGAATAACAGATAATAGAATAGCAAGAAAGTACTAAGTGTTAACCACACACTCATTGACTCTCCATTACTATGGGTAGGAACCTTACACAACCAAATGCTGAAAACTTAAGGAATGGTTCTTAATTTATGTGTTTGAATCATAACAACCACAATCAAGACATATCAACAAAGAAATACTTATCTAGGCCAGTGCCTCATCTATTGGGCAAGGTTTCTTAGACAGACTACACACACACACCAGAATATATCTGAGATTCAAAGCCATAAACACATTTACAATCTCCTCTACTACTTACAAAATATCCCTACATAGATAAGAGATAAATCTAGGTCCCATCTGAAGCATCATTTAATATAATCCTGGATTAGAACTCAAGAATGAAGACCTATACATAAATTGTTATGCAGTGAACTGAAAAGTTCAAAATTCATCTACGTTGACACAAGGGAGAGATGAGAATCATGTGCTTGCATTAAGTATGAAGAATCCTCAAATGTGTACAGTCAACCCAAAAGAATCATGCTTGCAAACTATAGCTTAGACCTGCAATTTTCTTTCTGTTGTCAAAATACACCTAAATAGATCATTACAATGCAGACTGGCAGAAGACTCACAACCAGAAAAGTTTGAAAATCTAACTCCCAATGATCAGAAAATGATCACAAAAATCCCTTTATACCAGGGTTACAATGCAAGCACAATGATCATTTCAAATTCAAAAACACTTAACCCCACCGAGGAGTTAACACAGACAAGACAGGGACCAAGCCGTAGCATGCAAGCGCCACCAAACCAGTCAAATCTAGCCACTAAAGCATTCAATTTCGGTAGGTCGCAGGAAATCCTCCGCAAAAAACCCTGCAATCACATGTGAAATCGGGCGCCAACGGCTAGCTGACAAATTTCAAAACACCACCGTAGATCTCTTCTTCTTCCCAACAAATCAAGCGACCTGCATTAAGTCCACAACAGTCACGGGCCCCTTTGAAAAGTCTTCGACCACCCTTTACTCCGCATCTGCAACATTCGGTGGTTAGTCGCATGATCGCAAGCCGTGGAAACGGGCTATGCGAACATGCGACAACCCGCAGACCGTAACTACCAGCATAACCGCCACTACCGTGAGTTAGCACAAAATTTTAGTCACATGATCGTATAGCCTTGAAAAAGGATATGTGAACATGCGACTAACCACTATTTACCATGCCGCAGATGCCACATGTCATACCACCATCCGCTGCAACTGCCGAGTCATCTCTACCACAGGACCCACCTTACGACTACAAACGGGCCGCAGGACACGTGGCACCCGGTTGCATGATCGCATAGCCGGAAGATGGCCCCTGCGATCACGTGACAAGACAACAAGACTGCCACTTGTTGCCACGCTATTCATTGTATCCACCTAGTCACCAACACTGGACCCACGCTCTGCAAGCCTTACCTTTTGGGAAGATCAGACGATGGTCGCATGATCGCAAAGGGGAGGAATATTCCTCATGATCATGTGGCAACTGTAGATATCCCCTGCATTATCATTCCGCCTAAGAAATACCAAGCCCACCATTACGCGATCACATGACTAAAGCAAACTTAACCACCAGCCAAGTCACCAGATGTTAGGGACTTAACAGTCAAGAATCAGCAACCAAGAGAAAATCGCAAGTCGCCAAGTCACCGAAAAGAAAACTAACTGCTAGAATCTAAACAGCACAAAGAACTGGGACCACGCAGACAGGTGGCAGGCAATCACATGATCGCATGTCAAAAAATTCTGACATGTGGCCATGCGACAGCCAATTAGAACACACATCACTGCCTCCCCTCTGAACCTCTCAGGCCCACTAATGAACTGCCACCTCAACATCCTCGAACACATGTCAACCAGTCGCATGATCGCATAGCCAGGAACTGGGCTATGCGATCATGCGACAACCAATGACTTTGGAACCCCTGTAGACCTAGGCCCACCATCTAGTCGGACTTGCGCAATTAGAGAATGCCAACAAATAGGGCAGAAGTGGGGGGTCGAAAACACACCAAGTTTTTGACACAGCGAGGGATCGAAAACACACTAGGTTTCTGATGCCAATAGATAAGCGCACAAAAGCTGGAAGGCAAAGGTTTAAAATAATGAAAGTTTTCACACAAATCGAAAACATCAAGGATTTTCAAAAATAGTGTGGGTTTTCGACACTGTGGCAGATTTTAAAAATATTTCCTGCAAACCTTGAAACTCGAATAACTTTCTGGGTTTTGTGATTCAGGAAATGCAATTTCGACTGAAGCAAGGCGACAACATGAAGAACACAGGGTAGGACGTACATTATAAAACACCGTGGATTGTCTTTGCAAGTTAAAACTAAGATTGCAGGCAAAGCGGGAAACTTAACAAAATTTGCAAGGAAAAGAGGCCATTTTCAAGGATTTTTACTATGACAAAAAAATGGCCTAACAAACCTAATGATGTTAACTAAAATCCAAATGTTATCTAGACATCGGAAGTTAAATTATCATCTTCTAAACACCTTCTAGGGAAATGGGGTTACTTAGGGTTCCTCGATACGATAGTATAAAGTGACAAGTTGGCAATTTAACCTAACCCAACAATATTACTAATGATACTCTAGAGTTATTCCTTTATAATTTGAGTAAAATGAACTATGACATTAAACTGATTTATTGAGAATAAATCTACATACTAGACTTCTTAACTAATTAATAGTGAAGGTCCCATTGGTTAATCGTCCATTAATTAAATTGACCATAGATTAACAAGAAGTTATATTACTAGAGAGTTTGGACAATAATGCCATTAAATAATAAACAATTTCATTAATCACTAAGATGACAAATAATTGTAATTATCATCTAAGTAGCTTGTGTCAAACCCAATTAATCCTAAACTATCAATCCGCTAATTCTATAACTTGTTAAACTAACATATCCATGTTAAATCCCCTAATTACATACCAATAGAATGAGAGTATTATTAACAACTCTTAACTTAAAATAATAAATAAAATACACAACTAAGTAATACTAACGACTAGAGATAACAATAGCAACTAACCTTAGCAAGTGAAGAAAGAACAACCACATTAACTAGTTGGCCTAATACTAAATTTGATAACATTAACATTACTCATTATCCAATAACCAAATTTATTAAAGGATATAGTGTCCTAATGAAATAATAAATACTAAAAGTCCTATCTCAAAATAAAAGATTAAACTTACACTAAGCACTAATATCCTACTAAACCTTCTACTCTACTAATCAAATTCCAACCTATCTACCTAACAACCTACCCCATCCCATCATGGCCCACTTGCCAAGTGGGTGGGGAGGTGGAATATTCCAACTATCTAAGGCTCACATGAATAAAGAAGGGGATACCTTTTTCAAAGGCTTGCATAAAATACTAAGGAGAAGAATAGAGTTACAAAAGGCCATCAATTAGGGCCCACCACACTTGGCATTCATCCCCAAATCCAACCTCCAAGAACCTATGCAAGGAACAAGGGAAGTACATGAAACAAAGTGAAATGATGACAACAAGTATGATGTTGCCTAGAACCACACATAAGGAGGGAGAGTTAATTTAATTGCAAATGTTTGGGGGTCCCACCTAACAAGGCCTAATGCATAAGGCTCACGCAAGTAGAGGAGATGATTGGATGGTGACAACGGGGGAAAATAAAGAACAATTTTGAAAGGAAACTTAGAGATTAGGAGGGCCCACCATACTTTTCAAAGCTTAGCCTTAAGGGATAATGTGCATGGAAAGAGGGTAGAGGCTTTCTTATCATGTCGGACTCTCAAGTACACATGGAGGAGGAAAACCCTGACTTTGGGCAAGGAGTTAATACCATGTCAGCAAGAGTAATGAAGCAAGGGAAGTTAGGGGGAAAGGTGGTGCAAGACATGGGATTTTGGGGGCCCACCAACTCATCTACCCAATTCTAAAGCATGGAGATTTGAAAGTCAGAGGGGTAATGGGGTACAACTAGCAAGGCATTAAATCTAATGCTTGTTTTCTTCCTTTTTGAAGGATTTGTTGGTAGAGTACCCCCATCCTCAAACCTACACCTCTTTGTGGGAGGATGAGAATGTGGGGCCCACGGTCAATCAAGTGGGATAGGTGACAATAGTTTATATATATATATATATATATATATATATATATATATATATATATATATATTATAAAAGATTCATTTTGACTTAAAATCAACATGGGTTAGTGAATAATAGTATGGGATAAGGTAGGGGTTTAGGTTATTAATTCTAATTAGGGGAGTATAATGGGAAGGGAAGGGAATATTCTTTGTGGTAAGAGAATTATTACCTTCCCATACAAAATCAAGAGAGCATTTTTGCTCTCTAAAAATTGGGAAGTGCTATTTTTTATTTTTGCCATAGTTCCATTTTTTTTCAAACTCCTTGCTTGTTATATGAGATCTAATAGTATGAATTTGATAGTTAGATTAGTGCATTGCATTGAGGAGTATGTGAATGTCACATTAGTATACAAATTTGTTTAATAGAACATTATTGTCATCCTTGATTTTAAGGGAGTATAAGATTACAAAGTTGGTTTTCAAACTAGGTGATGATCATTTGCAATAGTAGTTTGTTCAAGGGAAGGATTGACTATATTTGAACTTGAATGTCACAATCAACATCAAAGAGATTTCAAGGTTCCTATATCAACAAGATTTTATGTGCTATTGAAATTATTAAATTGTTTACTCCATCAACTTGAAAAAATTATTTTGCAATGAAAGAATAACTCCACTATTATAAGAGATAGAATACAATAATCATGAAAGCATTGATTCATCATTTACATTATGGAAATCTCTTCAATACAATTACATATTCTTCAAAAATGAGAAGTCTTCACATTTACAACAAGACAATACAAATTGATAGTGTTACTCAATGAGAGTTCAAAAGAGATGACAACACTTCTCTCCATTACAACTTCACAATGGCCTAAAGAAATGGAAATACATTACAACTTTAAACAAAAAAAGATCAATCTTATTACAAGCGAATTCACAATACAACAATAGGGTTGTCATAACACAACCACCCAAAATGGAGAAACTCTCCAAAGCTTCATCCACAAGATCTTGACTTCAACACCTGCAAATCAAAGAATAGAACCATGGAAGCTCACCTCCCATCCTAGGTCTTAAGGAGACCACCCTCGAGCTAGGAGAATCAATAACCAACGGGTGACAATCACACATCCTCAAAATATGATTACAACAACAAAACACCCTCTTAAAGTTTGCACAAATGGATTCAACATGAACCCATACAAAGGGTGAAGGTGGATTTCCATGTAGAAGAATGCCAATAATACATTCAAATCACATGCCTCTTCAAGGCTAAAATCATATACATTCTTTCAACCAATCTTCTCCTTATCTCTCCCAAAATTAGGATAAAAAAAATATTGGCATGCAAGGGCCCATACACCTTGCATTTCTTTCTCTTTTCTGTCCATGAGAAGAGACTCTACACTACCATGGAATCCAACTAACCCCTTCCCCCATACATGGCCACTTCTTCCCTATCCAAAGGTGAGTAATGCCATTACACCCTTCACAAAAACTTTCATATTCAAAAACAAGATAAAAATCATAACAAGGATTCAAACCCAAAATCTCATTCCCATACAAATAACAACACAACCATATAAACATATGCAAGAGGAAGATGAACATACAAATCTACTTGCAACAAAGAAGAATAAAGGTCTTTCATGGCAATGGAGACCAACCTTCATAATGTTTTATGGCAAATAAAATTTTGAGAAGAGCCCAATTCCTTATCCTTCCTTTCTCCAAAACCCTAATGTCTCTAAAGATAGAGAGTGGGTGAACACCCACTAACTCTACCAAGGGTCTCTAAAAAGGCCTCCAACTTCTACCCACCCACTTGCATTAATTTCAGAATTGACTCTCAAGTTCTTTGGCTTTTCCTTGTCCCCTATCTTAAATGCTTGATTGGAAGGAAGTGTGGGGTTGGGTAAAGGTTAAGACTTCATCAAATTTCGTATCTTATGGTAAATGGGTCATAAAATGGGTCACCAAGGCCACTAGGGTGTTATGGATATGTTAAAAACCTTCCTAACCTATACCTCTAACACTTAGGTGCTTAAATTATGCAAAATATAACCCTTAGGACCTATTTTTGGCCTCTAAAAGTGGTTAGAAGAAGAATTAAAATTTGAATAATTAAATTGGTGAGGTTTATAAGTATCTCCAACAAGGAAATTAATTAAGTTCCTAAAAGTCAGTTAGGCTTAGGTTTACATTGTCAACCTTACTAAACATGTCATTACATAAACACATAACAAGTGTCAAGTGACACTATAAAATGACATAACACAACATTGACATGTCACTAATTACATAGAGAGACACCTAATACATACATATAATTTTACGGTTACAAATTAAATCACTTTACAATGAGGTTCAAACCTCTTCATTAGGTTCAACCTTGGCTTTACAGTTTGCACAATGGTTGGTTACTGATTCTCTGACTAATTCCATGGTTCTCTTACCTGCACACTTAAACGTCGAGCATCAATGGTTCAAGGTGATAAAAAAAAAGACATGAAATATACATATTCAATTCTTTATTTAGCAACATAAATCAATATGCAGAATTCAATTCTAATTGCAATTTTTCATTCAATACTGCTTAAACATAATAATTTCATAATCAACATGACATATCATCTATGAAACAATCAAACTAAATATGATCCAATCTTCTCATCAATTCACATAACAAAATATGCATAATCAAAATCACGACATAATCTAGGTTCTAATCCACATAATATAATAATCATCATCAACATAGTATCTCGAGTCTCTGTCAGAATAATAAAAAGAAGGAATGTATCAAAATGTGAATGGTCACAAATGCTATGATGGGTCAGGGTGAGGCCTCACATCCTCTGCCCCTAGGCATGAACTTCCTCCTAGAGTTCATCAAAAAGGTATGGGTACTATGATCTCATCTGTGCTGCATCCTCCCATGAAGTTGTGACCTTATCATAACAATCCCACTAGACTCTAACCTCCAGCTCTCTACCTCGAAGTGTCAAGGTCTGTTGGGCTAAAATACAAATGGGCTCCAAGGCTAACTGTCCATCTGACTCCACCTGCAAGGTGTACACACTAAAATGGTGCACTTCTATGAACCATTACATGCAAGGTTGCTCAAGAATGAGGCCTCACAAAGCGGCTCATAGCTCTCTATGCATGGAGTTGCAAGGGACTATGATGTGTTTGCTCTCAACTAGAGCTACAAGCTTGTGACCTTACTAGTCAACCATACAATAAGAGATTCACAATGAATGAAATGTTATGCAAATCTATATGAGAATGCAAATTAATCTTATGAGAATGAAGATGCAATTAAGCTATGAAAATAGAAATGAAAGAGTTACAAACCCTCTAATTAAACTATGTGAGATTAATCTAAAACATGAAAGGAAATGATACCATGATGATGCAACTATGATGCAAGCTAGGATGTGATGTAGATGCAAGATGAATGCCAATGATGCTCCAAATCTTCAAAACTTGATGCAAGAATATCTCCAAAAGCTTCAAGATGACTTAGAAAACATGTAGCATAATAATTCAAGTATGTATGTTGTGTGCAAATGAGGAAGAGAGCTCTTCTTTTATAGGAAGTGAAAAATAATGGACCATGGAGATTAAGAGGCAAAAGACTTAATCAACAATGGAGAAAAAAAGAAGCTTGATCCTTGTGCACAAATATCCTCCAATAGAAAAATTAGAAGCATTTACTTTATGTTGAGCATTTAATTTATGTCCATGTGAGGCAAAAGTACTTTTCTTTTATTTTTTATTTTATTTTTCTTTATAAATAAGAATTAAATATTTTATTTGTGCAACATAGGATAATAAGAAAAGTGGAGATTTTTTTATTTAAATAAAAGGGGAGGAAATTCTTTTTAATTAAATAAAGGCTTAGAATAAAGTGATTTTATTATTTAATTAAAAGAGATTTTTAATTAATTAAAAGGGATTTATTTTCTTAATTAAATAAGATTTTTATTTTTATTTTCTTTTAAATTAAATAAGGCTCAAACCTTAGGAAATATTGAATTGATTATGATTTGATCAAGGAAATTGATATATTTGAAAAATGTTGATTTTTGAAAATATTGATTCAGGGATTTGACAAATTGCAGAAATGGGGCCCAAAGTCTAGGCGACCATTTTAGGGTGCATACATTTGCCCCTCTTTGACTAATGTGTGATCGATCTGGGAACACATGCAGTCAAAGAAGAATTGAAATGTGAGATCGATCTGGGATCACAAAACAACTCAGATGTGAGGTCGATTCGGGATCACATCCGGACAAACATAAACAAAAGATTCTAGACATGAGGTCGATTCAGGATCATATCCAAAATAAGAGATAAGAATCTCAAACTTGAGCAAAAACTCATAAAAAGATGTCTGAATCAAGAAAATCAAGGAAATCAAGGAAATCAAGGATGAGAATCCCATAAATACTGCCCCCTCGGAGTCGAAATCGAAATCAGGTAGAGAGGAACAACAAATTGATAAAGATTGATCAAATCAGAATGAAATCACAACTGAAGATAAGGGAGCATGATAAGATAACCATCAAATAGTGAAGACATGCCCCAAGTTGACTAGGTTTGACTGTGAAAGATATAGGATAAAGATTAAGTCAAACCTCAGAGAGAGGAAGCGAAAGGGGTGAATGAAAGACTAGAAGTTTGAAAGACATGGAAAGGAAGAAATTCTATAAAGATCGAAGAATTATGCCTCAAAGGTCAGTCAACTGCGTAAAAGAATGAGAAATCTTGGAAATGCGACTCGGATTTCGATTTCGAGTCCGAAACTGATAGAAAATGATGTGACATGAAAGACCAAAAATGAAAGATATGATCAAGAAGAACTAGAAAATGAGCACAGTTGACCAACTAGTCCGTAGATGATAAAAAGGAGAGCTCTCTCCATATGCAAGATGCAAAAACTAAATTATGATGAACTTAAGAATGCAAGCTACTATGAAAGTGGTTGACTTGCAAGGTCACAACGCTTATAGACATCTAATTATCATCATCGAGCTTTATTGGTAGCGTCGTAAGATCATACAATGCACACTAGAATAACTATGTGGATATGAATATGATCTTTATCAGATAGAAATGTGGAAATCCCACCTAAGCACCAAAGACATGGAGGTCCAGATGACTAATGCAGTAAGATTACCTAAGTTTGATATGGCGAGATTATGCTTGTATCAAGACACATGAAAGTCAGGATAACTAGAAGCATGCACTTGCAAAATAGTCAAGGATAATACCTCGTCAATCTATAGTGTCAAGTAAGACCAGCATAAATGCTCATGACAGGTAGAACCAACAAAATATACCCACAAGCAGATAAAGAAATAAAACATGTTCTCATTCCCTCAGTCTTCTAGCTATGCATCATCGAAAACTTCTCAGGGAGAGGCCACTCATCAAAGAAATTCTCATAGACAACACACAAAGAAAAGTAAAGTCAACATATCTCAAGAAGTTGATTGTTTAAGTGCGTGTGTGTTGGTCATAGAGTCAAACTCTGGTTATCACATCTGCAAATGAGAAATATCCCATCATACTTAGACTATTGGGTAAGACATCTGATAAGTGTTAAAAAACACTCGACGCAGGGGTAGTGTTGAAAAACACAATTTGGGGTGGTGTTGAAAAATACCTGTTGTGAAATGCCCCAAGAGACAAACACACCTAAAGGACCAATGCTAACAGTTATGCCCCTTAGACAAAGATAACGACCAATTCTAGACCAAGTCAAATAAGGTCAAGGCATGATGGAAAGTGGCTAAGTGTCGAGGATGCATGCTAACAAATAGGGTTGCAAAGGCCTCAAGTAGCACCTATTTCCAGGTTTTCACCACTTGGATTTATTGCAATTTTTCTTTTTTCTTTTTTTTTAAATTTTTGCTACCAAGGTGCCTGTTTCCAAGTTTTCACCATGGCACATTTTCAATTTTTTCATTTTTTTTTTCTTTTCTTTTTAAATTTTTCTATTTTTTTTGTATTTTTTATTTTTTTTTGTATTTTTTCAAGACTTTTTATGCTTTTTAAGATTTTTATCAGCATCATATATGAATTTTTTTAGTATTTTTTCAGGATCAATAAGATATGTACAAAGGATGCCCCCAGACAGAATAGGCATCAAACTTCCAAGCAAGATCACATCATGTAGTCTCAATATCTAGCAATGTGGAGGACAAGATGGATTAGCAAGCTAGTGAAAGAGATGGAAGACATGAGAATGAAAGAGAGTGAAAGGAAGAAATCCTCAAAGTCAAACTCCTCAAGAGTACCCAAGCGAGGGAAAAATTATCGTGAAAAGCATATTTGGACAAGCAATGAAAGGATAGCATATGATAAGCCTCAAAAGTGTGGTATAAGAGTAGGAAAGGATGCAGTCCAAAGGAGTAGACATGTCAAGAGGCTTCATATCATCGTGTTTTACTCTTCTTTTTTTTTTTTCAATTAGATCAAGACCAAAGGGGAAAAGGATAGCGAAAGGCTAGAATGAATGGAGGAAAATGAATATGAAGGCTAAAAATGAAATGAATGAAAGCAAGATCATCTTAAGATAGCTCACAAGATAGCCAATTATTCGTGTATAGATCAACATTGCCAAGATCAAAGAGAAAAGATGAAATGGATGAAATATGTAGAAGAACTACGCATGATGCCTGATTGCCAGGTTTTCATCATGGTACTTATCCAAGGCGCCACAAGGGAGTGGTTTTCACCATAGGATGAATTTATTTCTCTTTACTTTTGCTACCAAGGTGCCTGTTTCCAGGTTTTCACCATGGCACATTTTCAATTTTTTTTCATCTCTTTTCTTTTTTTGTTTTCATTTTGAATTTTTCTATTTTTTTGAATTTTCTATTTTTTTTGGAAGAAAGCAAGCTTTTTAGATAATGCTCCTTGAAAGGATAAATCATTGATATGCCAAGGATTCAAAATGATATGCTCAAAGATGCTAATAGGGAAAGGGAGATGGAAGAGAAAAATGGAGGATAAAGTTTTATGTAAAGTGAGTGAGGTTGGAAGATAGAAGGAATAGGCAAATGAGGAAAAAGGATAGAAGGTAGAAGGATAATGAATGGAAGGATTGTGAAAGGGTAGATGGAAAGGAAGGCAAGATCAACATCAACACACACCTTGAAGGGTGGCGAGAGGGTGGAGAGAACTTGAATGAAGAAATACGTGAAGGACTATGGTGAATGTTTAGCAGAGGTTGCGGTTTAGGCGCATGGAATGGAAGAATATTTTTGGAAGAAGATGAAGTGGAAGTCTTTGGAAGCTTGAATGTCAACTTCACTTTTTGTTCAATATTAGACTCTTTCAAGAGAGATTTTGGAATCTATATAGCCTTAGGCTTTTTATTTCCTTTTGATGATTTAGAGAGAATATCTTCAATGATGGATTTTGGAACCCATACTTGTCTTGTAGTTTTCTTCTTAGACATCTCTTTTGACTTTATGCACCCATGTCGATTAGAGGAGACATGGTGATATTTTTTTTTGATGGATTCTTATATTGCTTCTTTTTCTTGTATTGAACATTCAAGTTACTTCCAAAAGACTTGGGACTTGTGGAAGAAGAAGGACGATACGACTGGTTTAGATGGGTGGGTGGCTGAAAAGGATTCAAGGGTATGTATCTATGTTGATCTTGAAGAAAGATAGGAGATGGAGGGACGTAAGGACCCAAAATGGATGATGAATTAGAAGAATTAGGAGGGGAAAGTGAAGGGACATAAGGACCCAAAATGGAAGGAAGACGTGAAGCCCTTAGTATTGGTGGAGGAGGTCCAAGGATGGAAGTGGAAGATGCAAAATGATAATCAATAAGTTCATTAGCATCTATATGACAACCAAGGACATCAGGATCTTTAGAGTGAGCATTAGGATTTACAATAGGATCATGAACATCTTGAATAGGAGCAACTTCTTTGATAGGATTGTTCAGAGCTTGCAAAGACTTAGGAAGAGTAGAAAGCGGAAATGAACATGGAATGATAAAACAAGAAGATGGAAGACTTTGATCTTGACAATGATTGTTGGGTAGCTTAAGCGTATCAACTTTTTCTAGATTTTCAATAGGCTCAACATTGGAAGTAACAACACCATTTTTATTAACCTTAATGGAAATATCATCTTTAGAAAGCGCAAGCGTAGTAAGGTTATTTTGATTGTCAATAAGCTCAATAGTGTAAGTAGTAGCTTGATCTTGCTTAGGAGATGGTGGAATGAATGCAAAAGAGCGTAGAGGATCAAAAGAACCATGAAGCGGATCAGAGACATCATGAAAAGGATTGGATGACATGGAGGGTTCTTGATCTTGATCTTTTTTTATGTTCTTTTCTTTATCATTTTTAGAGTCCTCTTGACATGGAGCCACTTCTAAGGACAAGGAAGCATGTTGGGATTGTATGGAAGACTTTGGAAGAGGTGGTGAAGGACTAGCTGAAATAGGCATTATAGCGGATGAAGGCTTAGGCTCTTTAGGTTTGACATTATTGAAAGTATTTGCAGCCAAGTGAAGGTTATCTTGAGTATCTTTAAGAGGTGGCCCTTGAGGATAACTATAGGGAACCGCATGGAAAGTCTTAGGATCTTTGTTGGATGAAAGATTTGTGAAAGATTTGGATGACTCAGAAGCTTTAGGAAGTGTGTGGGTATTGGAGGAAGTGGCAGATGGAAGGGAACCATCACAAGACAAAGGTTCAACATTAATATGATCTTGCTTGAGAGTGTCATCTTTATTTTCAGCATGAATGTTCTTAGAGGAAGGATTCTTATAATATTTACGTTTCAAATCAGCATGGTGCATTTTATATTCCTCAACAGTAGTAGCTGAATTATAATCAAGGTATTGTTCACAAAACTCATCAAAGTTTCTTTCAAAATCTGAATCATATGGATCACCATCACGATCTTTCCAATATGAGGACCCATTTCTAGTAAGCACAAGGACACAACTAGGAGGACTCTTAGGAATAGAGGTGTCATAGGTATCACTACATTGTCCATCATCATAGTCATCATAGGTGGGTGTGTCACTCTTTGTGGAAGAGACATCATAAGGACTATCACGTTGCTCTTTATGGTATGTCTTCTGAAGAGAAGTAAGACTCTTTGAAGAAGTAGAAGAAGAATGAGATTGTGAAGAAGAGGAAATTGAAGACCTAGTGGAAGAAGAATACTTGGATGATGAGGAATTTGAATGATGTTTAGAAGAGTCATGATAAGATTTGGAAGATGAAGAATGTGAATAGTGTTTAGAAGAATCATGATAAGACTTAGAAGATGAAGAATGAGAATGATGTCTGGAAATGTCATGATAAGACTTGGAAGGTGAAGAAGAATGAGAAAATTTAGATGATGAAGAATGTTTGGAAGAAGAAGATCGTGATATGATCATGTTTATGATTCTAGCAAAGGCATCTGATTTAATCATCTTTTCTTTTATTTTTGCTATAAATTCATCACTCATGAGAATTTTGGAGGAACAACACTTTTTGAATATGTCAATGAGCTCAAGATCATCTATTCTTAATAAAGGTTCCAAAACCAGATAGTCAAGATTCATGGTTATAGAAGAGGAGGAATCAAGCATGGAAGAAATGAATAGATGAATAGAAGAAGGTAGACTAGATAGTAAGAGGAAAAGAATCAAGAAGAAGAAGAAGAATTTTCCATGGGAATAGAAGACTTTAGAAGAACATGAGAAATGGAGAAGAAAGAAGAAGACTAAGAGTCATCTTGTGCAATTGATACCATAACGTTCATTGAGATGTTGAGCAACATGACAACACTTAGGATCTGACCTGGACTGACCAAGAAAGACCAAGCTTCTAAGGAGAACTCACTACAGTAGGACAGAACTCAGTTTCAATATTCCAAATAGATCTTTCAAAAGATTTCACAATGATGATCAAGCACATAGAACAGAAACCAGGGAGTTCAAGCAAATGGTCTTCAAACAATGAGCAAGGGACAAAGCAACCTTGCGCATGAATAGAGATAGTGACTTAGTATTTCTACTCCTTAAAGGTTCTACTTGTGTATGTTCTTGAAAATGTTTTAGCAGGCACATAAAACACAACAACACCTTAACAAGTTGTCTACAAGGATATACGTGGCTTTCTAAAAGGAGTCCTCGATATACGCCAGGTACGTGAGGCCCAAATCCGTAGATGAGAAGAATCCAAAATCACACAGCCAGGGGGAGACGGTAACCTAAATCTCCTCCTTCACTTCTCAAAGGTATAAAGTTCTTTGAGGCTTAGCCAAGAGTGATATCAAACTCAATTCCCAAGAGAGGTGTCTTTGGATTCACCTCCTGATATTTATACTCCACCGGAACACAGGAGTTAAGGTCATCCCTTGAGGTGGTGTGTCCCCAAGCAGGCCTTCTAGAAATAAAAACTAAGTAATTCACTATCAAAAGTATTTAGAGCACTAAAGGTGGAACACTTAACTCTTCAAGTAAATGCGAAGTGAGTCCAAAAGTGGAACATTTAACCCTTTAAGATAATGTGAAGCAAGTCCAAAAGTGGAACATTTAACCCTTCAAGAGAATGTGAAGTGAGTCCAAAAAAGTGGAACACTTAACCCTTCACACAAACTCAAAGTGAGTCCAAAAGTGGAACATTTAACTCTTCACACCAACTCAAAGTGAGTCCAAAAGTGGAACATTTAACTCCTCACATCAACTCAAAGTGATTCCACACTTTAGAAAATAAGTGAGTTCCAAAAAGCACAAAAGGGTTGCCTAGTGGAGCAATTAACGCTTCTTTCTTGTAGACCCCTCCCCTTTAATGTGGCACTGATCTTGCAACCACAGGGTGGAAATGAGGGGCTGGCAGATTAGCGAGTCCAATAACCCAAGATAGCAATCTAGATCAATCACAAGTAATCTAAAGTTGCTTATCAATACTACTCACAAATGACAAAGGGTTGGATCAATGAAATATTTAACTTTCCAAGCAAACATAAAGTGAGTCCACAAAGTGGTGCATTTAACTCCCTATGTAAACAAGGAATGAATCCATACCCTCAATCACTCAATGAGATATTTGATATTGAAACCAAGAATTACTTAAGGTTTAAACACAAGCATTCACTTACACAAACTTGTATGAAAGCAAATCTATGTTCATTCATTTCCCATTAAGAGCATCAATTGAAATGTGTTCTATGAAAGCATGTAAACACTCAAGCCAAACACATGAGAGGTTCAATTTTAATCCCAAAATCCAAATGTTGTAGAGATGGAACAAAGTACCTCAAGTCCAACGCTTTTTTTTAAACATTTTCCATGAAAGCAAGAGCACCTTCAAATGAACAAGACAAGAAAACAAGCAAACAACATATGCAATGTATATCCAACTTATGCAAACCCTAGGGTTAGATCTGAAAATCAATTGTTAGGAGCAATGATAACAAGCAAATGATCCAAATGATAACTCATATCATGCAATGAACAATGAAAAATAAGTGCATACCCATCACAAAATTTTATTTTTTTTGCATTTGACCTAGTCAACAAGATCTGATTTTTACCACATTAATTTGGACTCTAAATTCAAAATGCAAAAAAGAGACCTTTGTCAAAAAATAGAGCTTTCCAAAAATGTAAAATTTTTAGAAAAATCTCTTCATTTGTGCCCTAGAGACCCATTTTATCAAAACATACTAGTTTTTATAAATTGACCAAATGAGCTATGATATGATTTCTAAATTAAAAACACATTGAATGGACCCCCTGTAGAATTTCAAGACCTTTCCAGAAATGTAAATTTTTTTGAAAAATACACTGATTTGCACCAAAAATCAATTTTTTATGAAAAATTAAGAAAAAAATCATAAAAAATACAAATCACCTCCGAAAATTCTGAAATTTTTTTTGGAGCTTCTCTAATATGTTTCCAACCTGCAAAAAAATTTTTTAAACCAAAATACCAAGCCATTTGGGAGATATGATCAAATCTTTCAAATCCATAGTTTTTCATCTCCAAACAAATCTGCGCAAGGGTTAGCACCAAAAATAATCAAAACCAGCATGCAAGAGGTGGGTTGCTCCACGGTGGGTGTCAAAAATGTACATACTAAAATGGTGCACTTCTATGAACCATTACATGCAAGGTTGCTCAAGAATGAGGCTTCACAAAGCGGCTCATAGCTCTCTATGCATGGAGTTGCAAGGGACTATGATGTGTTTGCTCTCAGCTAGAGCTACAAGCTTGTGACCTTGCTAGTCAACCATACAATGAGAGATTCACAATGAATGCAATGCTATGCAAATTTATATGAGAATGCAAATTAATCTTATGAGAATGAAGTGCAATTAAGCTATGAAAATAGAAATGAAAGAGTTACAAACCCTCTAATTAAACTATGTGAGATTAATCTAAAACATGAAAGGAAATGATACCATGATGATGCAACTATGATGCAAGCTAGGATGTGATGTAGATGCAGGATGAATGCCAATGATGCTCCAAATCTTCAAAACTTGATGCAAGAATATCTCCAAAAGCTTCAAGATGACTTAGAAAACATGTAGCATAATAATTCAAGTATGTATGTTGTGTGCAAATGAGGAAGAGAGCTCTTCTTTTATAGGAAGTGAAAAATAATGGACCATGGAGATTAAGAGGCAAAAGACTTAATCAACGATGGAGAAAAAAAGAAGCTTGATCCTTGTGCACAAATATCCTCCAATAGAAAAATTAGAAGCATTTACTTTATGTTGAGCATTTAATTTATGTCCATGTGAGGCAAAAGTACTTTTCTTTTATTTTTTATTTTATTTTTCTTTATAAATAAGAATTAAATATTTTATTTGTGCAACATAGGATAATAAGAAAAGTGGAGATTTTTTTATTTAAATAAAAGGGGAGGAAATTCCTTTTAATTAAATAAAGGCTTAGAATAAAGTGATTTTATTATTTAATTAAAAGAGATTTTTAATTAATTAAAAGGGATATATTCTCTTAATTAAATAAGATTTTTATTTTTATTTTTTTAAAAATTAAATAAGGCTCAAACCTTAGGAAATATTAAATTGATTATGATTTGATCAAGGAAATTGACATATTTGAAAAATGTTGATTTTTGAAAATATTGATTCAGGGATTTGACAAATTGCAGAAATGGGGCCCAAAGTCTAGGCGACCATTTTAGGGTGCATACATAAGGCATCCCAGTCTATAATGTGAGACTCATCATAAATATACTTTTGTAACATAGATACATGAAACACATCATGGATGTGTGACAGGCTAGGTGGCAAAGCTAAACGGTAGGCAATTGGTCCTATCCTCTCCAATATCTCAAAAGGTCCAACAAAGCGAGGTGCTAACTTAGAGCTTTTTCCAAATCAGATTGGACTCTTATGCGGGTGCACTCTCAAGAAGACCCTATCTCCAACCATATACTCACGGTCAACCCTCTTCGCATCTGCATGCTTCTTATGTTGATCCTAAGCCTCTCTAAGACATTATCTAATCAAGACCACCTGCTGCTCCATATCCTTAACCAACTGAGGTCCAATAGATACTCTATCCTCGATCCTGTCCCAACTCAGTGGTGTCCTGCATGGTCTATCGTACAAGGCCTGATATGGCGGCATACCAATAGAAGAATGATGCCCATTATTATAGGCAAACTCTACCAAGTGTAGGTATTCCTCCCACTTGACCTGATAGTCCATCACATACATACGTAACATATCCTCTAACACCTAGATAACCCTCTTTATCTGTCCATCTGTCTGAGGGTGATATGTCGAACTAAAATTGAGCCTAGTGCCCAACACTACCTATAACTCTGTCTAAAAAGCTGATGTGAACAAGGAATATCTATCAGAGATGATCTTACGGGGAATGCCATGAAGTCTGACAATATCTTGCAAAAACACCTGAGCTACATCTCGTGCTATGAATGTAGTACGCATGGGTGAGAAGTGGGCAACCTTGGTCAACGTGTCGACTGTCACCAAGATGGCATCATGGCGGTGAGAAGACATAAGGAGACCAATAATGAAGTCCATAGATATAGTATCCCACTTCCACTCGGTAATCTCATGTGGCTGCAGGAGCCCACCTGGATGACTGTGCATTGCCTTCACTCTCTAACACTCTAGGCATCTAGCAACTATGCTAGCAATTTGCAATCTCATGCCCAACCAATGATACAACTGTCTCAGATCAGCATGCAACTTCTTAACCCTTGAATGAGCTGCATAAGGTGCTTTGTGAGCCTCTAGCACAATAAACTCTCGTAAGTCACCTGTAGAAGGTACATAAATGCATCCTCTATGACGTAGAAGTCCATCAGACTCTAAGGAATATTCTACAAATCTCCCCTCAAGGGATCTCTAAGAACGGATAACCTAACAGACCTCTACATAAAATCCATCCTCTGGAAAGTGATACAAAATGCGCTCCCTCAAATCTGTACTAGAAGTCATAGATGAGAGCTCATGCCGCCTCCTACTCAAGGCATCTGCAACTACATTCTCCTTCCCTTTGATGTAATGAACATCAAAATCATACTCACACAAAAACTCCATCCATCTCCTTTGCCTAGCATTAAGATTAGGTTGTGTAAAGATATATTGTAAGCTCTAGTGATTTGAATGAAGCTCAAATGGATGACCTAGAAGAAAGTGTCACCATCTCACCAAGGCATGAACTACCACTGCAAGCTCTAGGTCATGAGTAGGATAATTGAGCTCGTGAGTCTTCAACTTCCTAGACTCGAAAGCTATAGGATGACCATCCTGCATAAGAACTGCTCCTAAGCCATCCAAAGAAGCATCAATGCACACAACAAAGTCTGCTGAAGGATCTGGCACTACTAAAATCAGTGCACTAGTGAGGGCTCTCTTGAGCTCCTGGAAAGCTCTCTCACACTTCTCTGTCCATTCATACTTCTTCCCCTTTCTCTGAAGGGAAGTGATAGGATGAGCTATCCTAGAAAATCCTGCCACAAAGCACCTGTAATAACCTGCTAAGCCCATAAAACTTCTGACCTCAGTGACACTGGTGGGTGCTGGCCAATCCATAATGACTCTAATCTTTAATGGGTCTACAAAGATCCCATCGCTAGATATAACATGACCAAGATAATGCACCTTAAGTCTAAAGAAGGAACACTTTGACAAGCTGCCATATAATTGATTCTCTCTCAAATGCTGCAGAACCTATCTCAGATGCTCATCATGCTCCTCCTCATTGTGGGAATAAATCAAAATATCATCAAGGAACACTACCACAAACTTATCCAAGAATGTGTGAAATACTCCATTCATGAGGCTCATGAACACAACTGGAGCATTCATGAGTCCAAATGGCACCACTGTGAACTCATAATGACCATACCTCATACGAAAAGCAGTCTTGTGGATATCGCTCTCCACTATCCGCAACTGATGGTACCCCAACTTCAGATCTATCTTCGAGAATACCTGGGCACCCTGTAACTGATCAAACAAGTCATCGATCCTAGGGAGTGGGTATCGATTCTTAATTGTTACTTTATTTAGCTACCGATAATCAATGCACAATCTAAGTAATCCATTCTTCTTCACAAAAATCACTGGTGCACCCCAAGGTGATACACTAGGTCGGATATGCCCCTTCTCCAAGAGCTCTTCCAACTGAATCTTGAGCTCATTGAGCTCATGTGTGGTCATCCTGTAAGGTGCTCTAGATACAAGCTCAAAATCTGGCACAAGGTCTATATGAAAATCAATTGCCCTAGGTGGAGGCATTCCAGGTAACTCAGTAGGAAATACATTTGCAAACTCTTGAAGGATGGGATAATCCTTGAGCGAAGGCTCCCCCTCTGAATCTTCCTCTTTATCACTAATGGTGATGGCAAATAACTGACATCCCTTCTACACGTACCACCTAAGTTGCATAGCAAAAATCATGCGAAGGGATACAGGTCTCTGTACTCCAAATATCACAATAGAAGTACCATGATCATCAACACACTCAACCCTCTTCTAACGACAATCCATCTTGGTGTTGTGGGCACATAGCCAATCCATGCTAAGAACTACATCATAAGAACCTAGTGGGGTAATGCAAAGATCAAACATCGTGATCAAGTCTCCAATCTGAATCTGACAACTATGGACTAGGGAACTAATAGACACCTTGGCTCCTAAAGCTAACTCGACCTCCCAATTGACATCCTGTCTAACTACCACCAGCCTGCAACGCTCCACTACATGTGGAGATATAAAGGAGTCTATGGCTCCGGAATCAAATAAGATAGATACACTGATACCCTGAATCATACCTGTGGCCTCTATGACCGTGGCCTGGTGCTCGGCCTGGTAGTTATCAACCGTTGCAAATACTCTATGGGATCTACCCATATCTCCAACTGTAGGCTCTGAGGTAGCCCCTCTCTGACCACTGGCTAACTATCGCTGAGGGCACTCTCTCGCTATATGACCCATACCACTGCAAGTGTAACATGGCCCTCGAGTCTGAATTTGTACTCCTTATGTCCTAGGCTGATGTGACCCTCTGGTCCTACTGGAACCACTGTATCCACCCCTAGAGGACTATTGATTCCTAGCTGACTGTGTCTGAGGGGTATGTGTCCTCTGATCCTATCTAGGGCCCTGAGATTGCCACTGTTTGGGCTTAGAGCCCTGATAACCCTGTGAATATCTCTGCCTAGAAACCTGTTGGGATCCTTGCTGCTAAGTCTATTGACCCTTAAAGGATCTTGCTGAATGGTTTTGTTTCCCCTTCTAAGAGGATCTCTGATGTCTTGACTGTTGGGATGAAGGGTTTCGGTGCTGAGATAGATCCCGAGACTCCTGTCTAGTGCGGATATCCTTGGCTACAAGTGCCATCTCAACTGCATCTCTGAATGTGGTAGGAAAAGCTAGATGTACTGTCCCCTGAAGATACATATTAAGTCCCTTAATGAATCGATGGATACGCAGTTTCTTTTCCTTCATATAATCTACATATGGGAGGAGCTCAAGAAACTGACTCTCATACTGGGCCACAAAGAGACCTCTCTACTGGAGATCATGGAACTCCTCTATCTGTCTCTGTCTGAAATGCTCGGAGAGATACCTCTCTCAAAATTGGGCTACAAAAGACTCCCAAGTGAGTGTGTCAATAGCCACTCCTCCAATGGACTCCTCCTACTGCCACCAAGTGGAGGCCTTCTCTCGTAGGAGATGAACTACAAGTCATGCCTTAAGATTACTCCCGTAAGGGCGTAATCCAAAGCATCATTATAGACTCTGTAACCAGGCCTCTACTACTGACTCGTCAGTGGATCCCAAAAATAAGGGTGGCTAGAGTTGCAATAACAAACAGATCTCATCCCCAACATCTCTAGAGGGTTTACCTCTGTCTCTGATCCCATGCTCAAGTGGTACCTCTATCTAATGTACTGACTCACCCTCATGATCACCATGACCCTCAACAATCCTAGGTGGAGGGCTCCTACTCCTCTCTTTGTTATCTGCTCTACCACCTCTTGGGATGTCTGCTTCCCTTTCGGAAGCTTGTTGCTCTGGCCGAGGAACTATGGGTGGTAACCTCTGCTGAATTACCCCAATCAAATTCTAAAGGACATCCACGATATCTTGATTAGGGTTCGGTGGTGGTGGAGGTAGTGGTGGTCCACCTCCCCGTCCTGCACTAACATGTGCAGCTCTACGACCTCTGCCCCATCGGCCAACTCATGTGACAAGAGGAATCCTACACAATAGATTAAGTTGGGTGAGTTGAAATGTAATGGGTTTAAAGGTTCCAATGTTGAAACCTGGCTCTGATACCAAATGTCATGCCCAAATTTTACTTGACAAAAATGCAACAAATTTTTTTTTTAAAAGGGTTCAATGAGAGAGAAAAAATTCCAAAATAGGGATAAGTTGTCTACGGTTAAGCAAGTCACAACTTAGAGTTTAGTTCAACTATAAGATATTTGGTCCTACGGATTAAAGTTCATCACTATTGATATAAACGTTAGAGTTCAGATAGTGGAACCTTAGTGTACATAGTTTCCATGAACACTACTGTTCAAGATGCATTCCAGGTATCTAGGGCATTAGTCATCTATCCAATTCCATACCAATTAACCAATTACTTAATACGTGTATGCATACCTAGATTATGACTTCTGAATAAGGTTGTATTAGTGGTTGTACTTTCAATTAAGATCCAACAATGAACCTAATGATGTTAACTAGAATCCAAATGTTATCTAGACATTGGAAGTTAAATTATCATCTTCTAAACACCTTCTAGGGAAATGGGGTTACTTAGGGTTCCTCGATATGATAGTCCAAAGTGAAAAGTTGGCAATTTAACCTAACCCAACAATATTACTAATGATACTCTAGAGTTATTCCTTTATAATTTGAGTAAAATGAACTATGAAATTAAACTGATTTATTGAGAATAAATCTGCATACTAGACTTCTTAACTAATTAATAGTGAAGGTCCCATTGGTTAATCGTCCATTAATTAAATTGACCATAGATTAACAAGAAGTTATATTACTAGAGAGTTTGGACAATAATTCCATTGAATAATAAACAATTTCATTAATCACTAAGATGACAAATAATTGTAATTATCATCTAAGTAGCTTGTGTCAAACACAATTAATCCTAAACTATCAATCCGCTAATTCTATAACTTGTTAAACTAACATATCCATGTTAAATCCCCTAATTACATACCAATAGTATGAGAGTATTATTAACAACTCTTAACTTAAATAAATAAATAAAATACACAACTAAGTAATACTAATGACTAGAGATAACAATAGCAACTAACCTTAGCAAGTGAAGAAAGAACAACCACTTTAACTAGTTGGCCTAATACTAAATCTGATAACATTAACATTACTCATTATCCAATAACCAAATTTATTAAAGGATATAGTGTCCTAATGAAATAATAAATACTAAAAGTCCTATCTCAAAATAAAAGATTAAACTTACACTACGCACTAATATCCTACTAAACCTTCTACTCTACTAATCAAATTCTAACCTATCTACCTAACAACCTACCCCATCCCATCATGGCCCACTTGCCAAGTGGGTGGGGAGGTGGAATATTCCAACTATCTAAGGCTCACATGAATAAAGAAGGGGATGCCTTTTTCAAAGGCTTGCGTAAAATACTAAGGAGAAGAACAAAGTTACAAAAGGCCATAAATTAGGGCCCGCCACACTTGGCATTCATCCCCAAATCCAACCTCCAAGAACCTACGCAAGGAACAAGGGAAGTACATGAAACAAAGTGAAATGATGACAGCAAGTATGATGTTACCTAGAACCACGCATAAGGAGGGAGTGTTAATTTAATTGCAAATGTTTTGGGGTCCCACCTAATAAGGCCTAATGCATAAGGCTCACGCAAGTAGAGGAGGTGATTGGATGGTGACAAGGGGGGAAATAAAGAACAATTTTGAAAGGAAACTTAGAGATTAGGAGGGCCCACCATACTTGTCAAAGCTTAGCCTTAAGGGAAAATGCGCATGGAAAGAGGGTAGAGGCTGTCTTATCATGTCAGACTCTCAAGTACACATGGAGGAGGAAAACCCTGACTTTGGGCAAGGAGTTAATACCATGTCAACAAGAGTAATGAAGTAAGGGAAGTTAGGGGGAAAGGTAGCGCAAGACATGGGAGTTTGGGGGCCCACCAACTCATCTACCCAATTCTAAAGCATGGAGATTTGAAAGTCAGAGGGGTAATGGGGTACAACTAGCAAGGCATTAAATCTAATACTTGTTTTCTTCCTTTTTGAAGGATTTGTTGGCAGAGTACCCCCATCCTCAAACCTGCACCTATTTTTGGGAGGATGAGAATGTGGGGCCCTCGGTCAATCAAGTGGGAAAGGTGACAATAGTTTATATATATATATTTTTTTATTAAAGATTCATTTTGACTTAAAATCAACATGGGTTAGTCAATAATAGTATGGGATAAGGTAGGGGTTTAGGTTATTAATTCTAATTAGGGGAGTATAATGGGAAGAGAGGAGAATATTATCTTTGGTAAGAGAATTATTTCCTTCCCATACAAAATCTAGAGAGCATTTTTGCTCTCTAAAAACTAGGAAGTGCTATTTCTTTTTGCCATAGTTCCATTTTTTTTTCAACTCCTTGCTTGTTATATGAGATCTAATAGTATGAATTTGATAGTTTGATTAGTGCATTGCATTAAGGAGTAAGTGAATGTTACATTAGTATAAAAATTTATTTAATAGAACATTATTGTCATCCTTGATTTTCAGGGAGTATAAGATTACAAAGTTGGTTTTCAAACTAGGTGATGATCATTTGCAATAGTAGTTTTTTCAAGGGAAGGATTGACTATATTTGAACTTGAATGTCACAATCAACATCAAAGAGATTGCAAGGTTCCTATATCAACAAGATTTTATGTGCTATTGAAACTATTAAATTGTTTACTCCATCAACTTGGAAAAATTATTTTGCAATGAAAAAATAACTCCACTATTATAAGAGATAGAATACAATAATCATGAAAGCAATGATTCATCATTTACATTATGGAAATCTCTTCAATACAATTACATATTCTTCAAGAATGAGAAGTCTTCACATTTACAACAAGACAATACAAATTGATAGTGTTACTCAATGAGAGTTCAAAGGAGATGACAACACTTCTCTCCATTACAACTTCACAGTGGCCCAAAGGAATGAAAATACATTACAACTTTAAACTAAAAAAGATCAATCTTATTACAAGGGAATTCAAAATACAACAATAGGGTTGTCATAACACAACCACCCAAAATGGAGAAACTCTCCAAAGCTTCATCCACAAGATCTTGACTTCAACACCTGCAAATCAAAGAATAGAACCATGGAAGCTCACCTCCCATCCTAGGTCTTAAGGAGACCACCCTCGAGCTAGGAGAATCAATAACTAGTGGGTGACAATCACACATCCTCAAAATATGATTACAACAACAAAACACCCTCCCAAGGCTTGCACAAATGGATTCAACATGAACCCATACAAAGGGTGAAGGTGGATTTCCATGTAGGAGAATGCCAATAATACATTCAAATCACATGCCTCTTCAAGGCTAAAATCATATACATTCTTTCAACCAATCTTCTCCTTATCTCTCTCAAAATTAGGATAAAAAAAACATTGGCATGCAAGGGCCCATACACTTTGCATTTCTTTCTCTCTTCTCTCCATGAGAAGAGACTCTACACTACTATGGAATCCAACTAACCCCTTCCCCCATACATGGCCACTTCTTCCCTATCCAAGGGTGAGTAATGTCATTACACCCTTCACAAAAACTCCCATATTCAAAAACAAGATAAAAACCATAACAAGGATTCAAACCCAAAATTTCATTCCCATATAAATAATAACACAACCACATGAACATATGCAAGAGGAAGATGAACATACAAATCTACTTGCAACAAAGAAGAATAAAGGTCTTTCATGGTAATGGAGACCAACCTTCACAATGTGTTATGGCAAATGAAATTTTGAGAAGAGCCCAATTCCTTATCTTTCCTTTCTCCAAAACCCTAATGTCTCTAAAGAGAGAGTGGGTGAACACCCACTAACTCTACCAAGGGCCTTTGAAAAGGCCTCCAACTTTTACTCTATCTTAAATGCTTGATTGGAAGGAAGTGTGGGGTTGGGTAAAGGTCAAGACTTCATCAAATTTCGTAGCTTATGGTAAATGGATCATAAAATGGGTCACCAAGGCCACTAGGGTGTTATGGATATGTTAAAAACCTTCCTAACCCATACCCCTAACATTTAGGTGCTTAAATTATGCAAAATATGACCCTTAGGACTTTTTTTTGGCCTCTAAAAGTGGTTAGAAGAAGAATTAAAATTTGAATAATTAAATTGGTGGGGTTTACAAGTATCTCCAACAAGGAAATTAATTAAGTTCTTAAAAGTTAGTTAGGCTTAGGTTTACATTGCCAACCTTAGTAAACATGTCATTACATAAACACATAAAAAGTGTCAAGTGACACTATAAAATGACATAACACAACATTGACATGTCACTAATTACATAAAGAGACACCTAATACATACATACAATTTTACGGTTACGAATTAAGTCACTTTACAACGAGGTTCAAACCTCTTCATTAGGTTCAACCTTGGCTTTACAGTTTGCACAATGGTTGGTTATTGATTCACCGACTAATTCCATGGTTCTCTTACCTGCACACTTAAACATCAAGCATTAGTGGTTCAAGGTGATAAAAAAATACATGAAATATACATATTCAATTCTTTATTTAGCAACATAAATCAATATGCAGAATTCAATTCTAATTGCAATTTGTCATTCAATAATGCTTAAACATAATAATTTCATAATCAACATGACATATCATCCATGAAACAATCAAACTAAATATGATCCAATCTTCTCATCAATTCACATAACAAAATATGCATAATCAAAATCACGGCATAATCTAGGTTATAATCCACATCACAATGTAATCCACATAATATAATAATCATCATCAACATAGTATCTCAAGTGTCTGTTAGGATAATCAAAAGAAGGAATGTATCAAAATGTGAATGGTCACAAATGCTATGATGGGTCGGGGTGAGGTCTCACATATCTTAACATGAAAATATGAATGGAGAGTGCATTGTCACGTGACATAAAAAATGGTTTTCTTTCATTACAAAATTACAAAATAAGTATAAAAAAAATTTGAAAGTGGTTTTTGAAATGCTTAAAGTAACTAGTGAGAAATTTGTTAAAATAATCTAGTTTTTATCCTAATACATGCGTACAAATTATATACCATCTTGTACGCTCATTTTTTTGCCATGTCTCCAATATTACTAGATCCTCAAATAACTAGTTTGTAAGAGGAAATATATAAGATCTTTTGACATTCTTATATTACTTAATTATTTAAAATATACAATAATTTGAAGTTTGAGTCCTATAGTACAGTGAAAGACAATCGAAAGATATAAGTATTACAAATCCCGTCATAAAGTCTTAAAAATTACATTAAATTTACCATGATTTTATGAAGAATAATTGTTACACTTCTTAAAATGTACATACTAAACATAACTAGTATCTATATGGATGGAGTAGCTTATTATGCTTTTGAATTACTAAACCACTTTGTACATGTTAATATTTTTCACATAATTTCCAAGCGCACGATTCTACCAATCATGTGAAGCAATAGAAACTAAGCATCAAAACACTGAATCGTGGATTACATCAATGATATATATTGCTCAATCTTACAAGATTTTACATACATGCGATGAGATTAATTGAATTTTCTATTGCATTTTAGAAAGAGGGAATTCAACGAATGTCAGGAATGCTCCTTGCAGAAAAAGACAAAGAAGTCAAAAGAGATGTACGTTACCTGAAATAGTAGAAAGATGGTTTCATACACAAAGAAAGAGAGCTGGTTGTTGCATTATGAGCCATAAGGGGAAAAAAGAAATGTTTTATTTATCAAACATAAAAAATCCCAATAGAAATTTAGGGCACGTTTGGCGCATGGATTTAACTTATCTAGAATAGGCCTATTCTAGAATAAGGACCTATTCTCGGATTAATTAATCCTCAAAATGAAAGCTGGAATAATCTATTCTGCGTTTGGATCCCATAATGTGAAATTGGAATAAGAATTTTTTTAAATTTTTTTAATTTTAATTTTTAATTTTTAATTTTTGAACTTCTCATTGTTGTTGCTGGATTTTTAATTAAAATATATATTTATTTTTAAATTTTATATTTTTAAATTAAAATATGTATTATTAACTTAAAAAAATAAGATTATAAAAAAAATTGTAAAAAAAATTTATTAAAAATTTAAATTATAAAAAAAAATTGTAAAAAAAACAAGATTAAAAAAAATAAGATTATAATTTCCCTAACCATTCACGTGCGGACCTGAAAAACTTATACATTTTGATGTAATTTCGAATCCATGAAAAGCTTATTCCTGGAATAAGTTTAATTCCATCTTTTTTTCGGAATTAACTAATGCAAGCATAAGGCCCAAAATGGGAATTAGTTTTCTAATTTGAGAATTCAAAAAATGGCCACAAACAACGAATTAGTTTAGTCTTGCATTCAATAATGCCTATTCCAGGTTAATTCTAGATGCCAAACGGGCCCTTAAGGAGAGAAAACAAGTAGGGACAATGTGAGTCAGGATAAAAGAGGAAGGAAGTCAATAAAATTTTGATTTTGGGGATTTTTATTTGTGGTGGATTTAAATTTGTGTGAGTTGCATCATCTCACAACCTAACAAGGCTATGGGATCATAGTGACCTGCATTATATAAGCATACCAAGTATTCAAATAATTCAATTGCTTGAATATAACCAAAGATTTGTGAGTTGGCTCCTTATTACAAGCTCGAGGTTCATGTGGGTGGTGACACTTTCATAGGTTTTGACTTATATTAGTTACTAGCTTGAAAGGCTATTTAACTATGAAAATCATGCCCTTTTTATATAATTGCAATGGTCTATATGCACTTTGAGATGCTTTAAGGGGTATATGGTTGTTTTGGGTTCATAGGGCGGGGTTATTAAGACTTTTGAAAGTTTCATTTTTGGACTGTAAGTCTCTAAGGAGAGTGCATGTGTTCTGGTTTATCATTTCTATATTTGTAATCCTTCTTTCCAGGCTCCAACACATCTTCTCATGGAGCACCATTGCCACTTTACTGCATGTCTTTTCCTACAACCTTTACCATCTGAACATAAGTACTCTCTTATATGTTTTTGAATGTGGTTGAACTGATATTGAGAAAACAAACAAGAAAATATGTAATAAATTTTGTATGATGATAATTTTTTTTGATATGCTTAGTACCTCCCAGCTAGAGATAAGTAATGTTTATTCCACTTATTCAACTTTCTATCAATTTTACATTTGATCCAGTCCCACATGTTTTTTAGATCCAAATACATAGCAAAGGGGATTCCCAAGTATCTAACCTGGTGGGTTCAACCCCCATGCAAGATCATATGTACTGAACCAAGATGGGGAGTGTTCCTTCCAGCCCAATGTGATGGACTCGAGGAGAGATATTTTACTCTCAGATGCTTTGTAAAAAAGATCCAATTTAGTCATCAAAGCTTCAATATTATATTCCCTAAATTCTACCAGAATGGTTGTATCATTAGCAAATGGTACATTTGTTAAGTCCTCTCCATTAGGGAGTGAAATTCCACCAACTCTTGGGGAAAGAGTGTTGTCTCTCATAAGATAATATAGTGCATTTTTTGCTATTACAAATAAGGTTGGGGCAAGTGGAAAGACTTATCTAATTGATCTAGATAAGATAATACAGTCATATTTGCATCCATTAACCTCAAACTTTGCATTGGCATCTTCCATTAGCACTCTTACCATATGTTGGAAGTGTATAGAAATCCTAAGCTCTTCATCATCACCAAAATAAATCCCCATTCAATTCTATCATATGCATTTTCATAGCCTATCAGAAGCATGCTCACATCCTGTCTAGAATCCTTGGTCCCACTCATGGATTCTCAACACGTGAGAAAGTTCTCCAATATATATCTTTCTTTAACAAATCCAGTCTAAGTAGGGTTAATAATTTTAGGTAGAGCCTTATTTATTCTTTTAGATAACACATTAGATATAATCTTGTATGAGACATTAATAAGTGTAATCGGTCTCTAGTTCTTGATTAGTGTTTTATCTCCATCTTTGGTGATTAGCTTAATGAGGCTATAATTAATCTCCCTAACTAGTGTCCCTTGTGATATGGCTTCGTTGTATACCTAGAAAAGCTCCTTCCCAATCCATCTAATATTGCTTTCATAAAACTCTATAGGTAGTCCATTTGAAATAGGAGCCTTGTCCCTACTCAAGGCTCTTATGGTCTGGTTAAATTCCTCAACTATAATCTTTCTTCCCATTAGTTTAGTGTCTTCATCACATACCTTCCTAGGGATGATGCCTTTGATTTTTCCTCTTGCCCATTCTCCTAATTAGTAAGGTTAACTCCTCCCTCCCAAATATTGTCAATTCTCTCTTTAGCCTCTTTACTTCTCTAGCATTATGATTTTGAGGATGTTTCTGAACATTACCCTAAGCATCTAGCGGCTTATTATGTAAATAAGATTCGTGTCTCCTTGCATCCTTATCTTTCTTCATGCCTACTATTTGGAAGAGTATTTTTTAACGTTTAGTATTATGAACCCATCTATCAACAAAGTTGTTTTGTTCTACTGACCATGAGTTGAATAACTAATAATACATATTGCATTCTTTACTACCTCATCTTCTAGCAATCTAAATTTACTACCTCATCGTTTGGGATTGGAAGCCCCTATGGCGTCATTGGTTATGATCCTAGTCATGATGGGCTCACGATATGATAATGTGTATGGAATAAACTTAACATAAGATCCTCCCTCATCCTTCTTGAACTTAATTGCATTCTTATTAGTGTAATATTTATCAAGTCTACTATAGATCCTTTTCCCCCCTTGTTGAAAATTACACTAGGTATACCAAATGCCCTGATTTTCATGTTTATTTTCGACCAAGGGATCAAAGAGGTTAAGCTTGTTTAACATCTTATACTAATAAAACTTTTCTTCCCCTTTTCATTCAAATTTACTACCTCTAAGCTTATCCTAAGGTTTTCCAATCATGTTAAAGTCACCACCCATTATTGAGGGCACATCTTCCAAATTTTGGAAGATCCACTTCCATAATTCTACCTTCTCCCTATAGTCATTTGTGGCACATGCAAAACATACCCCAACCTCCATATACTTATCCTTCATAATGACCCAAACCACTCTATTGCATGGCTAGCATCCCCATCTAGTCACTTCCTTTTTCCATTTGTTTCCAACTAGAATGGTAGCACCTCCTTTTTCTTTACTATGCTTGGTGGAAAAGAAGTTTGTCTCTCTCCAAATGCATCTCAAATTAATTTCTAGGATAAAATAAACAACTTTCACCTCTTGTAGCAACATAATGTCAATCCTTCTATTCATATTAAGAAATCTTATAATGATATATTTTCTATCTAGGGATTCCAATCCTCTGACATTTCACAAGGCAAAGCTTAGTTCTATAGGATTAATGTGGTAGTATTTATAGGTGCCTTGAAGTTCCTATAGCATTTGGGTAAAGGCACCCTTTCTGATCCTCTTATCTTGTGTATTGTTGATAGAGCCACTTGACCTACCTCTCTTCCTCTTGATTCCAAATTCAGAGGTCTATTATGCTCCCAAAGTGGGTTTATTGAGCTTCGTATCCCTTTTACCTTTCTTGGCTTAAACCTTCTTTTTAATTATGCTTCCACTCAGAGCCTCTAGTACCTCCTCCACCACATCACCATCTCATCTCTTCTCATTTGGAACAATAGCCCATTTAAATCCCTCTCCCTCTCCCAACTCAAGGGCATAACCCTTCTTGATAGAAGATGCAACACCTAGGTCCCCATATTCAGAAGGAGGCATGTCACCATGAAAAGAGAGACTAAAGTCATTGGCTATTGTGAGGTAGGAATTGAAAGGAGGAGTAACAACAATAGGAATAACAATAAAGAGAGTAGTTGGAATGGAAATTATCAAAGTCATAGGTATCCTTGATGGCCTCCAATGCCTATATCTCTCCTACTTTAATAACTTTGAGACCATGATGGGGATCCCCATCACAATCACCAACCTCAAGCCCTACTAGACCTCCGTTAATAACATGGGTCGCCTCTTTATCTATGTTGCACTTCCCTTTGAAGGAAGGGGTCATGCTTGGAAGGTTAACCACATTTCCTCTCACTAGTCCTAAATCTAGCCCATGTCTACCTTCCTTCAAGGTGGTAGTCTCACCTGTCTTTTTGTGATTAGATTTCCATCTCAATTTTTCTATAACCAACTATTGTGCATTTAAAATTCTATGTTTCAGGGGACCAATTAAGGTAGCATAGTGAATGATTGGAGATTTATCCACAACTCCTGGGTTGAAACCTTATCGTGGCTAGATGGTCACCTTAAGGCCTCCTTCAACTCTTTAAACTTATTAGTTAAGGTTTTCTTATGCCTCTCATCCACAAGGATGGGGTTTTGCATTATTTGATCATTAGGGGGCTTCTGTTCATTGGGCACATGTTTAATACCAATTTCAACTTGAATAACATTAGGAATAGTATGTACTTTTCCATTAGGGTTATCAACCTATTTGCTAACTTCATTAGGTTTATTAGGGTTAGTCTTGCCTTTTGACATGGGGCAGTTCCTTCTTTGATGTCCTTCTTTATGATAAAGGAAGCAAGCATTAAGCCTCCTAGAAACTCTATGGGGGCAACTAATTGTAATGTCCCCATTTTTAGACTTATGGGATTAGATTGGTTTGGTGACCCTCACAGGATAATCAAGTGATCAGAGGGGGTTAGATGGTGGAGCCAGCGTTGGGATTCCATTCTGGAGGTTCAACTTATCAGGTCTGCTCTTCGTTTAGATCATTTTGGTCAACTTACTATTTTTAGTAAGTGGTATTTTGGGTATGGCTAGGATTAGCAGGGTGTCTGCATGGAGCGTCAAATATCTCAAGATCGAGTTTTAGAGAATCTCCAGTTTGAGAGACTTACTATTTTTAGTAAGTCTATTTTTAGCAATGGCTATTTCTGGTAGGCCAGTGCCTATTCCTAGCTGAGTAGTTGGACTTGGTGCTTTATCAGAAGTTCGTTGATTGCAGTCAGACAGTTTAGTGGCTTATATTTTAAATGTGTTATTAAATTAAATTATTTTGATTTAATTTAATAACTTATGACTTTATAACTTTATGTTATAAAGTGAGATTATTTTTAAAGCCAATTAAGTGAAAATATTAAAAAGTGCTTTTTCCAAAAAGCCTATATATTCTACTCGAAAAAACACTTTTCTCATCTTATGTCATTATATAAAATTTGTGAAGTCTAAAAGTTTGGAAGGAGAAATCAGAAATGGAAGAATGAGGGTTTGAACCGATAATTCATTGAGAAACAAGAAATTCTAATAAATATGCATTGTGAACTGGTCTAGATGCCAATGAATAGTGCCATGGGTTATAGGCAGAGTTTGAAGATTGTATTACGAGATTATTAGAGGTCGTATGGCTCCCTGCTGTAGTCGTACTTAATCAGGTTGTTCGTACACTTCCTTGCCTGGTGTGATTGATTGTGGGAGGCAGATTTGGTAGTTTGTAACGTCTGCATTACTGTAGGCTACCAGCATCATTTATATTGCCTTGGCGTCATTTAAACTTCCTAGCGTGATGGATTCAACATTCATGATTGGTGGGTTGTAAAGACATGCTACCGAATTGTACACTTGCAGTCGTACTTAATTCATTTAAAGTGCTAGGTTATCATGTTAGATTTGTAGTAAGAATTTTTAGTTTTCAATATTTGTTCAAATTCTATTTTCTTGCAAGCAGCTAGTAGGTGTTGTAATTAATGGTATCATTTTAATAAATGGTGAAAATCTGAAAGAGTTCATTGAATTTATTATTAATTGTTCTTAAATCCTGGAAGTTATTTTAAGTGCAATTAAATTAGAGAGAGAGCTAGCTGGGCTCTTTACACTAACAGTTTCAATATTGATTTCAATTCTTAGAGTCTTTGGGTTTCAATCTCAGGGTTAATAGCCACAAGAAGCCTTGCATCTATATGAGGCAACATGGAATTTTAGTATTCCATCCTGATAACCCTACCTATGGATTACAATATTTTTGGAAATATATTCCATAGATACATAGGGGAATTCTTCATCATGACCCATCTAAGGCATGATAAGGCCAACACTTCCTCTTTTTTGGCTTCTGTGAACCAAGATATGGCCCTAAACACAAAGGAACCAATGTTCCAAACTTTCCTCCTAACCACTTATTTCTGAAAGAAGGGGGTTTTGAAAAAAATTATAAACAATCCCTTTTATAATCCTGCAATCCATATAGTAAAACCCTAATGACTTAATCCAAACATTAAACATCCAATCATTCATAAATTTCTAAGAAGGTATTTTAGAAATACCCTGAGTTGCTAAAAAATTGTAACATTTTTTAACCTAACTTTTTCATTTTCAATTACATTGAATAATTGACATTAGTTACAACAATGAGGGAGGTAGCAGGGTTACCCTTACCTCTTCTATAGCCATCATGTTTTGAGGGCACAACTTCAGATGAAGAAGCAACCTCAAATCTGGAATCAATAGGGACGTTGCTTTCTCTAGTCACTACAACCTTGAAAGCTTTTTTACCTGCTTCAATGGTGACTTGGTCCATAGAGGGTTTAAAAGTAAAGATTGAAGGGTCATCTCCTGTATACTTCTCCACCATAGACCCAACTTGACAACACTAACATCAAGTACAAGGTCGACCTCCCTATGATTGATCACGAGATAATATGTGCATGCGTGAGGCCTCCTCGAGCTAAACTTAGGGATCTAGTTGCAGAGCCCTTTTTCAAGTTTTTAATTTCTAAATTACTATTACCAGTATAACTATTATTATTATATTTATATATTTATTATTTATTACATTATTTATAATAGAGGAAAATAGATTAATTAGTTTATGCATGCAAACTAGGAACAAGGTCTAATTCTCTTGATTACATTAAGGATAGTGGATCCACTTGGCTTAAACTTAGATTTGATGAAAAATGATTGAGCACAAGGTGAATTCATCACTCCTTGTTTGAGTTGAAATTGTAGGTTCTAGAGTTTTGAGAATAGCAAATAGAGAAGAGATGGCCATGTATGGTCATGATTGAGTGAGCGCTAGAAGAGTGACTCGTGATGGTCAATTGAAGGTTGATCATTTTTTTATTAGAAAGTGATTGCATCGATGATTGGAGAACACAAATTCACTATTTTTTGGGAGATGACCAGGGAGACGCCCTACGTCAAGATAGTGCTACAACATAGTTTTTCAAGAATTTCTTCACAATGTTCATTATAGGGAGAAAGGATAAAATAATGACCATTTTTTTATTATAAATGTTCATTATAGGGGGGATGACAGATAACAAACACTGATTAATATAGTTAGGTATTAGTTCGTAGGTGGTTGGAGATTTTGGTTATATTCTTGAATCTATATATGCATAAAGTATTATGATAATGCATTGCAGAATGAATACAATGTAATGTTTTTCAGTTTTATTATTAGTTTATATATTCCTTTAATTGATGTTGTCAAACACAAGCAACAATTCTTGTAATTCATCATGACAAGTACAATTTTTCTAATTTTCTCATGTTTACATTAACTAATGACCAATCCCCCATGTGAAAAAAGGGTTGGCCTTGCACATTAAAAATTATATGCACGAATAATTAATATCACATACCATTGAGCCAAAAAAAATATTTTTTATTTAAAAATTGTCTCTTTTTTTTTTTCAGAATTGCAAAAACATGGTGATTTTTTTTGTAATTTTTTTTTGGTGGTTTTCGACCACAAAACATGCAGATCATGAAGAACATATGCTGAAAATTTTGTGAAAATCTATTGTATTTTCTAATTTTTGGAATTTGGTCAATAATACATTGTATAGGGAGCTTAGCCGCGTCCTGCACTAAGATTATGTAGGTCTACACAGGAGCACAATCCCAAGACATAACAAATGTGTACTTGCCCGATTTAATTATAAGTTTAGTTGTAGATAAATTTAAATATATTTTATTATATTTATTATAAATCTATGTAAATGTAATTCTAATATTAATAAAAGTATTTTAACTAGCAGTTGCATGCTTTTGTACATGCAATGATGAGCCGATAGGAGTTTTGATTTTCAAGAAAGTGATGTTTTGTACAATGCAAATAGTAGATCATTAATGGCATGTTTAAGGAATTTTAGAAATAATAGATAACAATCTTTAGAACATGAGGTTTTCTTGTAAATTATATTTGTGTCAAATTTGTGATTGGTTTATTGTATAATATTGATAGAAAATAAATGATAAGTGAACACAAAATATCATTCAATCTTGTGAAGGAAAGACAATATAAAATCTAAGAACAATATGCTATATAAATCTAAAAAAATAGTTCAGAAATAGTAAACACAACAAACTTGAAAATTCCATGAGATAAACTTTGAAAAATCTCATCAATGAAATTTGCTTTTCCCTCTTTCCCTCTAGCAAGGACACATTTTTTTTATCAATAAAAGGCTTTAGTCAATAACCTTATTTATGCATAAAATTTATTACATTTTAAATCTTCATTCAATGCAGGCACTAGTACCTCAGTCTTGCCTGGGACATAAGTCCAAAAAAAAGTTACATAATAATTATAAGGGCATTTCCTCATTTACATTATTATTTCTTATAATTATGACAATGTCGTTGTTACATATCCTTTATAATTTAATTGTTCAAAATCTCCCCTTTTTCCTTAGAAGGTCCAATTTTGTTTTGTTTTGTCTTCCAACAACTTGCCTGATACCTGCATCACTTATCCTTCATGACTAAGATCAATGTATTAGTTTTTAATGATAAAGGAATCCAAAAAATATTTGTTTATTGTAAAGAGATTTCATATTTTTAAATACATTTCTTGCTGACTGGAACCTTTGTAAACTGTGGTAATGGTCATAATTTAAGAAGTATGAGAATGACAATCCACCTTCCCTTAAGCTATTGGAGGCTTGTGATTTCTTAATGTGGAGTAAGAGAATATCAAGACTACAATAGCTAACTTAAAGGTAGCTATGAGCCCCTTATAAACATCGAAAAGTCATTGCAAAGAAAAATATCCATTTTTATAAGGGCAAATTTAATTGAAGGTACTTCTTTGTCCAAAAACATTATACTAGGTGACCTTACTCTAATGCTAATAAAGTGAATACATATGTCAAAACAAGAATTGTTATTCCTTAATCATCGTATAATTAAAAAAAAAAAATTATAAAATTTATGATCATTCCAGATTTACTACTTTGAAAAAGACAGGAATTCCAGATTTACTACTTTGAAAAAGATAGGAATTACTTTAATCAATTTCAGAATGAGAACAAAAATAGCATTTTAAAAGAAATTATCAATAACCCAATATACTTATAACCCTTTCTTCTATAGGTCAAGCAAGGACACATTTTTTACTTGAGTAGATCATTAACAGATTTTTTATAATCATTTGTTCATTTTTAAATTTAAGTTTAATTCATGTTAGAAAAGCTTTTTTCTATGAAAATACAAAATCTTTTATAAAATAATTATCTTTAGATTTAAAAATTATATCTATTATCTAATTAAGAATATTTAGATAAAAGACTCATTCAAACAATAAAAGCTTATTATATTTTAATTAATCAATAACCATAAGCCACTTGTGTCTTTCATTATATTAATTAGAAAGATTGATTAATTACAAAAATTGTAAGTAGGATGAAACTAATCACATTATATTTGTTAAATTCTTTATTATGTACTCATTGTTTTGAGAGACATCCATAATATTACCATCAACTATATTTTTGAATAATAAATATTTTTTATAAAAAAAATATTATCTTTCAACTCTTTTCATTATAGATTTTTTTTTTAATTTTCTTATATCAACACACCTATAGAATTATATAACTTTATATTAATTTTATAGAAAAATACATAATCTAAATAATCTTTACTGTAATTAATAAATAAAAATATTTGCTACTTATACTATTAAAAACTAAAAAAATGAGGAAAAAAGACATAACTTTAGATTATTTTAAAAAAATTAGAAAAATATTTTAGTTTTCAATATAAAAAGATCAAATAAAAAATCAAATTAATTTGTGAATTTATTAAAATATTATGTTATTTATATCTCATAATCTTTTTAAGATACAAATATGCTAATGATAACCTACATTTGTTTATAAAAATATACTTATAAAACAAAAATAAAACAAAACAAGCATTTAATTTTTTTCATCAATTTAATAAATTAGATGATGTGGATAAAAAGATCAAGAACTACTAAAATTTTATTAATATAGAACCATGTAACATAATTTTCGCATGCAATTGTTATAATCCACAATTTCAGATCATCCAACTCTTCTTAAAAAATTGAGATAATTTGCATTTCTGTGAATTTGAGAAAACAACAAAGATCTAAAACAGATAAAAACATAAGCAAAAAACCTTGTAGAATTCAGCCCTAAAATGGCTTAACGCAACATTAGGAGATAAGCAATATCCAAAAGCAAATTCTTCGAATCATTGTTGAACAAAAAAAAGTGAGAGCTCTCTACCTTAACATAGGTAGAAGGGTAAATACCCTATTACGTTACTTGATTCGCTTCATTAAAAGAGGGTTTCTTCTCAGCGAATCAGAAAAACAAAAGGAAATTAATTTCTGGACAAATTAATACCATGAATGCAATCATATCTTGCAAACTGGTATTTTCTCATACAAAAGAAGAAAATCTGAAATTAATAGTAAAACTATTTTTCTTATTAAAACAAACAGATTTTTATTTTGAAATGAAAGTATTCATCCCATGAGAATATTAATAACACAACAAATGCATACCAAAAGAATGGATAGAGTGTAGAGATTGATACCTCAAAAAGAAAGAAAGAAAGAGATAAAATAAATAATGCATCAAACAGATAAGTTAGGGAAAAAACAGGTAAGTTGCTAAATCTGATTTGAGAATCTTTTTTTAATTTCCAACTAAAAAATATGGAAAAATTTGAAGTGTTTCCATAGCCAAAAAAGGAAAATTATCCGGTAAGAGGGCTGACAATTATAAAATTTGATGATAATAATTATATTAGTTTAAACAATTTTAGATGTAGCAATAAGTAATTCTTTTTCATTATAATTATTTTAATAATATAAATTAGAAATTGTAGTTAATTTTATTTTTTTCCAATGTTAATTTAAATTATTTTGTAAAGTATAACAATAAGCTTTATTTCTAATATAATTATAAGTAAAAAATTATAATTTAAATATATTATAAATAATATTTTATAATTATTTATAAAGTTAAACAAAGTAAGTTTATAATTACAAATCATTTTACATATAAATTAAAAATTAAAATTAAGATTAAAATTAAAAATAACTAAATAATTAAATTCAAGTATCATGTCAATAGAAATGCAATACATTCGTCCAATAAAATTATAAAAAAATATTTTTTACATATTAAAAAATTAAAAAATTTACATATATATTTTTAAAAATTAAAAAATTATAATGAAAAATAAAATATAATTTATTTTGATTGGTGCAAAAGAGTTCATTTAATCACTAATTAAGATACACAACTCAAAAAATGATACAATTGATACAATAGTACTTACCCTGTACTAATAACGACATTATATGTTATAACCAAGTAGCTGCTGGACAATATAAATGCTATAAACGAAAAAAAATAAAGCAAGGTTTTTCTATTACAACAAGTAAACATAGCCGACAAGAAAACATTGAGCCTCGCCATCGAAGGATGGCATTTAAAATTAAAAACCTGAAGGGTTATCTAATTCCTCCGGGCGCTCTGAAATTGCTGAATTTCGGGTGACTTGCAGAGCATGAAAACCCTTCAAATTCTTAAGCCTTTCACATTCTGGCCATTCTATGTGCTTGACCGTTGCTGGCAAGGTTTCAATCTCCTCTAAAAATTCATTTTTGCTAAGCTGGAGGGTTTCAAGTCTGGGGCAGCAGTGCCCAAAAATTGAAATTTTGGTCACAAGCGTCTCGCTTAGATTTATCCCCGTGAGCTTGCCCAGTGAAAAGGAAGACAGTGACCCAAAATCTAGTTCGCTGAGCGGGCAATCAGAAATCTTTAATGTCTGAAGGTTAGCCAGTTCCCTAAACCCTTGTGGTAAAAACCTCACTCCCGTGGCCTCTATACACAAATGTCCTAACAGTTTCAGATGCCCGAGAGTCTCGGGTAAACATTCCAAGGCGAAGCAATTGATAATAGAAAGGCTCTTCAAGCTGGACAGATCTCCAAGAGAATCTGGCAATCTTTTCAATAACGGACTACCAATTGTCAGCGCTTCCAATTTACTCAGTTGCCCAATGTTACTCGGTAACTCCTCTAAACTAGTGTCTTGAACTCGGAGCTCTCTCAAGCATGCTTGATCTGTGATTTGATGAGGTAATTTCTGCAATTTGAGGCATCCTGAAAGGTACAGATTTTCAAGCTGTTTGATGCTTTCTAGAATGTCTCTCTGAAGTGAAAGCCTCTTGCAACCAGATAAATCTAGATACTTGAGGTGTGTCAATTGCTGAAAAGAATCTGGCAATGTCCTCAATGCCTTGCAAGAACACAAATCCAGATGATATAGGTTTCTTAAATCCCCAAATCGGGTGGGTAGTGATGACAGCAATTTACAATGTCGTAGCTCCAGGTGCTCAAGTGATAAGAGATCACAAAACTCTTCTGGCAACCCTTTAATGCCAAACTCTTTACTAACATAACCTAACAATGCTATTTTTTTCAAGTGTTTCAGATACGATATTGATCTTGGAAACCTTTCAAAACTAGCGCTCCAGGTACCAGTAATAATCAGTTCTCTCAACTGCAGAGGAGCCTGCACTTGCAGCCAGAAAATATTGAGTGAACAAAAAACATGACTGAAAGCAAGAATTTAAATAGTACAACAAAGGCAAGTACTTACACTGGCATCATCTGTCCATAATTCTTGTAAGTTTAAAGCGTCATTAAGCTCCAAGACTCTTACATTTTCCAATGAAAGCCATGGCGGAAGAATTGTATGATTGAAATCTTTCCAGCGAAGCCAAATCAGGTCTCTTGATAGTTTGCCAACTTCTTGATTTAAAAAATCTCCGCTACCAACAAAAAGATTTAATCTAAGCGAGCCAGGCTTGACTCTACGAATTCTTTCACTTGTTTTCATAATTATCTTCCTTTTCAAGGAGTAGCAATAGCTGCCAGTTGCGTTTATCATTCCTCGGACTCTTACTTTCTGCATAGAAGAAACTAGAAGTAAGAATAAGAGAATGCTGTTTGTGAATGCAATTGTGTTCAAGATTAAGAATAAGAGAATGCTGTTTGTGAATTCAATTGTGTTCAAGATTTTTGTATCAATGTTTTGGATCAGATTCCATAATCCATCATCAGGATGAAAAGAGCCAGAGGAATCATAAGAGATGTGAAGATGCAGATCCCTTTTATTTATACTGATTTTGTAACTTCACATCTTTTACGATTTATTTGACTATCTTCTTTCTGATGATAGATCATGAAATGTGATTCAATATGTTGAAACAATTGCATCCAGAAACAACATTCTCTTGATATTATAAATTGTGAAAATCTCTTATTTTTTAAAATAAGAAGCATTCTAAAACTATTACAGAAGTCCGAAGCAAAAGGTTCCATTTCATGACTACTAAATTTTAATAAAGCTACAAAAGAAAGCATTGATTTTACCTGGTGTGGCCTAATGAAGATTATCTGGTTTGGAAATACAAGACGGTATGGTGCCCGTCTGTTTGCAATTTCTCTTCCCAAATCCCTCAGATAGTCGTGCATTGTAATGCAATTGTTCTCATCCAGATCCACAAGGCACTTATTCACAAGCACTTCCAAACCTTGCAGACCATTCCACCCTGATCCCTCCCATACTGCAACGGCTAAACTCTTTTCTTCTCCATTGAAGAAACATGCTGTATCTAAGAAAATCTCTTTTTCTTCTTCATTTAGCGCATCAAAGCTTACTCTGAGCTTCCCTTTTACATCATTGCGTACAATTCTGAACATCTTTTGCAAATGACTGTTCCAATAATACAAATCAATCACTTCTTCATCATGGTCTACTTTGCCCTTTCCCTTTACATCCTTGCGCAATATTTTGACCCTGTTCTGTAATTGATTGTTCCAACAATACAAATCAAACTCGTCATAGAATTGCGCCCCTAAGACTATGAGGGACAAAGGCAGTCCATCACAAGCAATTAAGAATCTCTCAACTAGATCCTCCAATTCCGTTGACAGTGGAGAAGGCTGTAGGAATCCGTGCCAACAGAATAGCTGCTTCGCATGAGAACGATCCAGTGCTTTAATTTTGTAAGTGAATGAGATCTCCCAACTTCGAAGGACATGAAATTGGCGTGAAGTGACCACAATCAAACTACCCAATCCAAGATTGTTCTTCTCTGGTATTAAAGAATTTAGTTGATCCACATCATCCACATCATCAAGAACAACGAGCACCCGAACAGATCTCAAACTGCCGGCAAGAATTCTCTTTCCCTGTTCTATATTGTCAACTGATACACCTTGAACCCCAAGGTCCTCCATGAGTTTTTCTTGCATCTTATGCAGTACACTTTTTGCAGAAGCATCCCTAATATCAAACAGAAAACTACACTTCTCCATGATTTTGTATTTATTGTTATATAAATGCTTTGCAAGAGTGGTTTTCCCACAACCACCACTACCCCAGATTCCCACAATTTGCACCCGATGGTCGTCGGCAGATCGAAGTTGTGTCTCTAACTCTTCTAGAGCTTCATCAACGCCCACTGGATGTTTGGCAACAACCAATGGTACTTTTTTAGTTACTCTCAAAGATCTATCAACAATAGATTTGATCAGCCTCCTCTCATCACTAGGAACACATACCCAACAGGACAAACATCGATTAACATGACATAAAGGTATTTCTTAAATTAACAAATAAGAAAATGTTGGATTGTTGTCTTTCTGAATTAAAATGTGTGTAATTTTGCATCATCAACGTTTTAATCATATTATATGATCTATCAACAGGATGAAGCAATAGATAGAGAGCAAAAAAGATCATGTAGTATGATAGATCATATAATATGATCCGAAACATTGATGATGAAAAATTACACACAGTTTAATCTAGAAAAGCAACAATCTAACATAATAAACTGTGGAAATAATTACATGAATCTTAAGAAAATGTCCGTAAACAAAAAAAAACCAGAGTTTATAGTACTCACTGATAGTTGTTAACGATGTGAGCGGCCGATAGAGGAAATATTTCGAGCTCATTTTTCCAGTCCTGAAGCTTTTCTGAGGTATAACTCCGCTCGCTTCTGTGTGAGGAAAATGTGTCACCATTGACCCCCTTCACAAATGGGACATCAAAAGGCTCAAAATGGTAGATAACAGGGACAATTTGGATACCAGTTTTGAGCACAAATGAAAGCTTTTGCAAACACCAGGGCGATTCAGCATAATTCTGGAAAAATATGGCTATATGAAGCGAAGCACTGCGCATTGCTGCTTCTATTTCTCTAGGTAAGGGATCTCCCAAATCAAACTCCACCGAATCAAGAAAAACCCTCAATCCCTTGCCACTGAGAATATTATGCACAGTGGTCGCGAGTAGTGTGTACTTGGGATTGGGTCCAAAATGATTAATAAATACATCATAAGGAAGCTGTTTTATTGGCATTGCAGAAAAAGATGCAGATGGTGCAATTCCTTGAGAGGAATTGTTATCCTCGTTCTCCGGCTGAGTGCCGATGGTAGACCTAGATGCCATCGAATTGGATTGAACTGATCACAAAGAAAGAAAGAGAACATACCATTTAAAGCAGGATGAAAACTTACTTCTCAAAGAGGGAACTGGTGGTCTTAAACATTCGTATGAAAGACGGCTACGTATTTTGTTGAGGTAAATTGCTACGTATTTGAATCGATTGCGATAGAGACAAAGAAGTCAGAAACCCGTCAAGATTGAGTAGGTGGGAATGGACCGGGCTATTCTTTGACAGAATGCATTCTTGACTTTTTTTTTTAAATTAGGAAAATATAGTGGAATTTTACGAAAATTTGAAGATGAATTCTTCATAATTGGAAAGGTTTATGGTAGAAACAACAAAAAAATAGTTGTATTTTTGCAAATCTGGAAAAAAAATTTACATTTTAGTTTTACGTTGTGGGGAAGATAGCCCAATGGGAACCTTTCTTTGATCTAAGAAACTTTGTGGAAGAAATGAATGACCATATGAGAGCCTGACCCACTTTGTACAAGAAACCATACATAAGGAATCCAGTGAAATTATCACGATCATGGGATCTGCCACTACACAACTCAAATCAATGCTTTTTAGCTGACCGACAACTTAATGGCGATTGATTCTTTGAATTTCTTTGAACATTGTCACTGAACAATTTGATGGAATCTATATCTAATTGGAATGTTTAAATGTTACAGCTTGTGCTCCAACCATAAAAGAGATGGAGAAAAATCTTATTGAATGAATGAGCGAGGGAATTTTAATGACATTCAGAGATCAAGTTGTTTAAGGGACTAAAAATCACAACATTAATACATTTTTATAATTGTTTCTCCCCTTTTTTGGGTAGTCCATCTACCAGTTTCACATTTAAGTGATGTGGGCTAGTCTTCAACCCTGCTATTAAACTTTTAGCCTATCTTTATTGCTATTAAACTTTTAGCCTATCTTTATTGCGACCCTCAAATAGATTTATTCATCATGTTCCCACATGGAGTTGGATTCTTTGACATAATGTACTTGTTTTGTCATTTTGTTTTGTCCATATGACAATTCTCAAGTTTTCTGACACCATCTTTTTTATTTCAATGTAAGTCTCCATGAAACCAACAAAGTTGTCAATTTCCACTTTCTTTCATTTTATGGTTTTAATAATTAAAGTGTACCATGCACAATGAAATGATCATATATGTAATATGTATTTCTTTATGTTGTGTAGGATGAAGTATGGTATCAAAAGTGCCATATTATTGTAGATGGATATATAGATAATTTGAGTTAATAAATCATAAATATAATTATAGAAGTGTAAATTTTTAATTTAGATTAGATAATTATATTAATTATATAAAGACAATTATAAAAGTTAAGGGTTTTAAATATAAATATAAATTGTTTACCCCACTTAATACCTTTGCTACATTTATTATTATTCAAAGTTAAACTCACTTTAGCTATTTTCATGTAAATTATTTTAAATATCATGACCCCTTCTTATGAGTGTTCTTTTCACCTCCTAATGACTTTGTTATGTTAGTTGACATTTTAACATAAACAATTTTATCTATTTTCTTATTTTATTTTAAACTTGATCTCACTTATCACCTGTCTTTTTTTTTTTTTGATCTATAACAAGTCATTTTATTAATATAAAAAGGAATTACATAAGATTTACATTAGAAAGTAATAACAACTTAACCCAACCGGGTAACCCCATTTACATCAAAACTGCTATCAACATAGTTTAACCACTTGGTAAACAGGAAACTAGGGCTCAAAAATACCATCCTTCCAAAATAAAAAAATTAGCACAGTTGCCACCATCGAAAAAGCACGCCATCGCATCCGTCCACTCGATAGGCTTGAAAAAAACTCCAATCGAGCATATCATTCCGGCCCTCAAAAACCCCTATTCACCTTTTCACGGGAAACCGTCTAAAACACCGCCTTGCATCTTTCGAACACCACCCCCGGGAGGCCATTATAAAACAAAAAACCACTGCCAGCAAGCCTTCCACACACCCGAATATACAATCACCAGTCGATCATCAACACATCAAAAAATGATTTCACCATCATAGGCACTATATCGGCACTTGCTCCCGCCCCTTCCGTCAACCACGCTTCTTACGAGGCACATTCACATAAATCGCCCTATCACAGAGTAAGGCCTTTTCTTCCGCTCGATTCAGAGCTTCTTTCAAAATAAAAAGCTTCCTCTTGATGTCATCACAATAGACCTCTTTATCAACCTTGCCCCACCATCTTAAAAATGGAACCTTGCCATATTTCACTCCTTCGGCCTCATCCTCAAAGCATTCCACATAATTGAAGCCCATTCCCAGATAGGCCCATTCCAGAATGGAATCTAGCCACTTCAACAGGTCCTTCCCAAACAAACGTGTCGCAAGACACTCCACCTCCGCTTCCAAATCCCTGGACTGCAGAGCCCACGCAATGAACATGGACACCACATCCATGTTTGAACGCCATTTCCTTCGACATTCTTGGAACTGTGACCCCAACACATCTAAGGCTGCCATAGCAACCTCCAGGTCCTTAAGCACTAAGAGCCCCAACATCCTCTCACGACTTATAGGCCCTTTAAATGATTTCTATTGTTTATCTGTCCCCACCGAGAATGTCGCCTCCATGAATAAACTCGGGTTCTTCCCAAAAAACTAGAGGAGAACTACCTTTGATTTGCAGTGAATAGAGGTAGAAAACACCTCTCTATTTAATAACCCGCAGCTCATCATTTCCGTAAAAGCCATCCCGCACTTCAGACACCCAAACGTGCCATCCTTACAAAAGCTCATCAATAAACTTAAAATGAGCATGCATCATTAAAGATGATGGGCTCATCAAGCTAAGGAGTGCCGCCAAAAAATAAGGAGAGAAAAAGAAGAGAGAGAGATAACCCGCTTACGTCACTCACAATGGCTGACAACACGTCGAACAGATTAAGTAAAGAATTCAGCCCAGTCATCACACAACTCAAAATAAATGCCATCCTCATAATTCAAACTTACTGCCCACTTGGAGACAACATCCGCCTCAGAGTTACCTTCTTGCTTAATATGCAACATTTTAAAATCTCCAAAGGAGGAAAGATTTTCATGAATAAGCCCTACAAAATTAGTAAGGTGTCATGCTTTCAACCCCCGGTTTCTTAATGCATTAATGATAATCTCTGAATCACCCTCAATATGTACTTTATCCACTTTCAACTTAACCCCTAGATTCACAGCAAGCATGGCCGCCCTAATCTTAGCCATATTATTAGTGTCATCTCGCAATCTCTAAGCTACAAAGGTAATTAGCTTCCCATGCTGATCTCTTGCAACAACTCCAGCACCAAAAGGGCCTGGGTTTCCATGCAAGGCCCCATCAAAATTAATCTTCACCCACCCTGCATCCGGAGGAGACCATTTAACATTCTCCCTTTCCAAAGAAACACACCCACCCTTCAACATATTCACATTCTGAAACTTCAAATTGGGCCACTTAGCATGCACTCTTATGTCCTCAGCATTATAAACCATTGAGCTTTGTTGAGAAAATAAAACAGAATTCATCACCTCCTCAATCGACACAAAGATCCTCAATTTCACATGAGCCACCAATTCAAATTTATCTTGAAAAATCCTTCGATTCCTCTCCTTCCACAATTCCCAAACAATGATGGAGGGACATACCATCTAGATTAAAGCTAAGGCCGACTTGGCCCTGGGTAAAGGCCAACATTGAAAAGTCTCCATGGTTGTCTTAGGCAGAGGGCCTATCCAGCCTAACTTACATTTGATGTAATTCCAACATTCATAAGCATAGGGGCAATGAATCAATAAATGATTTACATCCTCACATGCATTCATGCATAAGGCACACCTAGTGGGGCCATTCAGACCAAATCTTCGCCTCCTTTCCCCTGTTAAAATTCTCCCATTTGCTGCTAACCAAGCAAAGGATCCTGCCTTAGGCAAGCAAGCCTTATTCCAACATAAACTGGCAGGCCATCCCAAAGAAGCCTCCTATAGTCCCAAGGCCTTATAACCAATCTTTACTGAATAGGATCCGGAAGAAGAAGCCCTCCACACCACTCTATCCGGCATCGAGGAAACAAACACCTCCCTATTCTGAAAAACCTCCAACAACAGGGATCTCTGATTTGTTGATAGTGGAAGATGATCCAGTGTTTTCCACACCCAACAAAGGCCAAACCCTAAATCCTTAGGTTCCATATAGTCAACAACCTTGTCACCCCATAAGTCAATCATCAGTCTACTTACCTCAACAAACCTAGCTTCCTTGATCAATGGGGTATAGTTATTCCAGGATTCTGTCCAGAACATAGCCTTCCTCCCATCCCCAATATTCCAAGAAGCATGATCAAGAATAACCTTCCTACACTCCAACATAAAGTTCCAAATAGCTGATCCACGAGGGGGATCCTTGATTCTAAGAATACCTTCATCACCAGTAATACCCAAATATTTGGCTCTGATTATCTTGACCCATAATTTATTAGGTTCCTCATAAATATTCCACACCAATTTTTCTCCCATAGCAAGATTCATCCTTCACCAGTCCTTCAAACCAGCCCCACCGTTGACCTTTGGCTTACATATTTTCTCCCATGAAATAAGAGGCCACTTCTGATCCTCTTGATTACCACACCAAAAAAATTTCTTCATCCTTTTCTCAATATTCTCTAAAACTTTCTGAGGAATTTTAAGATAGCTCATAGAGTAAACAAGGATGGCAAAAATAACTGTTTGAAGAAGCAGAATACGACCAACAGAAGAAAGCCATTTACCCTTCCAACTTTCCATCCTCTTAAAACATAGCTTAGTTAGATCGTTCCATAAATATGGTTTGCACACTCCTTCAAATAATGGGATACCCAAATACTTACCTAGCAGGAAGCCTTGTTTCATACCCAAAATGTTGCAAATCTGCCTTCTCAAGCCAGCATTAGTATTAAAGAAGAAAATATCATACTTGAACTAGTTTACACACTACCCTGAGGCCTTGGCAAAGGAATCTAAGGATTTCTTTATAACCCTTGCCTCCCTAAGAGAGGCCTCCCCCATCAAAAAATTGTCATCAACAAATTGCAAGTGAGTGGTTGGATCCATCCCAGCAGCAATGGATATGCCTTTCCAAACACCTAACTCCCGCTTCCAAGCAATCAATCTCCCTAAAGCTTCAGCCATAATGATGAAGAGGAAAGGAGAAATAGGATCCCCTTGCCGAATGCCCCTTGTAGTTTCAAAAAAACCTTGGGGACTTCCATTAACAAGAACTGAAATCCTAGGAGTTGTCATGCAACTTTCAACCCATTTCAGCCAAGAGTCACAAAAACCAAACCTCCTAAGAACCACAATGAGAAACCCCCTGTTAACATGATCATAAGACTTTTTAACATCTAGCTTAATCATCATCTTGGAAACTCTCACTTTTCGAACAGTGTGAATGGCCTCGTGAGCCACTATTATTCCCTCAAAGATGGACCTATTTGGAGCAAACCCACTCTATTCAAGGGAAATCAAAAACTGCAATAAAGGTTTCAAACGGTTAGCCATTACTTTAGAAATCACCTTATAAACTGTATTGCAAAGGGCAATTGGTCTGAAGTCATCAAAGGAAAGGTAGGTTTCCTTCTTAGGGATTAAAGCAATAAAGGTGTTGTTGAAATCCTTCAATATGAAACCTTTACTTCTAGACTCCACCACACCCCACAACTCATCCCCAACAATATCCCACATCTTCTGGAAAAAATTGGCAGTAAATTCGTTAGGTCCAAGGGCCTTTTCTCCGCCTAGGTTGAAAAGAGCCCCCCTCACTTCCTTCTTAGAAACCAGGGCCATAAGTTTAGAATTCTGATCCTTGGATAGAATACATGGGATTCTATCCAAAATATCATTCAAATCATCATTTGAGACAGCCATCTCACTGAACAACTTCTTAAAATAAGCCTCAACTTCATCATTAATCAGATTTTGATCTGTTAGCACCCTACCATTACTATCTGAAATAGAGAAAATTATGTTTCTCACCCACCTCTCTTTGACAGAGGAGTGGAAGAACTTAGTATTACGGTCCCCTCTCTTTAATCACGTCTCTAGATTTCTGCCTCCAAAAAATTTCTTCCCTTGCCAAAATTTCCTTATAATTGCTTAGAAGAGCTTTTTCTTCCATGAAAGCCATTTCATCTATCCCACATACAAAAACTCTCTCATTCAAGGCTGCCAAATCCTCCTCCAAAAGCTTTTTTTCATGAAAAAGTTTTTAAAAGAAACTCTATTCCAAAATTTCAACTGCTCCTTAATGAATTGTAGCTTCTTAAAAAATTTAAAAGCAAGATTACCTTCTATCTCTGGAGCTGAATTCCACCATCCTTTAATAAGATCAGGCAGACAGGGATCTCTAAACCACATTGTTTCAAACTTGAAAGGAGATCTTAAGGGAGTCAAATCATCTTGAATGTTGAAACAGACAGGAAAATGGTCTGAACCAAAGAGAGGAAGGACAGCAGCAGTTGTTATCCAATTTTCATTATCCCACGGCCCTGCACAAAGGAATCTATCAAGTTTCTCCACAATATTCAAAAAACCACTTCGTCTATTATTCCAAGTGAAACCCCCTTCCTTAAACACAATCTCCCTTAACTCTTGAGACCACACAAAGTCAGCAAAGTCTCTATGACTCTTACCTCCCCATCCACGGCCCCCCATCTTCTCTATTGAACTCAATACTGCATTGAAGTCCCCGCCCAACAGAAACAACATTTCCTTATTGGAATGAAGAATATTACCCAAATCCTGCCAAAGCCTTTCCTTTTCCCCAGGGTTGTTGGGGCCATAAATATTCACAACAAAGAAAGAGACCATCAATTGTTTAGAAGAAACCTCCAACCACTGAAAGTTTCTAGACTGCACAACCAAATGAACTGAAACAACCGACGGATCCCACAAGGTGCCAAGACCTCTAGAAGCACCAACTAAGAAAGAAAAGAAACAATCATATCTCCTAAACCATTTTTTAAAAGCCAACTCCTCCCCCGACTTCAGCTTAGTTTCTTGAAAGAGAATTAAATCAGCCCGAGCTTGACCAAGACCTCTCTTGATCAAGCGAATCTTGTTAGGGGCATTGCAGCCCCTGACATTCCATGAAAGGATCCTCATTGTTGCTGGGAAAGGGTATATCCCCTTCCCGATCTCAGCAATTTTGTTTGGTCTATTGCACAACCAGCTAGCTCCAACTTCTCTTTTGTAGAACGAGCCCCTCTTTTCTTCCTTTCACCCAGCCTTGGGCCCTTCAAAGTTGAATATTCCTGCCCTAAACCTCTAGGGCTTAAGATATTCAGAATATCAAAGATGCCTAGATCATCTTCTCTTTCATCTTCACTGAAATCCTGACCTGAAGCAGAAGCACCAATTAGGTCCCCACCGCTATCTCTAACATCCTCAAAAAGGCCTTCCAAATTACGAATAGGGGAGATCCTTTCGTCAGTTGGGTCTCTCTTCCCCTCAGGACCCAATTCCACCTTATCAATTTTGCACACTGAACCAACACAATCTGAAAAGTCATCGGCACTTGGATGGGCACTTATGTCTCCTACTTGAGAAGTGTTTTGAATTTCCTCCAAGACAGGACCACTCTCTACTTCTAAGTGCTCTATCATTCCCATTCTATATGATGAGAAGGGCTTATCTCTTTCACCTCCCATCCCTGGGGCTCGTATTTAGCAACCAAACCATCCTCTAGATGTCTATGTAAAGATTCATCCTCAAGAACATTAGTTGGAGAAGGATTCACCTTATTCCACATTGAGAAGGGACTTTCACTTACCTTCTGAGTAGACATCACATCCCAATCTGAAGCAAGCACAGTAGAGCCTGTCGGGAACAAGATCTTATCAACTTCAGACAAAAAAGGTGTATCCTCAATAAACACCTCTCTTTCCATGACAATAAGGCCCTCTTGAGTGAAAGATAAAAAAACCATGAGCCCTCACATCCATAGGCTTTTCTGTCATCTGAATAAGACGATGAGATAAAAGAGAGCTCTCAGCCATTTTACCCTTATCAAGTGCTTGGGACTCTGAACTTCCTAATTCTGAGCTTGCTTGATCAACCACCTTTGTCACTAGATCCTGCCTCCACTCACCATGTTCAGTGTGAATCAACATATGGGTCAGAAGCTTAAAACACATTTGTATCCAGACTAAGACCCGAGGAGTGATTGCATAAGACACCTCATTAACAACTTCCTCCCACTTAACAAATTTTCCCAGAGCTTCCCCTAGGATTCTGATAGTTTCATAAGTTCTATACTCCTCTGGGAGGTTTTCAAATCTAAACCAAACTGGTTCCTCCTTGATTATCTCTTTTTTAGGATTGAAGTTTGCCTCCCACTTCTTTAAGACCACTCCTTTCCCGTCCATAAAAAAAGGCCCATTACAAAGGATCCAATCCCTATCCTCCTTCGAAGCACATATGACTAAGAGAAAACCATTCACCAGAGTCTTTAAGGAGATAAAAGAGCCCTACCAATATTTTTCACACCAGGCTTTAACCTTTGAATAAGACGGCCATGGCCCGAGCCATTTCATAACTAGGGCTTGGTCATCCAACCGGGTTTTTTCCTCCATCAATTGAGGGTTGTTCAAAACTACATCAGCATATGAGGAAGCCTTAATGGTATTGCTATTTTCTGGAGAAAAGCCAACCTTATTATAGCTAGGTCTTGCAACCAACGAATCCGAGCCCCCTTCCTTCTTCCTCCAAAACTTTTCCTCAATCTAATGAAACCTAAAGTCTTTTCCAATCGAAAGTCTTCCATGAAAGCTTTTTCTACCTGACAATTGCTTCTCCCTCCTCCTTCCATACCAGCCCCCTTCATGCTGAAAACCCTTGCCCCCACCGCCTCTATTCTGAAAACCCCTAGTGTAAGGCTCTTGACCTCTTCTGTTAAAAGGCCATCTACTGTGTCTTCGAGTCTCCTGAACCCCGACTCCATTGAAGTGTGGCGCCTGATTCAAACCTCCGTCCCACCATGACCGTTGCCGCTGAAGGTTCGCCATCAATCCTATCACCTATCTTTTTTAATAATATATTATTATTTTAATTTAAAAATGTATAAATTTTAATCATTTTTATTTTTAGATTTCTAAATTTTGAATTAGAATGTGTTAATTTTTGTATTAGCATTTCAGATCATACTTTGTAATACATTACAATTTTATTTTTCTAATATATTAATACTCTAAAACATTGATTTAAAAACTAACAAGACCTAACCCAAGAATTCAAAAAATAACAAGAATTAAAATTATAAATTATAAATTATAAAAATCTAACATTATTCATTTAACTCTGTAACAAAGATATGCCTAGCTTTTATAAAATCGTAGGCATAATGATAAGCAAACGGGGAAGATTTGACCCCTACCTACACTTCTCGGGTAGAAATCTCCGAAATCTCCAAGGTCTTCAATTCACGTGCATGCACACCCCAACCTATACTTCTATGGTCAAAGTCTTCAATTCATGTGTATGCACACCTTTGAAATTTTTTGACATATAATTTATTTTATTTGAATAATTGAAAAAAAACACCACTCTAAAAGGGATTATGTCGCTGGGTAAGTTCCAGACATAATGAACCAACAACCCCAAAAAAGTCAAACTTTTATTTTTTAGATTTTTCAGTTTTCGACTACAAAATTCCTTTCACTTTCCTTCCTGTAAATCCCCTTTTTTCCTCAAATTCCATTTCTTGGATTTCCATATGAGTCCATGGCAGCTGCTTCCTCTTCAACAGGCCGACCTCAGAATGCATTCGATGAAATCGTGAAGCCGTCTGCTTCATCCTTAACGACAGTGCGGAAGGAGCCCTTTGAAGTTTTTATCAATCATCGTGGACCTGATGTGAAATTGACACTGGCCAGCTCCATATACCATGTTCTTGATCTCCTCGGAATCAGAGTCTTTCTGGACAAAGAAGAGCTTGATCTGGGCGATGTTATACCAAAAGCAATTGAAGATGTAATGCGCAGTGCTCTGATTCATATTGCCATATTTTCAAAAAACTATGCGGGATCGCCTTGGTGTTTGGCAGAGCTGTCGCTTATGCTAGAAACAGGGGCCACAATTATTCCCGTCTTTTATGATGTCAACCCTGTTGATCTCAAATTGTGGGCTACGGGATTGTATGCTAACGCCTTTATCAAGTATGAAAGAAATGGTAGATATAAGTCAGAGACGCTTGAAAAGTGGAAAAGGGCACTCCATAAAGTTTCCTGTCTTTCTGGCTATGAATTCAAGAGTAATGGGTACGTATCAAATGTTCCGTCGCTTTGTGAATGTTGGAACTGTTTATGATCTCTCTCATTTTGTATGAGGAGAAGCGCAGTTTTTTATGTAAATATGATCAGTTTTTTTTAAAAAATTTTTTTGATTATTTTTGCATGAATTAGAATTAAGGGTGTTCTAAAAGTGCAGTTTTTGGATGAGTTTGTAATAATTGTATGTTCAATTTTATGATCTTTAAGAATTTGTGAATGAATTAATGACGTTCATGAGGTCAAGCAGTCTAAGAGACCAAAGGAATTCACACCTCTATATAATTTCTATAATCCTTTCCAATTCTGATCTTCTTTTATGAAGCTTGACCAGCAAACCTACGTTTTGGTTGACCTTATCTTCTTCAAATAGTCTGTTCATGTTGTCCACTTTCAAGATGGCTTCATAATTAGCACGAATATCTTCATAGGCAGTGCATTCTATGAGAAAGTGTGAGACTGTCTCAATTGCACCCGTCCTACAAAACATGCAAGTTCTCTCCTCCCAAGCCTCTTTGAGCCTCTTCCATCTGCCGTCTTGCACCTGAGATGATGCAATCCCCTCCTCAATTGTATCATTAACAGTTCTGCTTTCCCTTATTTAAATCTTTCACTTATTTGAAATTTTCGTAATGTATTCTTACCCCTGATATTTCTGATGAACTGATCCTTGATCACGCAATTAAATATTTTTATACGTACGGTAAATGAATAAAAGGTTTATTTGTACGTTTGCTGTGCAGCAATCTCTGTTTTTCTATTTTCTTCACTGATCAGATGCATCCTTATTTTGTTGTTTCTTAAGATTTTTCTTTTCCAAAATCTGATATTTGTCTGCATTTGCAATGGGCAGAGATGAAGGGATTCTCTTAAAAGGAATTGTGAAACGCGTACAACAGGAGATAAAGAATGTGAAAGTGCCATTCGAGGCAGCTACTTATCCAGTTGGATTGGATAATGCCGTACGAGAGTTTGAAATTGTCAGATCTGCTCGAGGTTATCGAGATGTAGAGATCGTGGGAATTGTGGGCATGGGCGGCTGCGGTAAGACTACAATTGCCAGAGAGTTATATAACAGAAAATTCTCAGCCTTCGAAAACTGTAGCTTTTTATCCAACGTAAGAGAGGACGGGTTGCATGAGTTGCAGAAAAAGCTCTTGGAGGACTTGGCACATCTTAGAAATTTACCATTCAAGGATGTAAGCCAAGGCAAATCTATTTTATCTGGGCGTTTAAGATCCCTTCGCCTGCTCATCGTTTTGGATGATGTTGACCACATGAATCAACTGAATGCTCTGTTGCCAGAGAAGGGCAGAAGTTTTGGATCAGGTAGTTTGATCATTATTACTACACGCGATTCGGCGGTTCTTAGATCGTGGGGTATTTCCTGTATTTACAAATTGAGAACGCTGGATCCCTATCATGCCAAGGAACTATTTTGTTGGCATGCTTTCTTGGAACCTGCTGCCCCGGACGCCTTTGAAGATCTTGTTAATATGTTTGTAGAAGCCTGTAATGGACTGCCCTTGTCTCTTGAGGTCATTGCAGAAATGCTCTATGGAAAGTCTGAGGAGTATTGGAACTCTAATTTGAAGAAAATCTCCAGATTATTGCCTAGAGAGATCAATAAGAGGCTGAGACTCAGTTATGATGCACTTGACAATGAAGAAAAAAATATATTTTTGGATGTAGCTTGTTTCTTCATCGGCGAAAAGAAAAATTTGGCCATTGCAGTTTGGGATGCAGCTGAGTGGAGTGGTCTGCAGAGCTTGGAAAACCTTGTGAACAAGTGTCTTGTTGAGGTCGACAAGCAGAAACGCTTAAGAATGCATAATCATCTTCGAGATTTGGGGAGAGAAATTGCAATTGAGTGTTCACCCCTTCGTCTTTGGTCCCCCAAGCAGATTGACAATATTACAAGATACACAGAGGTAAGATTAGTACTTTTTCTATGGATTATTTGCTTCTCTCACCGATTGCTTTAAGATCAGTATACATTTCTGCTGTCTTCAGACTCTTCATTTTCCTTGACGAGCTTTCAAATAGAAAATCAGTAATCGACAAAGTCTATTGAATATTGCAATTAGTTTCTGGATTCGATTGTGGAAGTTTTTTTAGCATTGACGTTTCGGATCACACTCCGTGATCCATCATCAGAAATAAAGAGTGAAGAATGAAAAATAAAATGAATATTGCTTGTGAATAGATTACTTTTATATTCAATAGAATGGATTACTTTTATATTAAAAACATCACTCCGTGATGTTTTTAATTCTATTGAATATTGCTTGTGAATGGATTACTTTTATAGATTTAACCAATTTCATAAAATACTGAATTTAAAATCTACATGACGAAGGATACTCAAAATGCTGGATTTAAAATTGACATGACGAAGGATACCCACAAAAACCGAATAAGGATTCTATAATCGACATTTAATGAATACATATATTTTTTTTTTTATAGTGCGTCGGTTAAGCTCGAGACGGAATGTACCAAAGATAAAAAATGTCAATTTTTTTTGTAAAAATACAGTGATTTTTTTGCAATATTTTTGTGGTTTTCAACTACAAAATGTGCAGATCATGAAGAACAGATGCTGAAAATTTCACAAAAATCTGTTGTGTTTTCCGTTTGTTGAAATTTGATCAATGGTACATTCTGTCTGGAGCTTAGCTGCATCCCATTTCTAAATAATCAAGAAATGTATTTTCTACAGCACCTAATTTGTTTTTGGCCTTTATATAAGGCATTGTCCTCATTTTTTCGTCTTCATGTCCTATAACTTGTCGTAGCTTTGGTTTTTGTCTTTCATATAACTAGGTTTCAGTGTACTGTTTTCGTTTTTACTGACTCTTCCTTGTTATAAGCACTTTGAGAGTTTGCAGCTTACCCTAACCAATAATTTTGAAGTAGTTTCAGCTTACCACAAATGTACCTAGTGGTTTCTAGTTGATTATAAACCTCACATATAAGTGGGTTTGGTTGATCACAAATCTAGCACACAAATGATTTTAGATTCAACCATGAACCATCATGACGGGAAACTAATTTACAATGCACACATTTTCTGAAAACTTTCATCACTCTGGATGTTATTCATGAACTTTTATGCTTCTCGTTTTGTACCTGCATTAATTGATTATTGTGTCCATTGAAAAACAATTCATCTACAGAAATACATGGATGTCATCTGCTACACTTACTGATTCTCCTTTTCATCTACACGGTTCATCAATATGTTTAACTCATGTAATCATTACCTTGATCCCTCACACTTTGAAACTATTTCACATTCCCCTAATCAAAGATTTAACTTCTATGATTCACCATTAAGCTTAGATACTAGTCTACTTGCCACCATCATAATTATTTAAGTAGTTAGTTCCACAAGTTGATGCCATTCATATAGGCTAGCTGAAGTGACTTTTCTTGCAGCCAAAGCTGTTACTCTCTCATAATTTAAAACGAACAATGAATGCAGCAGGTGCAGCAAATTAAACAGCTCTTTTTCACAAATTCATCTAGTGGAGACCTGGAAGATCACTCTTATAAAATCTTGGTCCCTCCCGTGACTGAGTTTGGCGCAAACCAGCTCTGATACTAAAATAGAAAATCATTAATCAATTAAGTCTAAAATATTGCTTGTGAATGGATTGCATTTATAGAAGAAATCTGATTTAACAGATTTCTAAAATAATGGATCTATGATCCACATGGTGAAGAATACTTACACGAACTGAATAAGAATTTTATAACAAATCGACATTTCTAGATTATTCGAACATTCTCTAGTAATATGTAAATGTGTCCTCCCTAAAAAATTTCATGTATTGACTGCAAATTAATACAAAGAATTTAACTGTAGCCACATTGATGAACCATGCTGTCTCTTTTTTCTGTTTAATTTTAATTTGCTGCAGGTTTATATTACTCTGTTCTGCTCTGCTTTTCTTAACATATTTATTTTCACGTTTTCCCTTATTGAAATTGCACTCAGCAAAGAACTCTGATCCGGGGAATAATGGCAGCTACAACTCAATTTGTTGCATGTTCTGCTTGCGACGAATTCCCGAAATGCTGCGACCCTTACCCACCGCCATTTAAAGAATGCATGGATCTTATGTGCTCTTCAAACGTTGGAGACAACCGCGTTAGATCAAGGATTCTATTACAACTTCTTGTTGTCGCCGGAAACCATTTCACCTCAGATTTCGCTGAACTATCAAAGGACCTGGTGTGGCTTCGTTGGTTTGATTTTCAGCATTCAAATCTTCCGTCCTGGCTTTCATTAACAAATTTAAGGGTTTTAGAGCTTTATGGCGCATCTAGATTACAAGAACTGAGGGAAAATAACGAACGTGTAAGTAAAACATAGATTGCTTTCTTTTTTATCAATATTTCATTTCGTAGTTAAATTGAATTAAAATTTGTTTTAATAGCTTATGGATTTAACTGTGGTAGCAACTTATAAAAATTGCTGATTCGGTTAAATTAAAAAGCTATCAAGATATTATCATAAACTCTAGAAATTTCATGCATCTGATTAAATTAAAATTATGCGCAGCCTCCACAAGAGTTGAGAGAGATGATTATTACTGCTACCGAAGGCAACATTTTCCACAGTTTTCCAAGCGAAGTGTCAGGACTGGAGCATTTGACAAAGCTAGCCTTGATTTCTTATCATGGAGAAGAATTTCGCTTTACAAGACTGCCGGATAACTTGTGTGATCTCCTGTCACTTGAGCACCTGGAACTACGCCATTGCAAATTACTGTCATCCCTGCCCACCCGTTTTGGGAAATTGAGTAAACTGCGTCATCTAGATTTGGGATTTTGCGAGATGTTAAAGAGGCTGCCAGATTCTTTTAAGCAGCTCGTAAACCTGGAACATCTAGATCTATCAGGCTGCAAGAAGCTTGTCCCCATGCCAGACATTCTTGTAAACATGAGAAAACTGGAGAATTTGTACTTGTCAGGATGCCCTAAATTGCAAGAATTGCCCCTGCAAATTACAGAGCAGAAGTCCCTTAGAGATCTGCATGTGAAAAATACAATGCTAATGAATGTACCAGACAGTATCGATCAACTAAGCAAATTGGAAGCGCTGCTGATTGGAAGCCCGCATTTGACAGGCTTGCCAACGTATCTTGGCAATTTGACAAGGTTGATTCGTCTCAAAATTACAGGATGCATTAAGCTGGAATCTTTGCCCGAATCTGTAGAGCGTCTCAAGCTTTTAGAATATTTAAGCATAAAATCCTCCGGAGTGAGGTCTTTGCCAGGAGGATTTAGGCAACTCACAAGCCTACAAACTCTGAAAATTTTTGATTGCCCGATTGCCGAGCTAGATCTTGGGACGGAGTCTTCTTCTTCTTCTTCAGTGGGTAAACTCAAGTCAATACATCTGAAAGCAACCGATGTGAGGAGATTATCAATTTCCCAAGATTGCTGTCCCAATCTTGAAACTCTTCAGCTTGAGCTGAATTGCCGTTTAATGGAGTTAGAAATCCTCACAACATCAATCAAGACGGTGAAAGTGTATGAATGCAAAGCGTTGCGCAACATAAACTGTATACCGGGCATGCTAAAACTTGAAAATTTCGAAATAACTGGATGCCCGGAATTAGGTCCAGATCCAGTTACAGCCGCCAGGAAGTTGCCCGTATTGAGTCACTCCACAGGTAGGCTCAGTTACCTCCAAACTATTTGGAACAGAGTATCCAGGAGGGTTTTCTCAGGCTAAAAACATAATTTTGTTGCATTTGAAGCTTATCTGTTCATTTTTTAAATAATGAACCTCTTCCATTTATGGGGAAAAGTACTGATTGAATTTGAATTTGATTATTTCTATTAGGGTTAATGAGTTTGTGGCTAAAATTATAAAATATTGATATACAAAATCATTAGTATAAGTTTTTAAATCAAATTATCTATAATTTTTTGTCTCAAGACTTAATTTATCATAAACGCTTTACATACAGCTACAGAGAACCAAATGTAATAGGGAAGAGTAACACAACTCTAAGCATTGGATGTTGAATTTTTGGTTAAGGTTGTCAAACCAAAAGTTTTAGTTACAAAGATAGGCCCTTTGGCTTTGGATGTATGAATAGAGAAAAGTAATTTGAGCTTAGATATCTTCACACTTAATAAGTTTACTATTTCCTTTATAGTGAATAGTGGATGCTTCTAACTACATGCAAAAATTTCTAATTGTTGTATGATGGGGTATGCTCGAGTTGCATGAAAACGAATGAGGACTCCAAATTGTGGTGCTCGTGGTCAATAATGTTTTGAGCTAATATGTTTATCTATCATCACTCTAGGCTAAGCTACTAATTTGGCATGGTGTGCCTATCCACAAGCTTGCATTGTATGAAGATGACAGATAAACATGGATCAAAGGCAATAACTTGTGCAAAAAGGAGCTTAGTTGAAACAATTTTGTTTGAGAATTCAAGCTATTGTCTACAGAAAGTGACAAATTATACTTGGTGTCTCAGAGAGTGAACTCATAGATGAGTTCTAGGCAAATGAGGCGAGGTGTTGTGCTAAAATATTGTAATCAAAATATTGCAAATTGTGGAAATGAAAATTGATGTCAACATCCACTAGGAATGTAGTAGTTTAAATTGAAAAACTCTTTACAATTTGCAAGAAAATTATGTGTCTACAAAAGCTTTGCATAATATTTTTTTCAACAAAGATAATGACAATAGAATGATAGTAATGGTAAGTAGAAATCATTCTCTACAAACAACCAAAAAATATTTAAGCAATCTATTGCTTATCCACTACTCATTACTCTGTATGTTAGGCCAATAAATATAATGCTACAAAAGATTGAATGGAATAGTCAGCAAATTTCTTAAGAGAATAAATAAGAGGAGCACAACAAATTGCCAAGGCAGTATGAAATCGTTGATATTTCCTATTGAAATTAATTATAACGGTGAAGAACCTCTTGTCACACAAACAAAAATTATCATGAACGTGAGACAAAGCCCATGAGATAGAGGCAAAAAGATTCTAGAAAAAAAATGTGTTTATTTAATTTTCACCAATATTTTTTGTCATACTCCATGATCTATTGTCGGGATGGTGAGATAAAATGATAATAGAATTGCATGTTGGATCTCTTAAAATAAAAGATACCAAAAAGGCACATGGAATTCAATACATAATAAAAGGTTGTAGCTAAATAATATATTATATATGGTGAATAAAGGCAAGCTAACTAAGAATATAATAGTATTACAAAATAATTTATAACAATAATATAACACTAAGTATGATAAATGAAGTAGAAAATGAATTGGAATAAACAAGGAATGAAATGTAGATGATTAATAATTAGGTGCAGAATAGATTATAGAGAGAAAAAAGAAAAAATACCACTCAATGTGAAAGATGTTCTAACTGAAATGCAATATTCAAAGAAACACTTGCCTCCAACTCACTACTTATGTTGAAAGGACTTAAACTCTATTCATTAACATTATTAAAATTTGTATTGTATCACTAGCTTGACCGAAAAATTTGGACAAAATTCATTAGTTCTCCATTACTATGAAAGAAGAGGTCTCAAATACTACACAAAGTAACCTAGTTGTTGTGCAAAGCTAAGGGATACTATATGTGTGTGAAGCATTGCAAAGTGGATATAACATATGGTAGCTTCAACATGAAACTCAATAAAAATAACACTTATTGAAAAGCATATTTGGATGCTAATAGTTCTCAACTCATCTTAGGATGGTAGTATATTCCTCCCTACATTGGGCATCGAGTATTATCATGTTTTACCCTAAATCCAACATATTATGCTAATGTTCCATCAACTTTAGGAATGGTATATTCAACTTGAATTCCATGTTATCACAAAAAAATGACAAACAAAAAAGAATACATATATGAAGAGTATCCAAATCAAGTATAAATGTAATGCAACGGGGGATGGAGATGGCAAGATAACATGGGGCATGTTCCAAAGATGGCATCGAGTGTCATGTTTTAGGGAAGAGGAGGTGGTGTGGACAACAATATAAATCTTATAATGTATGTATAGTGAATACCCATGTTTCACAAATTTAACTATACATGGCATCAAAATCAAGATAGTGGCAACAAGATATATAATTAACATAGTGAAGACAATAAAAATACAAATGTTAAAAAATTAAGACTAAATGTTTATTGATTGTAAATTTTCTTCTTAATAATTAAGGAATCGCATAGGTTCAGAAAAATTGGTGAACAAAATGACATTAACAAGGGAATTTGCATAGTAAGAGTAAGATTGGGTTTGTAGTAGGGCAAAATTTTAACTTTTGTCTCATCTAATGTTTGTTCAATTGTTCAAGCATTGAGTTGAGCTTTGATCTTCTTAAGAAATGGCATGGTTTCCATGAATGTCTTACCAAACTTCTCTTTGAACGTATTTAACATCTCTAATTGCATTTTTTTATCAACTTTCTAATTTGAATTTTGCAAGTATATATTGTTCCTCGATTTTTCTTCACATTTCTTTTTTTATACTTTCGACTATCTGATAATATATTAGAGTTTAATTTAAAATATAGAATAAAATCCATAATCAAATGCAAAATTAGGATGATAGATTATAGAGTTTGATACAAAATATCGAAGATCAAATTTCGTGATGAAGCTTAAATTCTTGATAATAGATTATAAAATTTGATCTAAAATATCATAACAAAAAAAATTCATAATCAAATTTTTTTTTAAAAGTATACTAGTCATTGTTTTCCAATACACACCAAAATTTTATGCACTTAGCACCTCAAAAAAAATCTATGTTAAGCTCCACTCAAAAAATATTAATTCGCACATAACCCATATGATCATTTGGTTTGTAAGTAAAAATTACAAGCAATGTTGCTAGAAATTTTAGCTTCAAACAACCATATGGAATTCTAACAAGCAACATAAAGAACCAAATTAAATGCAAAGAAAATTACCATAAAAGTACCAAGTTCTAGATCTATTCCAATGTTTATAATAATGCCATTCTATAGAATTCTAAAATCTTTAATAGTCGCATCTAAATGGTCCACAATTTTTGGAGTAACTCCAGCCTGAATCAACACTTGAATGAGTAATATATACCATAGTTGGAAAACTCGCCAAGGCCTGAAAAAAATTTGGGAAAATCTTGGCTATTTTTAGGCAAAAACTCAACAAAAACCTTAGGAACTTAAAAAATTACTTAAATTTAATTAGAAATGCATTTAAAAAAAAATCAATTAGAAGATGCATCCAAAGAGTCAATAAATGAGAACACAAGAAAAAAGATGAGTCTAGATATATATAAACGCAAAGTGGGTACAAAATTGCATTCTCATGAGGAATGTTGATGGCTCGAAGCAAAATAGTAAATAGTTTATGTAAAATGAAAAGTAAATACATCGTTACAATTACATCTTCCTCTTCCTATCTCTAGTAAAAAATAAAGGAGAGGTAGAACTAGAGGGTATAGTCTTAGAAGCTTGCAATGGGTGTGAGTGTACCTCCTCACTCGATATGTCTGACTCAGTGTGTAGCTCGTCCTCCATCCTGGATGTAGCCTTTCTTGGCACTGGCAATGACTACTCGTCCTACTCATCCTTGTTGTTATACGAAGCCTAATCAAACTTGAAGGTTAATTTTTCCCCTCTTTTATCAATGTATTTTCCCCCCAATTTTTTCAACAAGGGTTTGGGGACAGTGCCCCCAAGATAGGGTAAAGGGGCAATGCTCCTTGTGATGTTTAGAGGCAATGTCCCTAGCGTGCTCCCTTTCACAATACAAGGCGGGGTTGAGGGGCAGCACCCTACAAAGCCAAAAATGACTTTTATTATTGTACAAAGGCGTCAAGAGTTATTTTTTTTATTGGCCAACATATTCTAGCCTTATTTTTGTAACTAACATAAGTTAGGAAGGGTTTGGAAGACTATTTTTCCCCCTCTCAGCAAAATAGAAGCACATAAATGACAAATATAAAATGACTTGGGCTATTTTTTTTCTTTAAATGGTGGAAGACAGTAACAGTCAATTTTTTGACTCGGACTTGCCGAGTTTTTGTGAAAAACTTAGTGAGTACACGCGAGTTTCTCAAAAAAACTCAGCAAGTAAAAGTCATAAAAACTCGTAGAAAAAAAAAACTCAACAAGTTTTTGCAACTCGTTGAGTACTCTACGAGTATGCCATCTATGATATATATAAATACCTAAACGTAAAAATGATTCTACACTCAGAAGATAAGATTAACAAATAACTTAATCCTCAAACAAATCAGGTCATTTTCTTAAGACATAACACTCTTCTCCATCAAATTGTACTCATGTACAACCATTTAATTGATTCTGCACTAACTTCAAATATTAAATTTACAAAAATAGCAAAATTTCTAAACAACATATTGGTCCAACATAATGGAAAAATCTAAATATTTTGGATTGTCAGCAAGAGGTAAGTGTTGGCATAGTGTGCGACAAAGCGACGTTCGGTTATCCTCTTTTGGGAATTGAGCCTTCAAATTTCCCCCTTTCTTCTAACTTCTAGCCTCGTTTCTCCCCCTTTTCGAGTTTGTAAATACAGATAATGTACAATCTGTACAAAGTGTACAAATAATGTGAAAAATGTAAATAATGTAAATCTATAATTTTCGATGTAGATATGAGTTGTTTATAAATAATAGGAAGAAAGACCTTCAAAGGGTTAGCAAAATTGAATGATTTTTAAGTCCACAGTACAATAGCGATAGTCATAGTTCACTTTCATGCTTTCATGTTCAGTAGTTGTAATGGATGCTCCATTGGAGATGTATGATAGAACCAGTGATGTTGGCCCCATTTTAAATCAGTAATGGAATGAAAATCTTAGTTTTTGCTTCACTCTCTTGTGCTTCTTATTCAGGACCTGGTGAGATTGTTCCATTTTAATGGCATTTATGTCCTTTACTCAAGGTTTCTTAGATTTTAAATGTATGGATAACTGAGAGTGAATCTTTTTATGGCTTGCATATGTTGAATGGTTGCTACCACACATGTGTTGAGTAGGTTACAATTTAATTGAGTATTGTTGATGTTCATGCTCTTAAAAGTGGATATAGATAGGTTTATTCTCTGTTCCCTAAACTATCTTTTGCTATTTTTTTACTGTTAACCATGATTACTTACAGGGAAACCTTTGAGACTTGCGCCTTTCAACCATTGAGAAACTAACCAGCAAGCCCTTGAAATATATAGTCACTTGTCCAACTCAGATATTCCAACAATGTCGTGACCCAACTACCAAGTGCTTGAGAACTAGGGGGACTTGTTTCCCTGGTAAACTCTTCCAGGTGGAGTTGGTTGGTATCTTGATACCTGGTGACATCTCATTAACCCTTGTTGGCGTAGCATGCAACAAAGCCACGTCAACAGTAAGCTTGTCTATATTCTTAAGATTATAAAACTATATTTACTCAAAACACTAAATTCTTGCTTACATAACTACTTAGCCATATGTATGTTATGATTATGAGAAATCTAACTATAGGGAAGGGGATTTGAACTCAAATCATGCTCTTGTTTAAAAACAAGAGAGGAGTTTTTATTGCCTAATCTAAATTATTAATGCAAAAAACTTATACATAATTACTAATATTAGCATTCAGTAGTGAAAAATCATGTCTAAGTGAAATATATGGTATTCTTGTGTGGAATTATTGGAGCATATTGAGGTTTTGTGAGGCAAAGGGTTTGCATTCATGACACTATTTGAAAGACATACACTGCACATTATGTTTTAGTCAGGTTTCTATGTATTTAATTTTAATTATCTATTAAAAAATGAGAATAAATACCTTTCTATTAGACCATGCATGGGCATTAAACAACAGTCTAACAAATAGGAAGTTGGAATGGAAAAGAAACAATTTTTTTTTACATAATTCAAAAAAAAGTTCAAACTTAGATGGGTTGATACATGTTTGCACTTGTATTTTTTGCAAGGATTTGTGGAGGCATTTGAGATGAGAATATGACATTTTTTACAACATCTGCATATGTTTGGTTTAATAACATAATTGTCTACTGGAAAATGTAGTACTTGTTCTTGCATGGAATTGTTGAAGCAGTCCTTAGCCTAGTGCTCAAATTCATGACATCTAAAACAATTATCTGAATTTTTACTGTCAAGTTAAACATGTAATACATGTTCTTGTATTAAATTGTTGGGGCAGTCCTTAACCTATTGCCAAAATTCATGATATTTGAAATATTTATCTATACTTTTACACCCAATAGATGCAAATTGTTGCTCCAATCCAAATTCTTCATGAACACTAGTACTGAGATTTTGTGTGGGACAATTAGGGTTATTTAAAGGGGAGCTACAGTTAGGGTTACAATTTTGTGATTGAGAGCTAGGGTTAAGGTTTAGTGAGCTAGAGTCTTTGAAGGCATTAGACCATTCAAAAAATTCACACTACACAATAAATTTAAAATCAACATTTTATGTATTGAAAATTTAAATATGGCTATTTAAAGAAATGAGAATAAACATCTTTCTATTAAGTCGTGCATAGACAATAGTCTAACATACATTGTATTACAATAAAAAGAAACAGAAACAAATAAAAATTACATAAAAGAGCAACAATTTTTGTAGAACTTTTGGCCACGACTTGTAGAGGTATTTGAGATGAGAATGCAAACATTCTTTGTGCAAGTGGCACATTTTTGGTGGAATACTACATTTTCCAAGTGAGAAATGTGGTACTTGTTCTTGATTGGAATTATTAAGGTAGTCCTTAACCTAGTGCCCTAATTATTGACATTTGAAGAGGAGCATTTTGAAACCCTAAATGAATTTAGGAACTCTAGCGAATTTATCCATAAATTTGGGAGTGATTGTAGCTAATGATTCTGCTGCCCCTCTTGCTACCTTGAAGCTTTGTGACACAAAACTATCAAGATAGGGCACCAACAATTTGTAAGTCACACAAAGTGTAATTTTTTAAACAACTTGCCATGAAATGACCTGCAAATCAGCCTTAGAATCCCTATCCAATAAAAGAGCACAACCAAACAATGACCACTTCAATAGATCTTGGCTTCTTACTTATATGAGCACTTCTCGCCACCACATTTCTCAACTCTTATGCAATCCTCTTCTCCCTGAAATTAAACTTGAGCGCCTTGCAAATCCGCTCAACTAGAGCCCTAGAACATGTATATCTATATCACTAGGATCCTCAAGGCAAGACAAAACAAAAGAAGCACAAATAGAAAAATGCATAAATGAAAAAGGAAAGCGAGCATGAGATTATATTATCATCACATGGTGGAATGTCCCTAGAATTGTATTGTGAAAATGAGCAATAAAGTGTCATCTATATGAATTATGACATGGGGAAAATTGTATGGAAGAATCATAGGTTATAAAGTATACAAAGATATCACAATAATAATAACTTCTGGTGAATTATTATATCCATTAGATATAGAGGAGTGTTCTAATATTTTTGTATGCTTTCAAGTCATCATTCAAACATTACACTTGTCATACGATGCTCGAACTCCCAAAGTTGAAAATTCCAATCGCTATGTTTGTCATGCTCATGCAATAAAAGATCCAAGCTCGCGATTCTAGAGTCCCAACATAAGACTGACGAGTCTTGGAATAGGACTCGCTAGACTTGGCTCGGGAATCCTAGTTAACTCACCTTAGAAATCTTGATTGACTCACCTCGGCTAACTAAGAGTTGTCAATGTTTTTGCAGTGTTAACATCTTCTAAGTAATATTTTTTGGTCTTCTAATGAATAATTGTCAATGTAGATTCAAAATGAGATTTATGTTTTGTGCACTTAGAAGGATATTTGGCACTCTTTCACTCCTACTTTGCAATATTCTGAACTTAAATGTTCAAAAAATTTGTCAACTTTTAAACACTACACACAATTTGCTACATCAAACTCAGCCAATGCGACAGAAGGAACATTACCATGATCAAACATTATGACTAAAGGGTGTTCGGGTTGTTAAGTCCAACTTTGTACGTTAATTTCGCCACCAATTAAGAGAATATTTTATAGTGCTTTACTTGCAGTTTGGACGGTGATTTACCTCTGATCTGAAGATCTGATCCATGATTTTTGGATCACTGCTTCCTTCTTTCAGTCTGATCGGTTTACATCAGACTAAGGCAAGGATATGCTTCAGGTAAGTCCCAGTTTACTACTCGCACAAGAGATAATTGTGGTGATGATTTCCTTAACATCTTCGCCATAATATGCTGTTATATACGGTGGTTTTCAGCATTGTAATCTATGCACTTTCAATTTATTCATATGAAATTTTATTTTCATTCTGAACAGTTCTATTTTTCTTGATTACTCTGCAAGCTTTACTTCTTTTTCTTAGTTAGATCCATGCAGCCATAGCTGCAAAAATCTACACAGTGCTTATAAATCAGATTTTAAACACTTTACATGCTACTACCAACATATGGCCCTCCCCATTTATAAGATAATGGTATAGTGAAGAAGGTATGCCGATTATATAGATTGCATTTGACTAATATTTATTTTTATTTGCTAATGTCAAAAAGTACCATGCTTGTAATAAGCTGAACATGTCAATCATGTGTTTTGCATAACAGCCTGAATAAGTAAATTAGTTGCATATAATGTAAGGAAGAGATGAATCAAACGCACATGAAAAGAGAGGTTAACACAAAGACTTGCCCTACAGAAACTGAATGTTAAAAAACTCCAAAAGAGGGGGACTAGACATCCTCTACATTGCTAGCATCTTGGTAGTTGCGTAACTTGAACCTTCAAATGCAGTCCATACCGTCTCTAGCATTTCTAAATTCTCATAGAACACAGTATCCTTTATTCACTTCTACCTTGCTGATCCAAAATGGATCATGATGTGTTAGCAAAATGCTCTAAGTTGGTCACTATTCTCATGAAGATGGAAAATGTAGCTTGAAAACACTTCTTGATAATCATTTCCCATCAAGTTTCCCACAAGAAAAGTAAAGAATAGATAATGCCGGTGGTCTATAGAGGCAGAGACGTTCCCACAGTGATCCAGATACCTTTGATGCGATATTTAGTTCAGTAAATTCCAGAAAAGACAGTTCTGTGAGGGTAGCAGAATCATCAATTCAAGCAGGGGGCAGTTGCACTATCACCTACTTATGAGGCAACATTTGCAAAACTGTCCATCTCTTTATGGGCAAGTTTTGAACCGCTGCAGTGGTTACGTTTTCGTCACCTGACGATGCAGCAGTTTGTATTCACCAACTACAAGATATGGCAGATTTTTCCAATAACGAAGAACAATTAGAGTAATAGCTGCAAATGGTGTCTCATCCCATTTTAAATCATTCTAGCTTTCATTCATAAGCTTCTATACATACAGAAATATTGAAACCCTTATGGGCTGTTGTAGTGGGTTGATTGGGTCAGATTTGAATTGTTAACGGCATTGAGAGTATTGGGCCTCATTTGTTTGTGGGAATTGGACCGGAATTGGTGGCAACACTTTTTGATTTCCACAAAATCTGCCGTTTGGAATCCTAATATGCAATTCGGGTTATGCTGGTGAAAACCAGGTTTAGACTCTAAAACGGGTGGCACAATCTTCCCACCGAAGAGGTGGAATTCAAAACCAAAATCAGATTTTGAAAAAAATCAAGGCATAGAAGAAATCTTCGAACACAGATGTCCTAAATCCAGTCCATCATCGTAAACTCTTCTGTCGCATTAAATTCTGAAACTTCTGGCCAGACAAAACAGAGACTTCCTTATATCCAATCCATCATCGAAAGTTTTTCCATCGCCACAAACACTGAAACTTTTGGCAAGATTAATGGTCCTCTTCGCTCCATATTCATCACATGAGTACTTATACATGCCAAGCTTACCACATTGTTTTGTGAATTGAGAAAGGGGTTTCTGTGTATGCGTTCAAAGATAAAATCTATACAGGTATACGATTGAAGAGGTCTATCGAGAAGGACAACGTGTGGGCGGCAAAGGCAACTCGGGCCCATTGTTTTCTTCTGTCATTTGTCATAAGCAAAGACGCCACTTCATTTTTTTCCTATGAGTGGTGGGCGGGTTCTTTTTGTTTGTTTTCTGCATCTGCAGCCTTTTATTACTAAGAAACAGTGGGCAAAATCATAGATTTCTTTAGACAATTATTCTAATTCTAATTTTGAAATTGGCAATCAAACAGAGAAGATAGATTGTCTTAGTCATCTTTTGGATCAATCAAACAGTCCAAACTATCTTCTGAATACACAAAACCGAAATTTCAAACCCTGATTTTAAGATAATCAAGTTTTGACTCAAATTCCAATTCTGCAAACAAACAAGGCCTTAGGGAGTTTGAGTGAGAATGGAAAGTGGCATAAGAAAATTACAGAGATTGGGAAAGATTTGAATTTAAGCATGTCATTCATGTAAACAATGTCCATGGCGGCCTCAAGACGACAGTAAACGTGTCATAGCTCAAAGGGATACTTACATGAAGATGAATTCCCTCATTTTGATGGACATTTCTCCCGATCTCGGTTCTCATGTCAAACTCTGTTTTGTCCACTGCTCTTTGTATTTCATGCTGTTGTTAGCAAGTATTTTTCTACTTTTCTAAAAGTACAGTTGACATTGCAAAGCTGAGTACATGGTGATTATTTTCTTATTCGAGTGCATCATGAACAAACTTATTCAATAAATGAAAAATATAGATAAACAAGATTCATGTTGATGAATTAACTATAGACTATCCATAGTAGTTATGGATCACTTGCTCTTCCAGCTTGCTTTGCTGTAGAGTAATTGCTTATTCAACATGCCTGACTACTGCTCTCAGTTGTACAATCATATTCTACCTCAGGGATCCCTTTCAACGACTTCACGACCCCAAAGGTTAGATTTATGCTTACATGTGAGCAATTGAGTTATACAAATGATTCTAAATCAGTAAATTTTTGAAGACAAATCAATAAATGAATCGATTAAATTTTTGCATAATAATTGACAGACTAAAGGAACCAGAACTGCATCTCGGTACAGCTTTAAGTTTATCGATGCCTGTAAACTCCCAAACAAGAAGTTGAAATACCGGCAAATGATGGCCTTCATATGTCAACTCCTGTCCATTCTTCAGAAGTTATTGTGCCATAGTAGAGGGCCAAGGCCAATTAGTCAAGAAAACCGTGAAAGAAACAAATTTACAGACTGATTTTCCAGTTAATTTACCGTCGTTTTCCCCAAAGTATCTTATTGTCTTGCATTAAGAACCACAGTATTTGCTTCTGCCGTCACAAGCAATACGATTAGTTTTCTAAGGCATGAATTCTGAAAAACATTTTTGAATGTTGAGAAGAACAGTATGAATTTAAAGAAATTCCTTAGTTTTCAGTTGCAAAATGCAAATTTGGAACAAAAAACATATAGTAATTGTCCTAGTGCTAGTTCTGTTGCAACTGTTGTTTCCTTGATCAGTCTGTTTTTTTATCGATTCCCTTCGGCCAGTATTTGATGTCTTGAATGTTGTTCTTGTATCCGGAAACTTTGGTAATACGGCTTCATGTGTACTGCATTCCAAGTCTTGCCTGAACGCTCGAGTGTAATCCTCAATATGCAAAGCAATTTGAAGGAAAACAATGATAATAAATAAATAATTTAAAATAAAAATAATTTAAGTCTAAGCTGTGTTAAAGGTTTTTAGGATCATTGCAAATGTAATAGCACTTTTGATTGTATGTGTTTTCTAAATGCAACAATCTCCTTTATTTATATTGAAAATGAGCCAAGAAGAGACATGTCCCATAAGACAAGGGACATGTCTATTCATTATTATGTAATTAATATAATGACAATTATATATATATACTAGTGTTGACTCATAGTGTTTATCCGACTGAAGCTACAAAACATCAACACTCCCTCTTAGCAAGGGAAGATTAAACACATTATTAGGATCAAAAGATATCATTTACCATGATATCAAAGATATGGTCTAACTAGGAATATTAAGTCCAATGATATTCACCATAACTCATAGATTCATAAAAATATCATTTCATGATATTGAGAGTATTGGCCACAAAATATCAAGTCGCGTGATATTCACCAAGTACTCAAAAATAATATGAAAAGATATATTACCTTAATGTAATATCAGAGTTTATAGAGATACCATCTCATGATATTAAGAGTAATGGCCACAAAATATCAAGTCACATGATATTCACCATGTACTTAGAGTATTGGCCTACCAACATCAAGTCTCATGATGTCCACCAGGTACTCAACAAATATTTTAGATATCACCTCAATATGATATCAGAGATATGGTTTGACCAAGAATATCAAGTCTCATGATATTCACCATAACTCAAAAATTTCCATAGGTAATGTATCCTTAATGCAAGGTATCATCCATTGTGATCTGTTTCAGCCATCACACGATGTCTATTACAATAGAAGGTCAATGGTCTATTTAAGGAACTAAATCCACCATGCAAGAATTCATCTATTGTGATCTATTTCAGCCATCACATGATGTCTATCACAATAGAAGGTCAATGGTATGTTTAAGGAACTTAATCCACCATGCAAGAAATCATCTATTGTGATCTGTTTCACCCATCACACGATGTCTATCACAATAGAAGGTCAAGTTATTGTAATATCGTCATCTTTCAATAACTCTTACAAATACAAGTGATAATCATTTGGAAGTCGTCACTTCCTCATGATTTACACAAGATATAGGCATTCATAATTCATAATCATCTAACTGTTTGAACACTGGAGAGTACATCTCGATATAGTCTACTCCCTCTAAATCAATACGACCGAGATTATCAAAAGTTGATTTAATCATATCCTCTATCTGCTCCCTCTAAAGCTCAAGTTCTTGTAACAACCTCTTGTCTTCTTTTGAAATGTCAGACTCCCTTTGCATCTGGTCTCAATCATCAATTTGTTTTCAATCATTAAATTCTTTCTCCCTTGAATGCAATTTTCTTGTGCTTCCGTCTTGAAGGTATGTCAGAGAGAGATTACAAATAGCTCACTAAACTATCTTGACCGAAAATATCAATGATAGAAGCATACAAGATGTTGCTAACCAATAGTATAGCATGAATTCCAAACTTAAAAATTATGTGCATTAATAAAACATGGAATATTTATCTTTTATAAATTTCAAGTATTTCATTCAGTAAGGTGAGCCCATATAGAAAATATCATGCAAACTCATATAATGATGTCGTCGTTCTCGAACATTACCTAAATTTTTCACATGACCTACCTTGAATATCCAAAGGTTCTATAAACTATAACAACTTTCAATCTTATCAGATCTCTCTTTAGGCTTTTAAAGAAGGAACATCGCTCTTTTACAAATTTTGCATAGACTTGTACACAGTCAGTCATAACTTTTGAACCCGACATTTTCTTTCCAATCACTCCGGTGAGAATCTTCTAAATTTGCTTATGACCAACATATCCAAAATTCAGCAAAATCCAACGGTGTATTTGTGAGATATGGTCTACATACTGAGACTATAAATTTTGAAACAATCACACATTCACCATCAACAAACTACTCTCTTACATTTGCAACTTGACTCTGATGCCATGTTAAGGTTTTTAGGATCATTGCAAATGTAATAGCACTCTCGATTGTATGTGTTTTCCAAATGCAATAATCTCCTGCATTTATACTGAGAATGAGCCAAGAAGAGACATGTATAATCATTATTATGCAATTAATATAATGACAATTAATTTTATATATATATATATATGAGAAATTAATATAATACTAGTACATACTAGTGTTGATTCATAGTGTTTATCGGACTGAAGCCACAAAACATCAACAAGCTGCAATCTATTTACCTAAGAGTTCTAAGAGGGTGGTTGTGTGACACTCAACATTCACATTGTTGTGAACATTCTATAATATAGTAATTGGATATAAGGGACCCGATTAACTCAACAAGGTACTTCCTTGTGACTAAATTGGTACTTACCTAAATTGGCAGCCATCATCAAGCTCCAATTAACCTTTTTTAGCTTTGCCCCAAATCTAGGGTAGTGGCTATCCAGCCACAAAAATCTTTTACTTTATATACTTTTTGCAAACTTTTGAAAAGAAAACTAAGTGTTTCCCTTCCGATGTCTAACAATTTTCGTGGCCGCATAGCCGCTGCCCAAATCTAGAGAGTTAGTAAATTAATTCTTAGACTACATCTATCTGCGCCGTCTTGCATTTTCTCACATAATTATTTATGGTTTCATTGACAATTCTTCCTCCTAAGATATTGATTGTCCTTTCTCAATGAAGATGCAAGTAACTTGGCCCTGAATCTAGAGAGTTGATAAATTAATTGTTTGACTACATCTATCTGTGCCATCTTGCATTTTCTCGCATAATTATTTCTGGTTTCATTGATAATTCTTCCTCCTAATATTTTGATTGTCCTTTCCCATTGAAGATGAAAGTAAATAGTATTGTTCCAAATTTCTGATTTTTGGCAAGCTAGAGATCCTTGAAATTCTCTCTGTTGGTCGGATGGAGTACCAAAAAGTTTATCTGTCCATGAAGTTTGTCTAGAAGATGCCTGAATCGAATGCCTTTATTCTCGTGATTAATGCCTATTTATTTTATTTTATTTTTCATTAAATAGTACATCGTAAACGGGGTCATTGCAAAATGGAATAACATGCTTTGTACCTAATCTTGCTTTGAGGGCAGAGATAAGGAATGACAGTTCGCCGATTTCTTTTAACCAGGTTCATTTCAGAAAACCAAATAAATTATGAAGCATTTAAATGTTGACAATTATAGACAGGTAACATAATTAACCATAATAGGCATCGTAAAAACAAATACTTTAGGGTTGTTTTGTTTTTGGACTTGTCTCCGCAGTGTTGGTTTAGGGTTTGGGGATTACTATTTGTTATTGTATTTTTAACATTTTGCTTTTTTCAATTAAGATTTTTTTAGAGCATTTTTCCCACCTTAGGGGACCAAGCTTCACCCAGATTCAATCACAGCATGAGGCATAAAAAACAGACCCCATGTGCAGCCATGCAGGGCACATATAAACAGATTTAAATGGCCATTTCATTACATGAACCAACCAACGAAAGGTACCCTGTTCATACTGCATCCACAGTCCAGGAGGAGAACCCAGTTTTGCAGGTCTGTGGTAGTCTATGCCTGCTTTTGTTTTCAGCAGTCCATCACAGATGCGTGGCTTCATTTTTATCAGTCCATTTTAGATTTGTGCATTGATTTTTATCAGTACTTCTCAGAAGTGTGCTTTGGTGGAATCTCAAATTTTTAGCATTGTATATTTTTATCAGTCTATTTTAGATGTGTTCTTTGATTTTATCATTGCATTTTCTTATTTAGATGCTCTATATATGGAGTCCATGATTGATAGTACTTAATGCAATCATTGCCGTACACCCATATTCTATATTTTAGATCAAAAGATGAACAAGAAATCGGATGGAAATGCAAACTAAAATCCAAGCAAGGTCACCATTTAGACAAAATTTTATCATCAATTTTCAAATTCGGTCAATAGTAATACATGTAACATAACAAAACTATAGACCAGAAAAAGAACACTATTCTTGACAATGGCAAGGGTTTCAAACCTGTAAGAAACTACTATAAAATACAGACCACCTTCCACGTATACCTTAAAAGATCCCTCTTACATGGCTGAAGCTAATAAGAGATGCAATTGTGTACTCAAGTGCTTCTTGTGAATACTTTACGGTTGCTTGAACATAGGTGGTGGTTTGTAAAAATCTAACCGCCAAAAATTCTTTCTTTCATTACATCCTATTGGACAAGCATATCCTAATCAGAACAGTCTGTTGAATCTAAAATCTTGTAAGAGGAAAACTCAGTAGATTAGAAAAAAGAAAATATATCAAGAATACATTCTTCACCAAAACCTATGCTGGATTTCGAAGCCACTCTACACCCTATAAGAGGAAATAAGCTCTTTTTGGTTATATTGAAAAGAAAACAGTGCCTAGACATTTTGGTGGCAATTGGTTTTCCCGTTGGTGATTTTCATCCTGTTCCAAAATCTAGGCATCATCATTTTCAAAAAGAATCTCATCATCAAAAACATCCATTGCTTCCCCGGTGAACCAAGACACTGCATGAGGGATAAGCTCGTCCTTAATTGTAAATCTGCAGAAAACATAAAAAATTATTTCAACTGAAATCTGACTCTAAAAACAGGAAATGTAAAATTAACCTCTTGGCAATATAGACAAGAACAAACCCAATGTCGAAGTCTTGCTCCATCGCATTTTGAAATTCCTCCATTGCATTTTGAAATTCCTCATCCTATGAAGTTAAGAACCACCCCAACAAATGTATTAGAAATTCAAAACACATGGAACAAAACAAGCAAAACAAATCACTCATCGATACTCACAGCATCTTCAGCAAAATCATCATCTTCAGGAAACTTGGGTGGATTAAAGAAATTGAAAAAGCTCTGGCATTTCTCAATTTTGGTTACTGGCTTTATATCCTTTGCTCCCTTCTTTGGCTTCTTCCTCAAAACCTTTTGTGTAAGGTTTTTCCCAGGTAACCAATCAATTTCAGTTCTGCAAGTCAAGAAGAACATCATTACATCACATGAATTGGTAAATCCACTTCATAAGTGAAGATGTATGTGCTTGACTCACCCTATCACACGATCCGAGATAGGTTGTCCATCCATTGTGTAGTATACCTTTGTTAGCTGCAGGGTAAAAGGAATATGAAATTCTAAAATTAACATTAAATTGGTAATGCATTGAATATAGACATACCTTATAAACAAGACAAGAGAATTAAGAAACTAATAATCAAATTGAGATGGACAGACACTAAAATGAGGATGCTTACCACACTGTTCTTAAAATAAGGGTTCTCACTGAAGAAAAATTCCAACTTGAACCCATTCTCGTCCTCGTCACTCTCAAGAGGAGAACATCTTATGTCCATCAAGAATTTCAATGTAGTTTCATCACGTTCTGTTATCTGTTTATCAAACAAGTCAACTTTCACCATACTTGAAGTAGGTTCTATTGCATGCAATAGCCAAACCATGCATTGGGTATTAGGATAAAAGAGAATCATTCTACCTGTGTTGCCAAAGTGTCATTGTTTGTCATGGCCGTCAACCAAAATTCAGGAACTCCCTCTTCTGCCACCATCACAGAGATATCATGACATGAGCTTCCCTACCAAATTTCAAACCACAAAAAATAAAACTGTTAATTACATACCACGATCAGTAGCTTCCATTTTAGCGTCTTCAACATCCACTACTCCATTCACAATGTCATAGCGCTGCAATAAAACAAAAATCCATCAGAAGCATATAAATTATTGAGGATTGGTTAAACAAACACAACTCATGGAAAAGCAATTAGCCTGGAGCTTCTTCTTCAATGGATAAAGCATCTTGATTGGATCAAGCAAAAATATAATGCTGTGTAAAAACTGGGAGATCCAATCATAACAAAAGAGGGGTACAATAGAACACAACAGATGAGGGCCATAAACTAAATCTAGAAAAATGAAAGGTACAAGTCTATAAGACAATCAAGAACTGTATCGAGGATAATGAGCATGCCAAGAATAAAATTGAGAATTAACGCTAAACAGTAATAAAAGTAATCAGTGTATATTTACGTGTTTGTGAATCATACTCAAACTGAACTGTAATCAGCTACAAATGAAAATGAAATAGAAACAGATAGTGGCATCTAGTATAGTTTAAGTAATGACTAGTGTGTCTTTCATCGTGTCTCTTCACTGGTCAACCATTACCAACTAAATCTACAGATATATATGAATCTACCATGCATTGAATCATGCAACATATCTGTGAGAACAAATTTGTTGAAAAATTACTAAAAACTAAAAGGGTACCTTCTTGTAAAGAGGATCATAAAGCTTTTGATATTTGGCCTCCAAGGCAGCCTTTTCTTCAGAATAATTGATCTCCAGCACCTTATGTTCATCCTTTATTGACAAATAAAAAGTCAAAAATGTCCTCTTGATAAAAATTATTTAACCTGAAATAAATAAACCCAGAATAACAATACCTGCAGTTCTTGCAATGCTTCTACTCGCTTCTTTACTGGGAGAGGCAATGATTCTATGTACTCCGATGAAATGCCAGCAAGAATCGGCAAATTGTCCTGAAACATGTCATGGAAGACTTTAAAATTGATGATTAGTAAAAAAAAATCTTATAATTATCCAACTATATGCTACCATTGAACCAACAAGATTTTACAAATTATCCTAGCCCTATAAAACCCATTGTAATTCGATACCACAAATCGCTAACCTTGCACCACATAATAAAAACATGTAAATTATATAAGAATTATGTTGACCACACCATCCAACATTAAAAATAATATGAAATTTTAAGATACCCACCACATCTTCTGTTGCCTCACCTCCTGTAAACAAATAAAGAAGATTTTTGTCAGGTGCATAAGATAACCCTCAACCTCAATATATAATTACACAGCCTACATTCAAAACTTCTTGAAAAGCAACTCATCCCTCTAAAACCTCCTTAATATAGAAAGATTCATGGCTACCACTACCATATTTTTTAACTACATGGCAGACAGCATTGAACTACCAAACCAACAAGTAACGAAACCCACATATAAACATGCAACGCACCAAAAGGTGCCTGCAAATAGTTATTATGTTCAGTTTGTATGTATGTATATTTACGTTCATTGCACGTAGGTACATCGTATTATGTACATGTTTTTATATACTATCATATCCCCTTTTTCAAGCAAAGTTTATCAAGACATATTAGCCTATTAAATATTATTTTATTTTATATAGGCTAAAGTGATGGGTAAGGCAAATAATTAGATAATTTAAGTTGTCCAAATAGGTAAACTTTATAAAAGGCAACTTATTTATGTTTTATTATTTAAGTGCCACTAGGCCTAGGATCTAAAAGCAATGTTATTTAACAGAGGCTTTCTTGATACTTTCCAAATATAAGTTTTGGAGGGAAATGAGAAAAGAAAATAATATTTTCCCTCAAAGTACCTGTAAAATAAAGAATTGAGCATTGAAAAGGATAAAACATTGTATTGTTGTCATAACCCTTTTATCGAAAATTGAACACCTAACATTCATCTTTTGGCCAAAAGACAAAAACCCTCTTGGTTTCCAGATTGGATTTCGAGACAGATACCCTCATACCCATTAGAGGCAATTCCATCTTAGGATTGCATATGTGCAGAAAGATTATTTCAAGAGCATGTTGAACAATTTAGAAGTTGTGCTGAAGATTGAAGAAATTTTTTTTAACCTTGGGGTATCCCTGTAGCCCAGCTCAGCATCCCAACCACACATTACCTCAGGGTTATTTTTACACTGAGATTTGGGGTGCAGAGGGGGCAAGCTGAGGCAAGGGTAGTGCCTAAGGGCCAACTATACAAGCTCCAACAACACAGTCAGCTGAAGATTGAAGAATTAACATATTTCAGTCAGTCTTGTTTTCCAATTTCAATTTGGTGTCAGTAGTTACTTGTGAGTTTAAATATTTCAATTGAAAGTGATTTCTGATAATTTAATTAAATGTTCAGTAACAAATTTGTTTTTGTTTTTTGAGCCATACCAATATTAGTGTATTAAAAAAAATATTTTTAACTTGTTTATGGTACTATTGTACCATATTAATCTGATTGCAACTTTTGTTGAGTTCAAAGTGGTTGTTTATTACAGTCCTAGTTGTACCACTTATTAGTGTTGTTGAATTCAAAGTATTATTATTCTTATATTACAAGGTGGTCGTATAATCGTATTAATATGAGTAATGTGATTCATATTAAATAAAGCTTGACCATTGTTGAAGCCATGTTATATGATACAAATGCTAATTCCTTGCTGCCGTACTATTGTATGATGGGATCACAGCCTTTGTAGCTGCCTTTTTGTTAATATTGTAATGAGCTTTAAATATGATTTTTTTAAAATATTTAAAAATATAAGTAAATAGTGAATTTATCTAAACATCGGAACATTTTCATAGTTTTTGTTGCACCAAAACTGATACAAGCTACTTGGCATGGATGAAAACTACAAAATAGTTCAGAGACAAACTCTCTGAGCCCAAAGCTTTGTCAACTCAAAAGCAGACATTAGTCATGATGCAGACTTTCAGACCAAATGATTAGCATCCATCTCCCTCCAAAAACAAAGTCATCAAATAGTTACTATTCTTCATCTCTGCAAAGGAGAATTGGAGTTTCAGTTGGCGGTGCACAGAGATCAAAGCAAACCACAAGTTTCTCAGGCTTGTCCAATTTACTACCCTGGCCACCAGATGCATTCATCGAGCTCTTACCCCTATTCACAATCTTATCATTGCTCGCTAACGATCCTGATGATGTCTGTAACACAATCTAATCAGTAATCGGCTTAATCTCCCTCCAAAAACAAAGTCATCAAATAGTTACTATTCTTCATCTCTGCAAAGGAGAATTGGAGTTTCAGTTGGCGGTGCACAGAGATCAAAGCAAACCAAAAGTTTCTCAGGCTTGTCCAATTTACTACCCTGGCCACCAGATGCATTCATCGAGCTCTTACCCCTATTCACAATCTTATCATTGCTCGCTAACAATCCTGATGATGTCCGTAACACAATCTAATCAGTAATCGGCTTAAATATTCCAATTATGATTCACCAACATGGATTTAGTTTTATTTCTGTGCTGTTACAATATTTTATGCTAATGATCAGATTTAAATACTCCTATGGATGCTATTTACATCTTATATTCAATGTGCAATTGTATGTGTGTTGGCTTATGTACCTACAGTGCTTATATATCAGACTTTACACACTTTTCATTCTGCTACCAACATTTCCAATCTATTAATGGTATAGTGGAGAAGGTATGCCAATTCTATAGATTGCATATGACTAATATTTATTTTTATTTGCTACTGTCAAAAGGTACCATGCTTGCAATAAGCTGAACATGTCAATTATGTGCTTTGCATAACAGCCTGAATAAGTTAATTAATTGCATATAATGTAAGTAATGAAGTGATAAATCAAACGCGCATGAAAAGAGAGGTTAACACAAAGACTTGCCCTACAGAAACTGAATGCAAGAAAACTCGAAAAGAGGACAAAACATCCTCTACTTTGCTCGCATCTTGGTAGTTGCTCGACTTGAACCTTCAAATGGAATCCATGCCTTTTCTAGCCTTTCTAAATTCTCATAGAGCACTCTATCGTTTCTTCATTTCTACCTTGCCAATCCAAAATGGATCATAATGTGTTAGCAAAATACTCTAAGTAAGTCACTATTCTCATGAAGATGGAAAATGTAGCTTGAAAACACTTCTTGATGATCATTTCCCATTAAGTTTCACACAAGAAAAGCAAATAACAGATAATGCAGGTGGTCAATAGAGGCAGAGACATTCCCACAGTGATCCCAGACACTTCTGATGTGATATTTAGTTCAGTAAATTCCAGAAAAGACAGAGTTCTGTGAAGGTAGCAGAATCATCAATTCAAGCAGGGGGCAGTTGCACTACCACCTACTTATGCAGGCATCAGCTGCATAATTGTCCATCTCTTTATGGGCAGTTTTGAAATTGCTGCAGTGGTTACATTTTTGTCACCTGACAATGCGGCAGTTTTGTATTCACCAACTACAAGATGAGGCAGATTTTTCAAATAATGAAGAACAATTAGAGTAATGGCTGTAGATGGTGTCTCTTCCCATTTTAAATCATTCTAGCTTCATTCTTAACTTTTAAGCTTTTAAAGATACAGAAATATTTAAACCCTTATGGGGCTGTTGTAGTAGGTTGATTGGAACAGATTTGGATTGTTAACGGCTTTGAGTATATTAGAGAGTTCGAGTGAAAATGGGAAGTGGTATAAGAAAATTACAGAGCTTGTATAGGTGTTTAAGCATGTCATTCATGTAAACAATGTCCATGGAGGCCTCAAGAAGACAGGTACACGTGTCATAGCTTAAAGGGATACTTGCATGTGGAGGAATTCTGGATTCCCTCACTTTGATGGACTTTTCTCCCAATTTGGGTTCTCTAGGTCAAAATCAGTTTTGTCCACTGTTCTTTGTATTCCATGCTGTTGTTAGCAAGTTTTATTCTACTCTTCTAAAAGCACAGTTGAAAATGCAAAGCCGAGCACATAGTGATTGTTTTCTTAATCGAGTGCATCAGGAACAACAACTTATTCAATAAATAAAAGTTAAAAATAAACAAGATTCATGTTGATGAATTAACTATAGACTATCCATAGTCATACTAATTATGGATCACTTGCTCTTCCAGCTTATTAGTTTTCTGTAGAGTAATTGCTTATTCAACATGTCTGACTGCTGCTCTAAGTTTTAAAATCCTATTCTACCTCAAGGACCCCTTTAAATGACTTTACATGACCCCAAAGGCTAGATTTATGCTTACATGTGAGCAATTGAGTTATACAAAGGAATCTAAATGTCTTTCACATAAAAGAAACAGAAGATAAATCAATTCAATTTCCTGTTGGTCACATGATTGTATGAAGCAATTTCATGGCAAGTCATCCTCTGTATTTCCATTTCTCAAGGGTACAAGTTTGTACCACAGAAAACTGCTTGATGAGTTCACCTTAAGCTGAAACTGACATGTATGGCTGAGTATTTAATTAGTATGGTCTCAAGAATGTTTGGATCATTCCTATGCCTTCTTGCATCTTTTTCTCTGCACTCTATTTGTTTAATCCTACTTCTTGGAGTTAGTGAAATTACACATTTAGGCTTTAAGAGCTTTGGGAGTCACATCAACTATGAAATTAAGTATTGAAGCACAGTTTGGTGCAAAGGTTTCACTTCTATGGGAGACATTTCTTAGAGCTTAACCCAAGTGCAATCCCCCCAATGAAGATCTTTTGCTTGAGTAGAAGAGGCAACAATTTGGTTTGAAGATGCAGGGTATCACATCCATGCTCAGATCGCACGGAAGTGCAGGGGATGGCCTTGTATGTGAATATGCTAATCTGGCTGGACACGACAGGTTGTAAACTATGTTGCATGGGTACTCGTACATGTACCCAAATACTGGGTACCCTGTGGGTACTCAATGGAGAGCATCATCGCTAAGGACCTTGATTAAGATTTCTGATTTTTGTTTCAGTTTTTTGTTTGCATATCAGCTTGCTATTTATCAAGCTTATTTAAATATGTAATCACTAATCAATTTGAAACTTTGACACAATGATTGTATGACATTTCAATTTGTGTACTTAATCTTCAAATTAAATGTTAGACAATAAACTTTATCACTGTTCTTCTTTTGAAAACTCAATGTCATTATATTTTCAGATTTTCTATAAAATATTAAATCATATAAAAATTTGACGTACCCAAAAACCCCCCGTCTCCTATTTTGAAAAAATAATCGTACCCATACCTGTACCCGTCTCCAAAGTACCCAAGTACCCCGTCTTCGTGCAACCTTGGTTGTAAACCCTAAAAGAATTTTACCTTCCCTTTCCAAAGAAATAAATCACGCCATGTAATGTCCCTTTCTTGAATCACCTTGTACTTTGCCCTAAATTCACATACCGAAACAAAATAAAGAGCATGATATAGTTAGAGATATAATCCTCATCCAAGAATAGATGAGATAAGCCTGCTTCAGAAACCTACAACCAAGTTGCATAATAATGTAGATATTACAGATATGATCCTCATCCAAGAATAGATGAGATAAGCCTGCTTCGGAAACCTACAACCAAGTTGCATAATAATGTAGATATAGATAAGTAGGAGATATTTTCCACAGCAAGTCAAATTGTGATATTGCTATCAGGATTCAACTGTGTATTTTTTTGAATCAAGCTCATTGACCCATGTTTCATGAGTAGTGGTTCACACGAACCCATCTCTCATGAGAATAAATGGAACACTTAGCACTCATTGGATCTAGGTGATCCTCACAAAGGTGATAAGTGTTCCATTTATTCTCATGAGAGATGGGTTCGTGTGAACCACTACTCATGAAACACGGGTCAATGAGTTTGACTCAAAAAACTACACAGTTGAATCCTGATAGCAATATCACAATTTGACTTGTTGTGGAAAATATCTCCTACTTATCAATGTAGATATAATTCATAAGATACATCCATTTATAGAGTTAAGAGGTATATACATTTACATAAAAAAAGTCAAATGATTATGTGGGAATTCAACTATGACAAGGGTTGTGATGGAAGACGCGATGAGGTGCCCCAAATATCCTCTCCCTCAATATCCTCTACCCTAGGCCCACGAGCAAGACCTTGTCCACTTTGGCCTCATGGTCCTTAACCATCTTTATGAGGTGGTGTACCGAGTGAGGCCTATACACCGTTCTCCTCCATCATGTCAGCCTCTTTACCTCTTATGATAAGGATCCCCTCTAGTTCACTTCAACAATTGATCACTATGAGGTTGGTAAGGAAGGCTACAATAGGGTGCCCTTAAAATGATCCTCAACCCTAGGCGCAAGAGCGGGGGCTTGTCCTCTTTGGCCTCATGGTCCTTAACCATTCTTCTTTTTTTTGTTACGCTAGAGGTATCCCCGCAACCATTCTAATGAGGTGATATACCTAGTGAGGGATCTTCCACCGTCCCCCCTCCTTGCACTCCCTTCCTTCCCTCCTTGTGATTGACTATTGCAGAAATTTATATTGATAAATGTATAGACATTTAGATTCAAGCATATTTGAGGTGTGACTTATGCTTACTAAACATAAAAAATGTGTTCACAGCTTACCCACACAGTATTAAAAAAGTAACCTAACATCAACCAAGCTCTACCAAGCAAAAAGGCAGTTAAACGTACCAGAAGTAAATAACCAGATAGCTGATTTCAAGACAAATAATAACAAAAGAAAAGCAATGAGTACCTGGGGTTTCAACCTCCATTGTTAACTTTTCATCTGTTGGTGAGATTGTTTTTCCTCTTGCCTTACAAATGCTTTGAAACGTTTTCTTTTTTTCTATAAACATTGGAATATTTTGCTTATGCCGGCTAATCTTAGAGGAGTTCTGTACGAAACTAAAATGGCACCGCGGCTTCAAAGTTTTACAGAGAGGCACAAAGCTGGTGAATCTTGCGTGGTATGGTGCCGTGCTACAACATAAAAAACTTCCTACTTCCATTGATAAAAATTTGGAAAAAAATTCAGCTCCTGCTGCGAGCCTTCAAAGTATCAATAAAACGTTATCACTTCCCAACATAAATATACATGCCGACATTACCGATCCGCGGGGATATAAAATTACCCGACCTAAATCTAAGTTATCCTAGAAAAATGTCGAGAGTAATGACGATTAGTAATTTGGGATGTAGAATATTTGGTTCTCTTATCAATGGAACTTTTCACGATGATATTAAATGGGGATAAAAAATTTGTCTAGTGGGAAAATATGGGAGATAGATTGAATGAATGAATGAATGATTTTAATGACGTCTACAAGGCCAAGCAGTTTGGTTTACCTTGTCTTCTTCAAATAAACTGTTCATGTTGTCCACTTTCAAAATGGCTTCATAATTAGCACAAATATCATCATAGGCAGTGCATTCCATGAGTAAGTGTCATTCAGTCGTAATTTTGCCTGTCCCACAAAACATGCAAGTTCTCTCCTCCCAAGCCTCTTTGGCCCTCTTCCATCTGCCCGTCTCACACCTGAGATGATGCAATCCCGTTCTCAATTGCATCATTAACAGCCTTGCTTTCCCTTTAATAGCAGCCCCTAGATATGTTTTCTCTCCATGTTCCCCAGTCGAGTTGAACACATGCATGTAGTAAGTCTTTTTATGGCCAATGTTATTAGTCCACATGACATTTTGAAATTTTTCTATGACAAACTTTTTTATGTCCACATTTGTATTAGGACACTCATGAAGCCTAATATTCCATTTATCCAGCCACTTATTATTTTGTTTCATATGTGTTTTCTTTCTACGGGTAAGATCCCCATCCTTCACAAATTTCGGCCACCATTGGTCTTGCATATTATCAACCTTCTTTAAGTAGCTAAGTAACCGAGTTATTGCTGACACTTCCAACGAAAAAGCCCCAACCTCCGCTAAAAGGATATCGTAAGGAACGAAGGTCTTAACTTTGAGATTGCTTGTAATTAGGTGTTTTTGAATTCTTTCTAGCTGCCTCCATCCGATGTTTGACAGTCTGCCACCCCACACTTCGTAGCCATAGAGAACCACCGGCATGACCAACAAATCGAAAAGAGTCTTCCTGGTCTTCTAGTCCCAGAGCTCAGCCATTTTGCATCTATTCTGGAGTAAATACAAGGCTTTCTAGCCCTCCTGCAGCCTTTTCACTCTACATGTTTCTCAATTGAGTTTATAGTGAAAATCAATCCCAAGATACTTGTATTCCTTCACAATTTCAAGCAGGCTGCCTTAAAAAATGAAAGTATTGTGCTTTTTTTTCTCCTTAAAGAGAAAATCATGATTTTGGTTTTGGTAATGTTCACCTGCATCCCAACCTCCTGGCAAAAGCACTCTAAGGCCCTTAAGTGATCTCTCAAACCTTGAGCCATTTTTAAAATTAAGATAAGGTCATCCGCGTACAAAAGAAGTTTCACCACATATCCTGCCAGATGCACACCTTCCCCATCCGTATTGCTTAACCAAGTTTCTAATTTATCAATGTATAACCCAAACAAGGTTGGGGATAACGGACATCCCTGCTTATCACCAATGTCACTACCAAAATATTTGGACATTCCCTCATTAGTTCTGATTTTGGCTCTAACTTTATCATATAATTTGTGCACCATTCTCTATACTCGTCGGGGATACCCAATTCTATCATTCTGCTCCAAAGCTTGTCCCTAGGTACTGTATCAAAGGCTTTCTTAAAGTCTACAAAGTAGCAATAGGCTTCCTCCCCCTGATTACCCCATATTTTCTTTATTAAATGACGAAGAGTGATGCAATGGTCAATGGTGGAATGCTTAGGTCTAAAACCTGCTTGCCCTCTTGCCCTTTTCCCTTCGCCCTCTATCCAACTGATGATTCTGCACTCTATCATGCTCCTGAAAAGTTTGTCAAAAAGGGGGTTGACCATAATAGTGTGGTAGGTAGATGGATTATTGATGTCACCACTTTTAAAGAGGGGGATAACCACACTCGTTACCCAATCCGCCCAAAAACCATCGTAGATGACACAATTGAAGATTTCCTTTATGTGAGGTGCAAGGATTTCCACTCCCCATTTTAAAAATTCAGCTTGCAGCCCATCAATATCATTAGCTTTACCACTTGCTAATTTCTTTATCCCAAGCTTGATATCTTCCACCGTGAAGAGTTCCTTCGAAGTATTCACTATGGGAGGGACAATATTCTTTTGCGGCCACTCATAGAGAAACTTTGCATACTCAAGTCATTAAGCATCCATGATAGTGTTCTCCATTTGTTTTCTTCCTTGCTACAACCCTTTCCAAAACTTTTTGGGGTCATGTTTTACAAGGTATATTAGCTCTTTCCTTCTAACCTTAACATACTCTTCCTTTTTTGCTTGAATCAGTTTTGTGTACCATTTCTTGAGTTCTTTGCTAACTTCCTTCCCTTTTATGGATCTCTTTGTTGCTCTACATTCATCATTGTACCATGTGTTTGTTGGGAAAGTATTAGTAGCCCTCTTCCTACTACCTGATCTTTTACAAGCATTTAAGGCCTTGTGAATAATAGAAGTCAGCATGCCACTATTGACATGCACGCCTTCTTCATTAACCTTGTTACCCTCTGAGAGGTTATTCATTTCCAAAAAATTGTTGCTCAAGCCTTGCCTTGAAGATGTTCTTGTTCTCTTGATTTAAGAGGATCTTGCCTTTGGTCGCTGAATTCTTTTGCATGTGGAAATCTTTTTTATTGTGTGGGTTATTTGAAGCGACATCCAACTTAACAAGTAAAGGCATGTGATCAGATTTCATCTCTAAAGGGCGATCACCAATTTCGAACTCAAGAACTCTATTTGTAAGGTTTTGTGAGCAAATTACGTAGTCAACCACACTTTGACCATTGTATGTTTTGCATGTGATAGCCCCTGAGTTTGGCCAACCTCTCATTTCATTGCAAATAACCAAACCAAACAAACTACACAACCCCAATAATTCTGATCCAAAATGTGATACACTTCCATTACTGTCCTCTGAGATTCTTTGCCAAGGTTGATCGCTGCCCTCTACTAACCATAAAGGGTTATCTTTACCTTTTTCAATGTCGAGTAGTTGTAAAGACTGATTATTTGTTGTTCTAGCATTAAAGTCTCCAACTAACATTATTTCGCCAGAGGTGTTGAATACTGAGATATCTTTCTTCAAAGATGCATATAGGTCTTCCCTATCTAACTTCCTCCTCTTATATATCTTAGAGTTTTGTGGGGCAAAGTAACATGTAGCCACCCTAAAGGTTATCTCATGCACTGTAACTTGCAGCCAAATATATTGTTTATTAGAGTCTTCCTTTTCAAATTTTATAATGCCTTACCACTTCTCATGTATAAGCACCATGACCCCACCATGTCCTTTGCCTGTCTCATTCCCTTTATTCCAAATTGAAAATTTCCTATAGCCTTCGAAATCTGGCACTTTGCAGCCATCATGCTCAGGGGTTTCCACCAAAATGATAACATCATTTCCCTCTACTATGGGCTCCACCCCAGGACCTCTTCTCCAAGGATAACCTCTGCAGTTCTAGCTCACAACCTTTAAGTGGTCTTGTGGAGCCCCAAATACCTATTTCTCTTTAAGAAATGTTCACTAATTTGGGATTTCCCATTTTTCAGCCAAGCCCATTTCCCCTCATTCATTGTTGTTTTCACCTTTTCCCATTCTTTCCTTTGTTCTTCCTACTGGGAAAAAGTTAGGTCTTCATCTAGGTAGAAATGTGTGCCTCTAAGTAGCTTTTTGTTTCTAAGGATCATATTCTTATCCTCCGCATTTTTCAAGGTAACCTGTATGTGCCTCTCTCCCTCTATCTATCTGTTTGCCAATCCTATTTGCATGTTGAATACCTCCTGTCCTCTTTAGTTGATCTCTAAGAAAGTCCCTCATTAAAGTGTCATTTCTCTCTTTTTCTCCAAAATCCTTCACCCCTTTGATAATAATATTTGCCACCTTGTTACATTTGTCTTGTTCTTCTCTTATTTGCATTTTAACTTGTTGTTCAATCATTCCCTTTTGTTTGATTGTTGAGCCAGTAACAACTTGTGACCAAGATTTGGCCTCTTCTATCTGCACCCTTAGTTGAGACTCTTTAAATTCCATATCAACCAAGACTGATTGAATTTCCTTTAACTGTATTGTGTCCTCTTCTTTCATTAAATCTAATCCTTTACTACCAACTGCTCTCCATTGTTCTAATTCTTGTTTTATGACTCCTAATTCTTGCTGCCCTCTCTCCATTTTGACATGCATGTCAGAGATTTGTGCCTTGATAATTTTGTTTTCCCTTTCAATTTTTCTTGTGTACTCCATTGCTTCATACACTTTATTCTCTCCATCCCAACTCCTTGTTTCTATAACCTCCAGCCTCTTTTTTATCTCCATGAGTTCTGCAACATATAGTTCTGAAGACCACGTTAACGGAGTTGTAGATGGGCTATAAATGTCTTTGCACTCTAAAATCTCTTCACTGTTATCAACTTTGTTCATTGTGTCCGATTCTCCCTGTCTATCTTTTCCGGTATCAACCTGCTCTTGAATCCTTTCAGTTTCCTTCTCTCTTTGTCTTGTTTGCTCCACATTAGAGTGGTCAGTCCCATCCAAGATTCCATTCGCTCGCGGTAGGATCATTGCAAAACATTTCTTATGAATTTTTTTCAAGTTCCTAATCTTCCTACGCCTTAAGATATCTTTGTATTGTTTTGTGTTAACCAGTATAAGTCTTTCGTTTGTGTTACCTGCTTTCTTTTGGAGAAAATCTAGCATGACTGCCTCCCAAACCCCAGCTAAACCTTTTGTAGTGGCCTTAGGTCGAGGTGTTGCATGAGTGTTTGTCTGCCTACAACCCTCCTGATATAAAGGTTCAACATTGAATCCAATAGCTGAGGATTCACGTTGTTACCTGGTACATTTGATTGACGAAAAAGTTTATTGTCTGCTGGGTTATGAGAACCAAAAATGTTTGAGTCATGACAGACCATTGCAAGGCTTTTCTCTAACTCCTTGTGACTGCGTTCCATTGTCTAAAGTGCCAGGTGTATTTTATGGAAGAAACAATTTTAAATGTTGTAGACGGTTTGTGTTTAGCCTATGAATGTTTTAGTTTTGCCAAATTAGTTTAGAGCCTTTTGAAAAGGGGAAGCAGATAAAGAAGATAATAATGAAATGAAATAAAATAAAGCACTGGAAAGGCCTGACCTGACACAATTTGTTGAAAATCGCAAATCCTTTCCTTTGCTACACCACCAGAATCCAGCCCTGTGGAGCTCATGCTTATGGGACCTACTTATGTTTTTGGTCTCTGCCTACCCTGCCTTGTTTGTTTGTCGTGTATATCTTCTCGCTGAGACTACTCTACCCATGTTCAGGCCTACTTCTCTGCGCTCGCATTCTGTTTCTGCTTCCCTACTCACGTTCCCTTCTTCCCTTCTTCCCTGCAAACCTCAATATCTTGCTTCCCTGCTCGCGTTCACATAAAAACATTTTATTTTATTTTTAGATTTTAAGAATCAAGTATAGCATTTTTATAAATTGTAGAGCACCAAGTAAACTTTTTAATATGACTAGTCGTGCGACACATCCTCCGATACCATGTGGGCAAGGGAGAGACTAGACCTTGTGACCTTGTGCTTTACTAGAGAAAGCTCTCGCAAATCGAGTCAAGGCCCCACCTTACATAAAAATAATTTTCAATAATGTAATTAAAGACATATTTCTAGAAGAGTGGACAACTAATGTGGTCATCCCTCTCTTTAAAAGTGGTGATATTGATAATGCTTCTAACTACCGCATAATTATGGTCAATTCTTTCTTCAGCAAGCTTTTTGGGAGTATGATAGAATGAAAAATTGGTGCCTAGGCAAAAATGAGGGTAAACGAGCAAAATGATAAGTTGGTTTTAGGCCTAGGCACTCCACCATTGATCATTGTATCACTCTTAGGCACTTGATTGAAAAAATCAAGGAGAATCAAGGGGAGAAAGCTTATTATTATTTTGTGAACTTTAAGAAAGTTTTTGACATGGTAACTAGAGACAAATTGTGGAACATGATGGAAACATTAGGCACCCCAGATATATAAAGAGCATTTGTTCATAGACATTATGAGAAGGTTAGATCTAAAATCAAAACAAGTGATGTTATGTTTGAGTGTTTTAGTAGTGACATTGGGGTCAAACAAGGGCATCCACTATATCCCACACTATTTGGCCTATACATTGATAAGTTAAGAGCTTGGTTAAGCAAGGTTGATGGAAAAGGTATCAAACCAATAGGTTATGTGGTGAAGCTACTTTTATATGTTGGTGATCTTATCTTACTTCCAAAAACAACTCATGGGTTGAGGGAACATCTAAATCCATAGAACACTTTTTTCATAAGCTTAGCAATGTACGTTAATATCACCAAGACCAAAATAATGATTTTTTGAATAAATAGAAAAGATAAATAGTTCACCTTTCTTTGTAAGGACAACCCACTAAAAATAGTGAAAGAATGCAAATGTCTTGGGACTAAATTCCATTATAAGCTCAGTTGGGAGACTTGTAGAACAAAGAGAATTTAGGGAGGCTAGAAGACCTCTTACCTACTTCAAAACATGTACAAGAAAGTTGAACTCTAGGATTGGAAGACTGAGAAAACCCTTTTTGGCTTACAAGTCATGTCGATTTTCCTTTGTGGCTATGAAGTGTGGGAAGTAGTATGTTAAAATGAAGTTGGAGACAACTTGAAAATATTCAAAAATATATAATCATGAGCAATCTCAAAGTTAAATCCATGGTTCCATATGAAATTATTTTGGTTGAAGCAGACACTTTTCATTTGGAAGCATTGGTGATAACTCGGTTAGTAAGCTATTTAAAAAAGGTTGAAAGCATGCATGGATAACCATCGATGGTCCAAAATGGTTTTGAAGGAGGCTCTAGACCATAGGGAAAAAAATTGGATGAAGCAAAACAAAAATTGGATGAACAAGTGGGGTATCAACTTGCAAGAGTATCCTAAAACCAATGAAGAAATAAAAATCTACGTGGTTGAAAAAATTTCAGAACTTCCATATGGATAAAGCACTTTGGGTGTGAAAAAAGCATACTACATAAAAGAGATTAACCCAACTAAGAAACATGGTGAAAAAACATATTTAGGGGTTGCAGTTCAAGTGAAAGTAAGTTTTTTAGTTGCACAATTGAGGACAAGATCACATCTTCTTAGGTGTGAAACCGGTAGGTGGAAGATACCCAAGGAAATTTGGTTAGAAAGAGCTTACATAGTTTGCAATAAGGGAGCAGTAGAAAAGAAATGTGACTTAATCATGGAATGCACAACATATGAGGATAATTGTACTTAGTACAAAAAGGGCTTGAAGGTTTACAACATGCAGTAGCTATTTGAGGAATAAAATATTAACCACACAACTAGTTTCCTTGTTAAAATTAATAATAACATGTTTGATATGAAAAAGAGTATGAAGATGAATTGAGGGTGGTTTTGTTCATGGTCTCATAGGCTATTTGGTCTTGTGGATTTCATTTAAACTTTTCATTTCTTATGATATATTTGTAAGAATCTGCCTAAGGCAAAGAATAAAATGCCAAGGTCTAGAAGCTCAAGAGATCACACAAGAGAGACAAGATGATCAAATGAAAATCTCAATAATGATCAAATGATAATGAATAAATACAAAGTAGGAGTTCCAAAATATATAGGCAATGCGATAAGACTACATGATAAGGAGATGATAAGCTATCAACCACACTAGGTGGAATCACTTGTCCACCAAAGGTGGATCATCCTCCATTGCACATCAAAGTATGTGCAACATGTGCAACAATGAGAGGATGATAATGTGATAAGAGCACTAAAGGTGGATCTCACACACAAAGAGGTATGAGATGACAACTATCATAATCTAAAGTGGAATTTATCCTAATCATGTGCTAAAATGAAATGCAAACTCCTAGGTGTCTCAATGACAACTAATATGCAAATGCATTATCCTAAGTAAACTTAAGTAAAGTGTAATTAGTAAATAATTAATTACACCAACACCCACCCTTAAGTGCAACTTAGGGGAATTTACTTAAGCTCACAATGCTATATGACAATTCATGATGGGTCCCGACTACTAGGCCATGTTAGGTACCCATGTACAATATGCAAGAGCAATGCAATCTCTCGTAAAGTGGAGAAAGAGGGAAAACCTCATGGGAAAAACCCTCTCCTACAAAGAGAGATGAATACAAGATGCATGGATGGATGGAGTAATCAAGACCCCCCCCCCCCCCCCCCCCCCCCATTATGGCATACATCATGTATATACAATATAGAAGTATGAGGTCTCTGAAGTATGCCCATGTGTCACCATGTCCTTGGTTGATGAAGATGCCATGAACCAATCATGAACAAGCCCAATAGAAGGTGACAAACAAGGAACCAATGGTAACTGATCCATGTAAGAATTTGGATCAAACTCCAAAGACAAAGATGTCTCCTCAAATGAAGAAGTAGGAAGAGAAGTAAAGAAGCCCCCCCTTAATGTAGAATGTACACCCAAGATATATGCGGATCAATGTAGAAACTGCACCAAGAAAACTGAATGATGTTCCTCCCCTTAGGAAGAAACAAGTCCATAGGTGTATCAATGAATCCTCCCCAATCTCTACAAAGAATCCTCAAAATGTATGATGTCTCAGGAAACTAAATAGGAATCTCCAACACATGAGTATGATCAACCTGAACCATGCAATGTGACATCTCAAGTGAAGTTTGAGACTCATGAAAACCAATCTCCAAAGACTCAAATCTCTTCTCTGAAGTTAAAGAGACCTCCTCCAAATGTTATATCAAAGGATCCACAATCATGTCAATCTCGAAAGAAGGATCAAGTGGAGAGTGAAGATGAGGGTCAGAGTGTTCCCTCGCAATAACTAAAGAAGGATCATGCTCAACAAAGAGAAGATGAATGTCATCAATGGTGTCTCCCAAATCCTCAATGTAGGACTCCACAAACAAACCTATGATGTATGTCAAGTAGTCATCCCATGGAACTATAACTGGAAGACAAGGATAATCTTGTTGCACTGAATCATAAGATTCAATGACAATCGGAAGGTAAACATCATCAAGAGCAATAATAGATGTGATCTCAATAGGAGAAGTAGGAGCTACAACTAGAGGTTCTAGACCTTTTGGGAGTGGAGGAACATGAGGATCTCCATATATTTCCCAAAGAACAGTCCAAATAGTAGGAATAGTCTTCGTCTGATCTTCGTAGTCTTCAATGAAATCCATAACATCCATATCCATATTAAAAAAGATAACTTTAAGAACTTTTGACTGAGAGTTACAATCAAATGAAGGACTTTTAGGTCTATACTCATACAAATAGTGCAACAGGTTATGCTCACTAAGATGAGAAAGAACCAATTCACTCCATTGTTTATAGTTTCCTCTTGTCAACCTAATTAAACCATCCATGATGCATGTCTCACATGAAACAATGTAATCAGAAAATCAATGCACCCCACAAAATGTAATGAATCAAAGAACCCCCCCAAAAAAATTAAAAAATTAAAAAATAAATAAATAAAAAATGATGCTTTTGGCACTTTATATGTAGTGCGTGTACGAATGCCACTTGTCAAAATGGGCCAAAGTGGACTTTTGATTTTGTTGTTTACAACCACCTCAATGAGGCCAAATCAGACTTAAATCAATATAGCTCATAATCAAATCAAATCCTAAGCATTACAATGATCATACAAGGCCAAAAAAGACCTAGATTTGAAAGTGATATTTTTTCTCAAATAAGGCTACAATTTAATAGAAATTTTGGAAACTACTCAAAAAATTATACACTTTTTTTTTAAAATGACACATGTAAATGTGTCTGTATGAGCTAAACAAAGCCATTGAAGTTGTAAAAATAGGGATCAAACAAGTAAAGTCACCCAAATCTACAATTTCTGTCAAATCTATGCACCAAAACTAGAAAATAATACCACCACTGAAAAATTTGAGAAATTCTAGCCAAAATAAAAAAAATTACACTCAATTTGGAGCTCGAATGACCAAGTTATGACCTCCCAAAGTCGGACTGCAAAACTGAAAATGCAAATGGTTAGGGGTGCAAATTTTTCAAATTCGATGACGTTAGCAAAACACTAAGGTTAAATTTGACAGTCAAACAATCGTGAATTTTAATGCCATGAAATGCCTATGCAAGCACTATGTTAAATTTGACGTCTGAACGATCATCAATGCAAAACAAAAAACCTCCCTGATGACATCCAAACAAGCATCAAATTTAAAATAGTAAAACTGGTAGAAAATGCAAAAAAAAATTAAAAATACCAGTTTCCCCTTTTGCCACATGTCGAACTGTGATTCGTCTGGTTGGGTGCTTGTGTGGCGATGACGGTGACGTTGGCTTACCACGTGGACTGGGTTGGAGTGGGCCTGCATGGTAGATCCATCCATGTGGAAGGGTTGAGTAAAGGTCTATGTGGTAGATTTGGCTCAGCTCGGCCTATTGGCTTGGCAAGCCAAGTTTGTAGCTCGACAAGCCCATGTGGGTGAGGATTTTTAATCCCACATGTAGTGTGGGGGTGTTTGCTTTGGCATTTAAAAAGAATACTTTGCTCAATAAAGGTAAAGAAGCTCACGGGGCTGGTTGATCTTCCAGCTCAGCTCAAGTTGGGTCTTTTGTGGGCTGAGTTGTCGACGTGCGGGTCGAGTTGCAGATTTTGATGTTCACTGGACTATTAGTCCCACATGCATCGTGTGGGAGGATTCAAGATCTTTAAAAAAATCTCTATAAATAGTTCAATAACAAAGCTCGATGGTATGGTGCTAGGTTGTGACTGTCTGTTGATTGACTTCTTTGTCACGATGGCCAAGATCTGACAACTCGGTCCTCGTGCCTTGTTGCCTGTAGATGAAGTTGACAAATACCAGGGTTGGGAACCCTGAAAACAAAACCCTAATATTTTTCCATAAAATAATATTGCCCAGAAAAGAGATATCCAAAAAAATTTAAAAAATGAAAATTCATACTGTATTGTAGATCGGACTGCCCAAGTCCGATTTACAAATTTTTTTGCCTTAGATTTGACTTTTGCCCAAGGCAGGCAAGTTTATAGTTAAAATTTATGGAAATGGACACCCTGACGCAATGGCAAGGTCAGATCTTTCTCTAGATGCCCCCACAAGTTGTCACTCCTTCGGATCTAAATTGTGGCCCTCCAAAAGTTGAAGCAAAGAGTCATCCAATGGCTATGCAATGAAATCTTCTATGGCTCTGATACCATGTAAGAATTTTGCCTAAGGCAAAGAATAAAATGCCAAGATCTAGAAGCTCAAGAGATAGCACAAGAGAGACAAGGTGATCGAATGAAAATCTCAATAATGATAAGATGATAATGAATAAATACAAAGTAGGAGTGCCTGAATATATAGGAAATGTGGTAAGACTACATGAAAAGGAGATGATAAGCTATCAACCACACTAGGTAGAATCACATGTCCACCAAAGGTGGATCATCCTCCATTGTACATCAAAGTATGTGCAACAATAAGAGGATGATAATGTGATAAGCGCACTAAAGGTGAATCTCACACACAAAGAGGTATGAGATGACAACTATCACCATCTAAAGTGGAATTTATCCTAACCATGTGCTAAAATGAAATGCAAACTCCTAGGTGTCTCAATGACAACTAATATGCAAATGCATTATCCTAAGTAAACTTAAGTAAAGTGTAATTAGTAAATACTTAATTACACCAACGAGATTAAATTTGGTATTGAAAATTAATGTAAAAATGTTGATTGATCAAATCTAAATTTCCATTAATAAAAAACAAAACAAATTCAATTTTTATTTTGTAAGGTGGGTCTATGAATTTTGAAACAAATCAAATATAATTTTTACTTTTAAAAACGAATCAAATCTAATTCACGACATTGTAGAATGGTGTAAATAAATATTTTTTAAAGGTGGGATTTATGTCAAAATCATATATTTTTAAAATCCAAGCTAATACTTTAGAGAAGAATTAAGGGTATTTATTTCATCAAAGTATACACCTTTGTTTTATGGTGTGCGGTCCTTACATTCAACAAAATTTATCCCTATGAGCACATTCAAACCATTCAACTTCACCAACAAGCCAATGATCATTTGAAATTATAGAGAGAATGGAAAAGAATAGAAGGTTTTAAAACTTGGTAGTTTATGGGATAATTATTTTAATTGCTTTCTAAAATATTTTTTTTACAAGGACAAATTAGTTAGGGTAGTCCAATGTTTTGGAATTCAGCTCAAGACAAGGCAAGGCTCCCCCTCTCGAGCTATAGACTTGGTATGATCAAGCAAACAACAAGGTAAATCCAGCTAGTGAGAATTGAAACTTGGACCTACATGGAAAGAACCCAAAGTCTTAGCACAATTTTACCAATCATTTGGGCTACGGTCAAAGCTTTTTTTCAATGTTAACTTTTTATTTTTAAATTTTGATAATAAATTATTAATTAGTTAGATTGGATTCAATTTTTCATGTTGCTTAATTCAAATCTCATTTTGCTTCAAAACATGCTCTCTAAAAATTAAACTCTTTGCATAAAAATGATGGTTGAAATGATCAAAATGTTTGTGTGAATAAGGTTTTGTACCTCGTCAAGGTCTTGTACCTAACTAGTTCCTAGTGGGGACTTATTTACATGAGTTGAGTTTACTTAGGTCCTAGGTGTCATTCTATAAGTTAGTTATAATGGGGTCATGTTCACCTCATTTACTTTTAGTTACATACACATTTAATATTTTCATTAAGAATTTAATGTGTCATGTTATTTCATACTACATTACACACAACCTTTATAAGAAAGACATCTCATTACAATATCTCATGTAGTTATCATATTGTATTCTTGATTTGATGGAATATCATCTTTGATTTTGCTTATGTCTTGTCTTGTGGAAGTTATCTAGTGTTGGTGATTTATTATCCTAGGTGCTCAATCCAACATGGTATCAATGTGTAAGTGTCCATGTGTTTCCAACATGAAAAAATACACTTTTAAAAGGTTTTGGGCACATAATTTAATTCCAATTAAATGATGTCTAGAAAATATAGTCAAACTCTACATGCATTAATTTAATTTAATTCTCAATTATAAATTTTAAAGATAAAAGGAAAATTATTATTTCAAAAAAAAAGTAAATATAAGGCAAATATATGACCTGCTCATTTATGGGCTTTCTCGGGTTAATTCAAATCAAAATGTAAGGTCGTGATTCAAGTGGGAGAGATCAAAAGATGATGGATTGAGATTTTTGATGGATTGTCAAAAGGGAACCCTAGTCCCTTTGGCACTTGATGTGTGGCTCGTAACATGGAAGGTAATATTTTGGCTATGACAACTAGTAGACTTGAAGATGAGACAAATAATGATGTGAAGGAAAAGGTGTCTCTGGCTCATAAAATTAAAGTGGATCAATCACACCTAGAAGGTGATTCACAAATTATTGTCAATGTCATCGCTAAGGGCAAAGTGTGTACCTAGAAGATTCAGAAAGTAGTGAACAATTCGACATAAGTTAACCCATTTAAAAAAAAATCAAAATCACATATATACTTTGTGAAGGCAACCACATAGCCAATACTCTTTCTAAATGGGCACTATCCTTTCAAAAATTAGGCGGGGTGTTAGAAGACTTAAGGGGGCTCAATCTCTTGGAGTAGGAGTTTGGTGTTTCCGTATTTGAATTTTCAAACTAAAATCCTCATCATGAATGTATTACATTGGACGATTATGTAAGGCGTAATTACATGATGGTAATACCTTTTTAAAGATTTTTTTGTCATAAATGTCGAAGCCAAAGGTAACGATGTTGGTTGATCCCTGAGGTAGACATTAAGAGATGGATAATTTTCATATGTAGGCGTATTTGGGCTTTCAAGTGACAAGATGGGGCAAATGCATGGAGGGCATACGACACAAATTAAATTCATTACTGGAATTTTTTTTAATTCTCTTTTTTTTTTGGTGGTCAAAGTCTGTGCATAGAATAGTGAGTATGGAGGCTAATTTCACCCTTCTCACACCAAAACAACAACTAGGAGGTCTAAGTCATGATGGTACTCTTGGTCCTCCATGTCTTTTATTTTCTCTAGTATATGTTGTATAATGACGATAGTAATACTATCAGGATATAGCCCATTTTTTGTGATATTGTAATTGGTTTGTATTAGTCAAGATAGTACTCAGTTTGGGCTAATTTTGTGCAAGAGTGGTAATGTATATAGGTAGTGTTTATGCATAGTGTGGGTCTTTGTTTGTTAGTCAGATAGGTAATGATTGTGGTTATAGATTTTGGGGCAGTCATGGAGTTGCAGAAGGATACATAAGAGTGAAGGTCTTTTTTGTAAACTCTTTATTAAATGTTAATAGTATAATAAACATGTTACCGATTAAAAAAAACAAAAAATGCAAATATACGACACAAAGTTGTCACTAAAGAAAATATAAAGAAGATTAAAAAGTCATGGATGAACCAAAACAATAAATGAATGAATAAGTAGAATACCAAGAGTAAGAAGTTGTGGATGAACCAAAACAACAAAAGAATGAATAAGTGGAATGTCAAGAGTAAGAAGACATGGATGAACCAAAACAACAAATGAATGAATGAGTGAAACATAAAGTTGATGACAACTTTGGGTCATATATTTGTCTTATATTTACTCTTTTTTATCATTTATAATTTGACAAATAAATTAAATTGACGCTTATAAGATATGACTATATTTTTCAAGACACAATTTACTTGGAATTGGATTATGCATCCAAAACCTTTTAAAAGTGTCAATTTTTAATTATTTCAACCATCACTTTTATGGAGATAGTTTAATTTAAAGCACATGTTTGAAAGAAAATGAGATTTTGTCACATGTCGACCATGTATATCTATATACAATTTAAAATGACTTGAGTAATTAATTAAATATTCATTATTTAATTAATGGTATTTTCTACTATTACTAAATAGGTTATTTAATTCATTTAGTTAATTGACTTAGCTTATTCTCTTAATCCTAAGTCTTCTAATTATTCTTATTAAGTGATTTTATTTAAAATTACTTGATTACACTCTCATCATATGACTAGGTCATCCTAGTCCACCTCACATGATACCTCACCTTAGGCTAAGATAATTATTTAATTTAATTTATTAATTAGCCTATTCATCCTCACAAATGAGTCTTTATTCCTAAGGAGATAGAAAGATTATGTGGCCTTGTGAGACTTGGTCTCATGACCATATGTCCTCATAGGATTTGGTCCATGCCACCTTGCCTACAAATTAGTGACTTGTCTAGCCACCTCACATGGTCAAGGATGACTCATAGGGACACTTGTGCAAAGAGTCCTATTGAGGAAAAGGTCCTTCCTTCTTCCTCTCAAAATTCATGGAGAGAAACTTGAGAAGTGTCTCTCCTTCCCTCATGACCCTCCACTTTGTCAATATAGGAGGAACATACCCCCTATTTTTCCTCTCACATTCCAACTACTTCCTTCTTCTTCTCGACCTCTCCAACCAAGCCAATTTCCACCATTAATTTTCCCTCTTTTCAATATCAACCATTTGATCTTTTCACATAGGCTTGAGGGTTATAAAACTCTATAAAAGGAGCACATTTCCACCTTTTTGAAACTAGTTAGCAATCTTGAAATATTAGCATTTTGAGCATTCTAAGAGCATCATAGCATAGAAATATCATAGTAATATCATTTAGAATTATCATAATCATTAGCTTAGTTATCATCCATCAATTCACCTTTGCATCATAGCTTCTAAAGCATCTTAGGAATTCCACCTAGTTGCATAGCACAACCACTATCTTCCACACTTTGGAGGCATCTTGTAAAAGGCTGATAGAAGATCTGAGAGCTCAAAAAACAAGAATCCAAAGCATAGGAAAGTAATGGAGTCAAGCTACAAAGAGTAAGTGAAAGGTAAAAATTACATTTTTATTTGTTTCTCAATTTTTCACATTTCATTGTGTGTGCATCGTAGATAGGAATTTTAGTTATCTAGTGGGTTAATATTTAGATTCTATAGATAGATACATTTTTGGCGCCCACCATGGGGCCTAGCCCCAAATTTAACCATTTTTGTAGTTTTGTTGCATGCAGACACATTTCTAGGTTGTATCTACTTTCTACACATCCATATATATTGTATGCACATTTATTTTAGATAGAAAACTTCCACAACAACAGTTTTTACTGCCAGTTTTGTACATTTCCCTATTTATTTGCATATACTCCACATTGTTGCACATATATTTCTCTATTGTGCACATTTACTACCTTATTTATGTACTTATATAGATATATGTTGCATGTATATATGTTACTTTTCTGCACATATGTCATCTACATTTAACTCATAGATTTAACTTCTTTCAGATTTAGCTAACATCTTAACGAGCTTTGTGGTTTTTTGTGGTCTAGTCCTTAGGTTGTTTTGTAGATTCGTATCATTGAAGGCTCCTTTTAAACTACTCACGGTTTTGTTTTCAGGTTCCTTTTGAAGGTAAGGGACTATTTTTTATAATAATACACCTTTGTTTGGGCTTAAAATATAACATGTGTATGTGGTTGAATGTGGACCTCTAATCCAACTACATGTGCAACATAGTCATTACTCACCTAATTGAATTACGAAAGAGAGTATGGATTACTCAATTCGAAATCCATGGTGAAGCGACATGTTGCCTCCTATATAGACAGGGTGTTTAATTACTCTCAAAATGAGAGCCAACAACCATAAGACCAGTACTACAATGGAGGATTTAAAAGCTATGAAGACAATCAAAATTGAAATTAATCTAGAATGAGTGCAATTTAGTCTAAAATGCTTTGAAGGAAATATGATATTAATCTAAATAGCTTTGAAAGAAATATGAAGTGCAAATTTACTCTAAAGAACTTGAAAGAAATATGAGATTAAGCTATGAGCATGTAAGTAAACTAATTATAATGAATATGCAATATTAAACTAAGATGAGAAAAAATTACACTAATATGCAATAAAAGCTTTGAATTAATTGAGACAAAAAAGCGCTATAGTTTAATTACTCTAAAAAATTGCCTTCTTTCGAATGAAGAATGAGGTTCATTAAATAGACAAGCCTGAGGAGAGGATGAAGAGGTTCTTGATTTTAAACTCCCGACTCTTCATTCCCATTTGAGACAAAAAGACATGAATTACTTAATTAAAAGAATGTTTATTGCTGCATAAGAGTGTCCGTTCAAATAATTTGAATTATTAATTCAAATAAAGGTGTCCATTCAAATTACAAGTAATATTAATTCCTTTTATGTATATTAGCCAAATGGGGTGAGTTTAATTTAATTTAAAGCACTTAGGACTTTATAATTAAATTAGTTTATCATAGGGGTAATTTAGCTAATAAAAGTTGAAGACTTTAGGAATTAATGTTAATATTTGATTAATGCAATTTAGGGTTTTTGCAATTGACATCAAGTCAAATTAAGTTAGGTAGGAGAGAGAAAATTGCCTAGCAAAGTAGGACTTTGAAGATGTAAAATTGACAAAAATGCACCAAAATTGATTGAATTTTTATTTTTTTTGATCGCTAAACGACCGAAGCCTTGTATTATATTTTATTAATAAAAATAACTTTTACATGTCCACCGTTCAAACGGGCACTGGTAGGAAAGAACGGGGAAGAAAACCTCTAGTCTTGCCCGGGACATAAGTCCTAAAATTACAAAATGTCATAAGGGCATACCCTTATTTTGAAATCTCAAAAAGTTCCTTAGCTTACTAATGGGATGATATAAGTACAATTGATCCTTTATAAGGATGAATACAAGATTTAAATCTATAGAATGCACAGGCTTATTAGCGGAGAGACGATGCCGACTAAGATCCCTTTCTCGCTTTTGTCCTGAAAACACCACAACAAGACCACAAGACAAGCTAGAAAGAGATTGTTAGAAAGGTTAACACCACGAGATACATATCCTTTTTATAAATCCTTAGAGATTAATATTGATGAAATTATAATGAAAGGGGTTAAAAAACTTTAGGTAAAGCCTAAATCAAACCATGACAACAAGAACAAGCAAATAAACCACTATGGAAGAGGCAAGAAGTCAAAAAACCCATAGTGCGGTAAGCCCAAAGAACCAAACCTACTAGAAGGGAAAAACCAAAAAGAAAAGCCTCAAGAAAATTGTAGAGGTTAAACTTCACCAATTAATACACTAGTAATAGAATTAGGTGAATGATTTCTTAATTACGTGAATGTTAATTCTAAGTTTTAATATTAACTTGGCATAGTAAGGCATCTTATCTGGATGACCCTTAATTTAAGCTACATGATAGATCCGATAGGGGCAAATAAATAAGATAGAGATTGATAAAATTATGCTCACTAATAAATGGGAAGGCTATATCTTCTTAATATTATTTATTTTGATAAAATTTGAACCATCAGCCCCTAAATTTGCCAGTTTGTCTACTTTATTGTTGCCTTCTCTAAAAATGTGAATTAATTGAAATGTCTCTAATTTTTCCAAAAGTTTAAGAATTTCTTCTAATTTCAAATTTAGGACCCAATTAGGGGTCGGTCTTTTGCGTAACGCATTGATGACTATTTGTGAATCTCCTTCAATAATTACCTTGGTTAATCCTAATTTTATGCATAGTTTAATGCCTTCCAATAATGCTTCTAATTCAGCTAAGTTATTTGAAGTAGGTTTAATGAGCTTGGCTCTTTTCAAAATCCATTCCCCTAATTCATTATTAATAATACAACCTATGCCTGATAATCCTGGGTTGCCCCGGGATGCACCATCAAAATTGAGTTTGTACCATCCCGAAGGGGGGGTTGACCATCTACAATTTTTCCTAGCTTCTAAATTCTTAATAGAATACATTTGAGGAGGGTTGATTAAATTATTCCATTTTCTTTTAATCATACTATCCCATAAGGAAAAGGATCCTTCTTCAAATTGTGAATTCCTGATATACGAGTTGATGGTTTCAGTGATACAGGCTTCGATTTTTTTGACTAGAGAAGCTGCCTTCATTTCTTGATTTTTAAAGATTCTTCTGTTTCTTTCTTTCCATATTTCCCAGATAATAATGGAGGGGCTTATGTTCCATATTTTGCTATAAATGCCAATTTTATTCCCTTTGGGCCATCCTATTAGAAGATCCTTAAAAGATTTTGGGAGAGGTGCAGTCCAAATTCCCAGCAAAATTTAGCAAACGAGCAATTGTAGAGTAAATGGTCTACATCTTCCGAGTATTGTTTGCATAGAATAAATCTCGAGGGTCCTTGGATACCTCTTTTTTGTAATTTATCAGTGGTGAGGATCTTGCCTTGAAATGCTAGCCATAGAAAGATTCTTGCTTTGGGTAAGCAAGAAGCATCCCAGCAAAGGTTTAGTGGAATATTTACCTCATCCCATTTCTGAGAACTGATTATAGCTTTATAACCCTCTTTAACATTATATTTACCTATTTTTGATGCTACCCAAATTAGATTATCTTCCCTATCAACCTGTTTGATTTCCCTCTTAGCTATTATTTTTTGATAAGAGTTTTTAGCTACGGGATCAAGGTCTAAATCCTCTATTGATTTCCAAATCTAGTTTTGTTCTTTATTAAGAGTCATATAGTCCTTGACTTTGTCACCCCAAAGATTAGTCAATAGATTTTTGCACTCAGCAGGCAATCCTAGTGAGTCTAAGGGAGGGAGACCATCCCAGGAGTCTTCCCAAAAAAGAGCATCTTGGCCACTACCTATGTCTCATGTGAGATATTTGGTTATAAGGTGTCTGCTCTTAGCTATAAAATTCCAACTATCCAATCCTTTGGGGAGAGTCTTCATTCTGAATATAGATTGGGGATCATCCGCATTTAGATACTTGTTAAACAGTATTCTTGCCCATTTTTTATTATGTTCCTTAAAAAGTCTCCAGGATAGCTTTGCTCCCAGAGCTTCATTTTGCCAATTAAACTTCTTTATTCCTAAACCTCCCAGTTCTTTAGGTTTACTGATTTTATCCCATTTTATAAGAGCCATTTTTTATCCTCATCGCAGTCTCTCCAAAGGAAGTTCCTAAGTTTTGCTTCTAGCTTATTATTAATGAATTTAGGGAGAGGGAGACATGATAGCGGATATAAAGGTATTGCTACTAGAACTGCTCTGATTTTGGTGATTTTACCAGCCCTAGTCAGCCATTTGTCTTTCCATCCTCCAATTTTTGAGTCAAGTTTGGAAAGAATCTGATTCCAAACTTTGATATGCTTATTCCTATTTTCTAACTCAATACCTAGATATTTGCATGGGAATTTACCTATTTTAAAGCCCATAATTTTGCAAATTTGTTTTTCCATTATTGGATTAGTATTTATAAAGAAAATTTTGGATTTCTCTGCATTGATTTTTTGTCCCAAGGCCTCCGAATACAATTGAATAATAGATATAATGTTGCTGGCTTTTGAAAGGGAGGTTTCACTAGGAAGAATAGTGTCATCCACATATTGTTGGTGAGTGATATTAGGGACATTATCTGTTACTGAAATACCATTAATTTTCCTTTTTGATTGGGCTTTAGTGAAGGCTCTACCAAAAGCTTCTGCCATAATGATAAAAAGGAAAGGAGAAAGAGGATCTCCTTGTCTAATTCCTCTTGAGGTGTCAAAGAAACCTTCAGGAGTTCCATTTATAAGAATGGATATTTTGGTTGTGGAGATGCATTGAAATATCAAATTGATCCATTGATGGGAAAACCTGAATGCTTCCAAAGTCTTACAAAGGAATCTCCAGTCAACCATGTCATATGCCTTCTGAATATCAAGTTTAATGAACATGCTCGGGGTTTTGCTTTTGGAAGCTGAATGGATAGCTTCTTGAATGATTAAGATGCCATCAAGAATCGATCTCCCAGGGACAAAATAAGTTTGTTCTTCGGAAATGAGTTTAGAGAGAAGGGGTTTTAATCGATTGGAGAGAATTTTGGAACAAATCTTATAAATGGTGTTACATAGAGCTATAGGTCTGAACTCACTTGGGCTTTTAGGGCTTTCAGTTTTAGGAATTAATGTAAGAAAAGTGAAATTAATTTCGGATAGAAGTAAGCCTCCATTTCTAGTTGATTCTATAGCCTTCCATAAGTCTAATCCAATTATTTCCCAACATTTCTGAAAGAAGAAGGCCTAGAACCCATCTGGACCTGGGGATTTGTCTGGATTCATGCTAAAGAGGGTCGTCTTTACTTCTTCCATCGAGATTGGCTTATTTAATATTTTGTTATCTTCTTTTGTTATTAATGATGGAATATTTTCTAGCATTTTATCTTGTGCCAACTTGTTAGAACTTTCAAAGTTATTTAAAATATTTTGAAAGTGGCTTGCTATTATTTCAGCGATAATTTTTGGGTTTTCCGTTAGAGCTCCTGTTGAATCTTTAATCTTTGTAATACTTTTAAAGGTTCTATTAGATAAAGTGCTATTGTGAAAGAATTTAGTGTTTCGATCTCCTTCGTTTAGCCACTTTTCTCTGGATTTTTGTCTCCAAAAAATTTCTTCCTTAGCTAGTATATTTTCTTGTTTGGCTAGTAATTCTTTCTCGCAAAGGAAAGAATTATTGTCCATACCATTTTTTATAATTACATTGTTAAGTTTGATCAATTCCTCTTCAGTATCTAATTTTTCTTTAAAAATATTTTTGAAGTGTTCTTTATTCCATTTAAGTATCTTTTCTTTGATATATTTCAGTTTAGACATAAAGATGAACATTTTTTATCCTTTGAATTTTCCTTCAGTCCACCAAGATTTAATGTGATTCATGAAATTATTATCTAGGAACCACATTTTTTCACACTTAAAGGGATTTCTATGAGGTTTTATAGGTTCCGATAGGATAATTTGAACAGGGTAATGATCTGATCCTGCTATAGGTAGGATGGAAGAGTGAATATTTAAATCTGCATTATTGACGTCTCTTCTAACAAAAAATCTATCTAATTTTTTGGCTATATAATTGAAATCTTTCCTCCTATTGTTCCAGGTAAATTTCCCATTACTCGTGGGAATATCTACTAAATAATTGTACTCTACCCAATTTTTAAAATCTATTGAAGCTGGCTGGATCTGCTGAGATCCTCCAGATTTTTCATCAAGACTTAGGATGGTGTTGAAATCTCCACCAATAATTATGAAGTCATTATTATGCTCTTTTATAAATGAATTAATATCTAGCCATAATGTTTTTTTATCTACATTCTGAGTAGGGCCATATAAATTAATCAACAAGAATTGAAAGTTAGAATTAATACCTTTGATATAGCTGCCGATCCAATAGTGGCTTGAACTAATGACCTTGAGGTGTACCTTCCTAGGATTCCATATTAGACCCAGACCTCCTGAAGCCCCTCTGGATTCTTGTAGGTATGAATTCCGTCTTCTTAATTTATTTCCTAATCTGAAACCTTCCTCTTTATTTAGTTTTGTTTCTTGTAACATTATAATTTCTGATTCAAAGGCTTTTAGATTTTGGTATAGAAGCCTTTGTTTGCTAGAGGCATTTAAGCCTCTAGAATTCCATGTAGTAATCTTCATGCTTCCTTGGGAAGGAACTTCCCCTTCCCAACATTAAACATTTCACTGATTTTCTGCTGTTCTTTTGATTGCCCGTCTGCTTCTCTAAGTTCTTTAAGAGATTTTCTGCCTCTTTTGCTCTTTGATTTCCCATATTTAGGAACCTTGATACCTTCTTGGTTCATACTGATTCCCAGCTGTTCAAGATTGTTCTTGATATTACTGATATTGTCTGTCTGACAATCTTCTGCTGAGCCTCTTTCCTCTTCTTCAAGTTCTTGTAGAATTTGGTTTGTTATATTGACTTGTTCTTCCACTGTATCTATATTTTGATCCATTTCCTCATGTTCTTTAGTATTCTTTGAGACTTGCCTCTGTATACTGTATACTTGAATTTATTAGGTGCCAATTTTGGGGTATTACATTTGCCCCTCTTTGAATTGATGTGCAAACAATGTGTTGATTCAAAGAATAATCTAAAGTGATAGATGACGAGAAATTCAGAAGTCTAGGTTAGGTTGCCAAGACACTAAACAGATCAAAGCATGATTTTCTGAAGTCTAAGTTAGATTGCGAAGACAACGGTCTTAAAAGAGAACCAAAATTAGGGTTAGATTGCCCCAATACCAATTGATGACAGACTTAGGGCTGTCTCCAGAATCAAGGTTAGATTGCCTAGATAACGGTCTAAAAGAGATTTCAAGAGCTATCTCCAAAATGAAGTTTGACTCCCAGGAATTAGGGTTTGATTGCCCCCATACCTAATAGATTTCGAGAACCATCTCCAAAATGAATCTTGATCCTCGAGGATCCAAGTTAGATTGCTCAGATACCTAAAAGACAGATGACCAGATAGCAAGATGCGAGGCACGAGATGCCCCTAGCACACTAGTAAATTTTGCCCTAAATTTTGATGAGAATTAGTCAAATTTTCTACAATAATTGGTTGAATAGACGACTAAAATCGTGGTCGATCTTTTTCATTGATTATTCTACAGGCAAACCCATTGTCAAAATTTTGACCGTAGTAGTAGTCAACTTATCGACCGACTCTTTGTCAAACTAATCCCATGAAGCTGATAGAATTGAGACCAACTTTGGCAAACTTGACGTCGAACTTGTGACAAAATTCTCGACCACTATTCCACGAAATTGACGTCGAATGCATAGCATTCTCATCGAAATTAATGTTATTTAAAGGTCAAAAAATTGACCAAAAATTTTTTTTGGTTTAAAAAAAATGACTGTGATTAAACAAAGCATTTTCATTGTACTGATAAAAAAAATCAAACTGACTAAGAAAGCTTCATTTACCTACAGATTTGTGTGCTTGTCTGAGTTTGATATGCAAATCTACGTATCAAACTCATACAAGCACACAAATTTGTAAGTAAATGTTGATTAAATATTTTATTTTTAATAGTAGTTTAAAAGGCTATTTAAATGTTTTGACAGTTTGATAAGAACAAAATTGGTATTCAGATATAAATTATTGAGCTTCTCTTTGTTTCGATAATAGTTTAACATTCTCTACTTAACAAGGCCAACCACGTGAAGGTGGAAGCTCATCTAGCCCCTCCTAGGATCCTCTTATGACCCTTTATGACACTTGAAGACCTCTAAGATGTATTCTTAGGGATCGTAAAGGGTCATAAAGGGTCATAAGGGGTCCTGGGTCACAACAGCTGAGAAACATAAATGTAGGCATCATGGTCACAATGTTTTGGAAACACAACGTAATTGAGTGGTATACCCAGACGATGCAACACAACCACTACTCCTGTAGTTCTAAGTTGACACCGCGGGATCCAAAAACCAAAGATAAGGAATCTATATATGGTTTTTGGATCCACAGTATCAACTTAGAACTGCAAGAGTAGTGGTTGTGTTGCATTTTCTGGGTATAGCATTCAATTATGTTGTGTCTCCAAACAATTGGGACCATGATGCCTACATTTATTTTTCTCAATTGTTGTGATACCTAAATTTATGTTTTGTAGCTGTCATGTTTATTTGCATGTTCTTTGTGTTTGGCTTCTCTCCCTCACATCGAAAATAAGATTTTTCCCACTTTGAATTGAGAATGTGCATGCAACACAAGCAAAATATGCACGGATATCAGGTGGAGTTGAAAAATACAACACGTTTACATTTTCGCGATGGTCTATAACTTAAAATACGCAATTAAAGACCTTTATTAAAAATGCAACCCTGTTGTGTTTTTCAACTCCACCTGATATCCTATGTATATGAATTGAGATTGCATATTGAACTAGGCTTCTCTTTCTGCATTGCCTGAAACCAAGAGACTGTCACAGTTAACATCTAAATGGCGCGTCTCATCATCACAACTAATCCACCTTAAACAATTGAATATGTTTTCTTGTATTAAATATTCATTAATCAAAATTCGAATAGAAAATGTATACCTTGAGTACTACAATTCTCATTAGAATCGATGCCTCCATTGTGCTCGGCCGATGCAGTATCAATATCGGCAGGTTGCATTCCAATGTAAATAAAATAGATGTAGATTTAGATGACGATATCGCATAAATCCCTAATTCATAGTCTATCATTTGTTCTCTGAAACACTAAATTAGGGATTTATGCGATATCCTCATCTGTATCTATAGCTATTGCCTCTATTGTTGCATGTGCTTTTCCCCTATTTGATATTTATCTTCAGGTGTCCACACTCATTCTGTTGGTTGTTGCCAGCTTCTCTTTGTTTCGAGAATAGTTTAACATTCTTTGAGAAACATAATTGTAGGCATCATGGTCACATTTTTTTGGAGACAATGTAATTGAGTGGTATACCCAGACGATGGAGAGCAACTTCTGCACCTCTGAATCCAAGTCGTTATCCATCCCGCAGTGTCAACTTGGAATCAAAGGTGCATAAATTGCTCTTTGTGTAGGTATACAACTCAATTATGTTGTCTCCAAAAAAATGTGACCATGATGCCTACAATTATGTTTCGAGAATAGTTTAATTAACATTCTCTACTTAACAGGGCCAACCACGTGAAGGTGGAAGCTCATCTGGCCCCTCCTAGGAGCCTCTTATGACCCTTTATGACATTTTAAGACCTCTAAGATGTATTCTTAGAGGTCGTAAATGATCGTAAAGGGTCATAAGGGGTCCTAGGACACAACAACTAAGAAACATAAATGTAGGCATCATGGTCACAATGTTTTGGAAACACAACATAATTGAGTGGTATACCCAGATGATGCAACACAACCACTACTCCTGTAGTTCTAAGTTGACACTGCGGGATCCAAAAACCAAATATAAGGAATCTATATATGGTTTTTGGATCCACCGTGTCAACTTAGAGCTGCAGGAGTAGTGGTTGTGTTGCATTTTCTGGGTATAGCATTCAATTATGTTGTGTCTCCAAACAATTGGGACCATGATGCCTACATTTATGTTTCTCAGCTATTGTGATACCTACATTTATGTTTTGTATCTGTCATGTTTATTTGCATGTTCTTTGTGTTTGGCTTCTCTCCCTCACATCGAAAATAAGATTTTTCCCACTCTGAATCGAGAATGTGCGTGCAACACAAGCATAATATGCATGGATAGCAGGTGGAGTTGAAAAAACACAACACGTTTACATTTTCACGATGGTCTATAACTTAAAATACGCAATCAAAGACCTCTATAAAAAATGCAACCCTGTTGTGTTTTTCAACTCCACCTGATATCCGTGCATATTCTGTGAGATTGCATATTGAACTAGGCTTCTCCTTCTGCATTGCCTGAAACCAAGAGACTGTCACAGTTAACATCTAAATGGCGTGTCTCATCATCACAACTAATCCACCTTAATAAATTGAATATGTTTGCTTGTATTAAATATTCATTAATCAAAATTTGAATAGAAAATGTATACCTTGAGTACTGCAATTCACATTAGAATTGATGCCTCCATTGTGCTCAGTCGGTGCAATATCAATATCGACAGGCTGCATTCCAATGTAAATAAAATAAATGTAGATTTAGATGACGATATTGCATAAATCCCTAATTCATAGTCTATTGTTTGTTCTCTAAAACACTAAATTAGTGATTTCTGTGATATCCTCATTTGTATCTACAACTATTGCCTCTGTTTTTGCAGGTGCTTTTCCCCTATTTGATATTTATCTTTAGGTGTCCACACTCGTTCTATTGGTTGTTGCTAGCTTCTCTTTGTTTCAAGAATAGTTTAACATTCTCTGAGAAACATAATTGTAGGCATCATGGTCACATTTTTTTGGAGACAATGTAATTGAGTGGTATACCCAGATGATGGAGAGCAACTTCTGCACCTCCGGTTCTGAGTTGTTCTCCATCCCACAGTGTCAACTTGGAATAGTTTCATCCCTGATGTGACCATGATGCCTACAATTATGTTTCAAGAATAGTTTAATTAACATTCTCTACTTAACAAGGCCAACCACGTGAAGGTGGAAGCTCATCTGGCCCCTCCTAGGAGCCTCTTATGACCCTTTACGACATTTTAAGACCTCTAAGATGTATTCTTAGAGGTCGTAAATGGTCGTAAAGGGTCATAAGTGGTCCTCGGACACAACAACTAAGAAACATAATTGTAGGCATCATGATCACAGTTTTTTGGAGACAACATAATTGAGTGGTATACCCAGATGATGAAGATCAACTTCTGCTCCTCTGGTTCCAAGTTGACAATGTGGGATCCAAAGAACATAGATAAGGAATAAATTTAGAGAGCGAAGGAGGGCCATAATGACAAAAATAATACAAGATGAACCTCAAGTTAAATGAGGCAACTGTAAACATTTAAAATTAACATGTTTACAGTTGCCTCATTTAACTTGAGGTTCGTCTTGTATTATTTTTGTCGTTATGGCCCTCCTCCACTCTCTAAATTTATTCCTTATCTATGGTCTTTGGATCCCGCAGTGTCAACTTGGAATCAGAGGAGCAGAAGTTGCTCTCCATCGTCTGGGTATACAACTCAATTATGTTGTCTCCAAAAAATTGTGACCATGATGCCTACAATTATGTTTCTCAGCTATTGTGAAATCTACATTTATGTTCCTCAGTTGTTGTGTTTATGTGTATGTTTTTTATGTGTTTGGGAAGACATCTTTCTAGCCTGAGCCTAGATCCTTCAGTAATTAGCTTATAAATAATGTAGATGATAGATGAGCAATTAGCTTTCCAAGAAAAAACCCATAAATGAACTATATGTACCCCAATTAATGTGCCCTCTATGCGTACCCAAATGATATATTTGAAACAACAAGGGTAAGGCTAAATTTACCCTCCTTGTTTCAAATATATCATTTAGGTATGCGCATAAGGCACAGGAATTGGGGTACACATAGTTCATTTACAAGATTTTTCTTGGGAAGCTAATTGTTCAGATCTCATTTGCTTCATTTATTATCAAGCTAATTGTCGAAGGATCCAAGCCCAGGCTAGAAAGACGTCTTCCAATTATGTTTAAGCCATATTCCTTATTCTTGTCAAACTTCCTTGGTATGGTAGGCCTACTCTTTGCAGTACTCTTCTTCAGCGAGACTTCATACCACACTACGGTCAAAGTTCAACGAGGCTTCATACCATGCAGCATCTGTAGATTACGTTCAATGCGTTATTTATGCTTGTATTGGTGGGAAAACTCTTGAAAACATGCAAAAGAGATTGCATTCAACCATGTTGTTTACATGACACATGTAGTTTACCTCCAGCCTAAATCAACGTTAAATCATGTGATTGATAGCAGATTGGGGCTCACCTGAGCCATAAACATGAAGAATTATTCTAAAAAAAGATGTAAACCATATATATGCGCACTTGAGGAAAAGAGAAGTTATGTCATATCAATATTAAAATATTAGTTACAATATGAAAATACTAAAATAACTAATTCCTAAGTTCATCTCTGCATATGGTCGCAACAAATTAGATATGCAATTACAATATAGAGAAGGCATCATAAAAATATAATTTCAAAATTTGCCCTAGCCTGACACATTTTGCACTCAAATCCTTCATCGCAGATAAGTGGAGATGGGCGGATAGATGCAGATGAGTTGTCATCGACCCAACTAAAGTATCTACAACCATTATTTCCCTGTGATACCCAGTCTACATTAGTTCTTATATTATAATGAGTAGTATTTACATTAGAAACTTTAAATATATACACATTAGCAACCTTTTTTTGATTAGGGCAGCACCAAAATTGTCATCCAAGGTTGTTCAATGTCCGTGAAGTCTTCAACACACACTTCCCACCACCACATTGACAGTTTGGCACATTGACAAGAGTCATCGAACCTATATCAATAATGCACCACACCATTGTTACTACATTTATTATTTTTATATGATTATTTTTATAGTCCAAATACACCAAGGAGTACCATCAGAAATATTAACCATTTACAATAATGAAAAGTAAACCTAAATCAAATAGCTCATTTTTTTATCAGCATGTGTAGTCTGTGTGTATATGAAAAATGAAAGAAATATGAAGTTGAAATAAAATAGTGAACAAAATAGTATTCCACATAGAGTGAATGAAATATACCATCAAAAGAAGGTGACAAAATCCTCTCATGAAGCACAGACATAGGAAATAAAAAAGGGACAAAAGACAAGAAATAAGAAAAATCATTACGACTATAGAAAAATCATTTATACTATAATAAAAAAAAGAAACACTCTTTGTCAACAATTTCCAAAATCATTAGGACTATAAATGGACGGTTTTGATATTGCTTTGCCATTACAACAATTGAGCTTTCATCATTTGGTACTTCTTGGTGTATTCCATTTAAGTTTTTCGAGTTGCCGTGTTTATGTGCATGTTCTTTATGTGTTTGGCTTCTCTCCCTCGCAAGGGATATGCCGATAGGTAATTGATTTGAAAGCATAATGATTTGACAGTCTTTTTTCAAGATAGGCGTAATCATCCCCCCAACCTTAATTAGCAACATTGGTGTCCTATCATTGCACAAGTGTAAGAAGATAAAGGTCTATTCAAGGAGGGATGAAAAAAAGGTCATTTTAACCTTGCAAGGCAAGAGGAGAGACAGTCCAAATAATTCTATGGTGACTATCCCAAACAACAGACAAATGATGGAATTGCTAACATGTTTTCTTTTCATGTTTCTAACAAGTTTGTTGCGATGAGGCTAGTGTGGTCACAATTGAAATTGTGAGTTTCTCTTGGAATTGAATAGCAGACTTTATCTATTGTGCAAAAAAACATATGTAGGATTATTATGGTCACAAAGTAATTGTCTTAGCATCAACATTTCACTTCTAATATAATATTATTAGGAATTTCTTACCATTGATTGTCAAACTGATGGAACTATGAGGCTATGCTTTGTTAATACTTTACCACTGTAGCGAATTTGGGTATTGTTTTCGAATATTTGAATGATTTTAATGGGAAATTTGAACCAGAGATATAAGTTTCCAAAAGAGTGATACTTCAACTTCCATGAAGGACTTAGAAAAAGGGAATTGAACTACAGTGGCTCCTTGTTTACCAATTTTCCATATAACATGAGGCATGTTGTTAGTTTTGTCAGAATTGTGAGAAGATTAAGGGGAATTGTGAGAAGATCATATTAAGGAATAGTGAGGAAGTCGTCGAACAAGAGGAGAGAATGTGTTAAAAGACCAATTTAGTAATCCAGCCAGTTGATTAAACATACACTCAACAATTAATGGTAACATCAAAGTTGGAAGAATATCTTTGGTACAGACATAATGTAGAACTCCAACGCTATACAGTAAACTAAGACATAACTAGATCAGAAAATTAGGGGTTCTAGAATTATTATATCTCAGACATTATGTGAATAATAGACCCATAATTACATTATCAGAGATAAAGGAATAAATCTCATCACTATTTCATAAGGAATAAATCTGGAACTATATATAATTAACATATAAGACCAAATCAAAACATTTTGTGTTATATTGTGAATGAAAACTTGTTCAAATTTGTAGAGAATCAAAATATGTTATATTGTGATGATATCAAGTTTTATGTAGCTGTTGTCTTATTTCCATATTATATGACCTCAAAATACATCAATCAATGTTTACAAACTTGTATTAATCACAATGAATATTTGAGCCCTACAATCTTAGGATAATTCACAAAGATATGCTCATTATTTTATAATATCCCAGTCCCCTCATATTTCTATTTTAAAATTATCTATTTTTTATTCAAGTTTATACTACGATTAAGTATATATCCTTATATAATTAAGACCGTGACTAAGTAAAGTTACATAGCATATCCCCACTCTTATATAAACACTTAGCATATATAGAGATAATGAAATATCAGCATACATATTGCAAGTAATGTAATGAATAATAGGACTCTCTTCAAATATCTATAAGGAACTTTCGATGACTTTCTGATAGACTCAAATATAATAGACTCTTCATTAAATGTAAGGGTGTCTTTTAATCTTCACTATTGATCTATATTATTCTTTAAGTACTACCCTTAACTAAATGTAAGAATGCCTTTTGTCTTCACCATTGATCTCTATTTTGAGTATTCTTCACTAAGCTATATGATTTAGTTACCGGGTTGTGAGTTTGGAGATCTTTATCTCTACAATGTAGAAGCTGAGAATAGGGGGTACGAGAGTGGAGAATCGATAAAGAGAGAGATCAATGGGAATGAGATGATCAATGCAATACGTATGATGAATGAAAATAATAGTCTAGTTTTACATTTGATTCTTCTCTATGATTGTTCAGTGTTTCCTGAATGTTTCATTTTTATTATTTACAACTCATTTTGTTTGGTTTTCTCTTTCGGTTCGACAGTCTAACACCCATATTGTCGTCATGATCGAGCACATCTTTATTATGAATATGTTGTGATGGAATTCAATAACAAAGAAAAAATATTTATTTTAAATGTTTTATGTTGCGTTTGGATGTAACTCAAGTCTTAGTATCGAGTTTATTGAAGAAGTTTATCAACTTGTGGAAACCGTTTCTGTGCGACAGAGAATGCAATTTAAATTTGGTCATTAATTGAGTCGAGAACAACTTCCAATAATCATTGTAGAATTATTACATTGGTTTGGAGTAATTTTATTTCATTTTAAATAAGTTATGGCAGTTTTATTTCGTTGGTTTGGAGTCTTATTCCTTTTGGTTTGGAGTAATTTTGAATCCAATCTTGATCTTGATGATCCAATCTTCATTTAATCATTCAAATAATTTAATAGAACTACCATAAATTATTTAAAATGAAATAAAATTACTCCAAACCAAAAGGAATAAGGGTGGTGGTATTCAAAACACAATGAGAATTGGTAATTTCAGAGATCTAGGCACTCTAGCCTATCAACAACCTCAAATGTTTAAAAGATCTGACTTGTCAAGGCCTCCACAATACTACACAATGATGGATTAGGTTTCCTAGGCTTCAAACCACTTAGACTCAAGGAATTCTAAGACTTTGTTTTAATTCCCATGCTTCCAATACACAAATTTCTTTCAAACTATTCCAAAGGCTTAATAGGCTACCAATAACCCTGCAGCAGACTTAGGATGGTAATAACTTTGTCTTCCCTCAAAACACTTGATAAGATGAAAACATTTCTAGACACCCTTTTCAGAGTTCTATAACACACCAAAAGCTTTTATAGGGTTACTTTGGACCAACACACCTAACCATGACTGAACCCCTATTTTTAATGCATGAAAATGGCCAAATTTTCAAAGCAACTACTCTCCTCACATTCCCTTATCCCACCAAACCTTCAACAGAGTTATAAAATGACTCAAAATGGTTAAATCCACAAGCAATTGGAATCATAGGCCCTGCAACACTAAAACCCCTAAATCTTGACTCCAAACCCTGGTTTGCTAGGGCTTCCCCAATCTCCTGTTACAACTCACTCCTGCATCAAATTACTAATCGAATCACCATTCATTCAACATGACAAAACATTTTCAAACATAAAAACCCTTCCTTATTCGGACAAATCATCCATTGCTACACATTGCATCCAATTTCATTGTATTTTCTCACTGTTCTTTAACTGTGATCACCTTTACTCCACACAACTCTGCATATGCACGGTTAATGATCTAATAATACATGTTAGAATTAACATTCCATGGTTAGAATGGTTCTCATTATTCTAAGTTCCTACTGCAATAACAGTAAACTAAAATAAGAAATGCTATTAGATAGACCACTGGTGTAACAACAGTTTCAATATAAAATGAGACTCATTCAAAAATGGCATGAATTGAACAAATAAACATTGCAATTCCTTTAATGCATTAGAATAACCAAATTGAGACTTCAAGATGAATGAATTTTATAGAATTTAGAGTATTTCTATTGCTTATGGTTTTATCCATTTTCAACTTGTATAAATTCTAAACAACTAATTCAACCAACTTTTCGTAAATCCTAAATCCATAGTTTATATATAGCATTCGATTCTTATTGGAAATCGATTCGACATACCTTAACCCTCAAATGAAGTTTGAATGAAATGCTCAAATGAAATGCACCCGCCACCAATTTTTGGGCATTCCAACCTAGTTGATCAAATTAGGTTGGTGTCGACTGAAATGGATTGTGAGAGGGTACCTAAGACTGGTGTTATTGTTGTATTAATCCCTTTTCATTCACTGTTGTAGACATTCATTTACTTCAGTGGTTCCACACATTGATTACACCCAAACTAGGGCATCGACCATGAAGCGCAGTTAATGTCTTTCCCAATTCCGAGCACTGAACAAGTTAAATAACATTACGCTATTTTGTTTTTTCATCTAGCGGCATGGCATCTTTGTGATGAAAGCACAAATTAGGGCCACGACTTCATAGCAGAGCCGACACGGTGTACCCTAAACCTCCTTCGCTTCTACCCTTCTCTAGCTTCTACCTCCTTTGCGCACGCTAAAATGAAGCGCTGAAATGAAGTCTCAAACTTTTGTTTTTTTAATACATGCCCATGTTGGTCGAAATTGCGACCAACACGGGCATGTATTAAAAAAAAAAAAGTTTTCCTTCTATAATGTGACCAACCTAAACATTTTTATTTGATGATCGAATTGTTTAGTCGAAATTTAAGGTCAAATGTACTAGTGGCAATGAGATGCCTCAAGCAGTGAGGACATTGATTCAAATCAAACTGATTCAAGAATTGATTTGACAAGATTCAAATGATGCAATCATCCTGCCCCCTCAGGAGCGAAATTGAAAGATGACATATCAGAAGGACGATTGACAATGAGAGGTTGCAGAGCAGAAGCAATCAGACTAGATTTGAGAAGCTGCAGAAGCAAATAGAGTGATCGGGAGGTCCTATTGACCAAGTTTGACCATGGTTGACCAGAGTTGACTTTGATGAAAAGAGAAAAGATCTCAAGAACATGATGCAAAGATGAGGGTCTAGCAGGAAGGTGACGCCAGAAGCCTGACTGCACAAGTGTTTGATCCCAAAGGGTTCCAAAATTTAAAACATGATTTCGAGCTATCTAGAGATGTCAAATTTTGATTTCAATCCCGAAAATGGATTCAAAGCAGTCGATTTAGCCAAGGGTGCAATTTTCACGCAAAATGGAGCACTTTTGAAAATTAGGTCAAAAACTATATAAGGCCCGGAGGGATCATTTTCAATTCATTATTCACTTTTGTCTTCTTGCTAATTTTGAGCTTTGAGAGAGAAATGGAGGGTCTTCCATTGCATATGCATCGATGTGAGTGCTCTCGATGACACGCCCGACCACCAGAGTATGACGCACCTGTAAGTAGTTGATAAACCTCCTTGCATGTTGATTTGTACCACTTTCTAGGTTGATTTAGGGTAGATCTAGCAAGTTTTAGGGCGTGTTCTTCCAATCTCATGCAAGGAAGTAGTTTCCTCGCACCGGCCTAGATCTCCCTTCACACAAAGAAGTAGTTTCCTCGCATCAATTAGGGTTTCTTTGCGCAGGCTCTTTCTGGAAGCTCGTACGAGCTAAAAGCTGGTCCTGCCTGAAATTTCTCCTGCTCACGTAAGGGAAAGTCCTGTCTGGTGCAAGGAAACAGTTTCCTCTCTTGAAAAGTTGTTGTAGAGTTTGAATGCCTTTGTCAAATTTGTGTAAAATCAGCCAAGTAGAGCGTTGCAAAGTCATGTCTAGGATAGATGTCTTGTTGCATTTTTTGTTGTTGTGTTGAAAACCATCATGTTGAGATACTGATCCAATGTTGTTGCTTGCTTTGCAGGTTGAATTCCCTGATGTCACCTTCAGGACACACCATCCCGTGATTACTACATTAGTTCAGAGACTGATGGATGTAGAGAGTGCTCACATTGAGGGACTCGGTTTGGGATACTTGTGTGATCTACTGACATTCGGGTAAATCACGGTCTTCTTGGTGCACTCATAGAGAATTTCCATTCAAAGATGAACACTTTCTATTTTTCAATGGGGGAGATGACTGTGACTCTCGAGGACATATACAGGATTCTACAGATACCCATCCATGGTGCTCGAGTAGAGTACGATACATAGTTGCGACAGAGTATAATAGCCCTAAGGACTATCTTCAGAGATGATCTAGTGATGGGCCAGGCCATCTCCTAGGAGGATCTTATGCGCAGATACAACGGTGCTCACCCATTAGCTATTGTACTTGCTATGTTCTTGAGTTGCTACCTTGTTCTAGATCGAGGCCAACATGGCTTAGAGTGCGGCTGGGGGACAATGTTGTAGAGGATGCTGGCTAGACTAGCAGTTAGATTTAGATGGGGCGAGTGCATGCTTGCACAGATGTACCATGAGCTTCATGAGATCACGTATCAAGGCGCAAGGATGATGGTGGTAGGTGTCTTCATCCTTCAGATATGGGCCTGGGAGCATCTCCTTATTTGCAGGCCTATTTTCCATGATACACAGTAGGCACTGGAGCCTTATATTTATAGGTATGCAGGTCCGATGACTCAGCCTTTACTAGGTAAGATGGAGCAGTGGAGAGGACAATTGAATGACATGGCAGCTATTATCTGAAGACCTTGGGTGGCTACTAAGCCATGGGATGATGCTCAGAGAGAGCTTTCCTTCATTTTTGTGTCACATCCACTGATTGGATGGAGTGTTACTATCATTGAGAGATTTCTTGTCACACGTGTCTTGCGCCAGTTTGGTAGGTAGCAGGACATATCACATGAGTATTGCCCCTATGCCCGCTTCACCAATGAGGATAAGGGGTGGTACATGAGACTGGATCTTGGATGATGTGCGATAGAGGCATGTATACCAGCTGCACGATGGGACTATATGGTGGATATCATAAATGCAGGGGTGACACCTACATACAGAGATCAGTTGATAGCACAACCTCTTCTGAGATTCATTGATCCTGTCAGTATGGGAATGCAGTAGCAGCCTACACAGTAGCAGAAGGTATCAGCCCAGTAGGTACCAGATCAAAAGGCACCAGTTCAACAACCTGCACAGTAGTAGGTTGCACAACAAGGACCATAGGGATAGCAGCAGAGAGTGCTGAGACCTAGATCAGGATAGACCAGCATCTCCACCAAGACCATGGGTTTAGATGCAGGTGTTGGGAGTAGTGGGGCCCAAAAAAGGTCCACCAGGTAGTGGATAGGTGATACATCACAACAGGCTCCTCTGGATGATGATACTGATATGCTTGATATTCCAGCAGGAGTAGGTACACCACAGCTACAGGAGGATCTCAAGAAGAGTCGTGAGAGAGTGAGACAAGTCCAGCGGGAGTGGGATGACTACCACACCTGAGTCATCAGAGAGGAGACCTGCGTAGCTGACAAAGACACAAAGATCAGGTAGCTATGGGAGGAGCTAGCATGATCGAGGACTAAGATGAGATATGAGGCTGCTCAGGCAGCTTATTACTATGTAGCTTATTGCGGAGTCATGCCGGATCTATCAGAGCAGGTGCCACCATTTTCTGAGTATGCTGGAGCTCCACAAGCACCTCCACCAGCACCTCCATAGGCACCACCATAGCAGGCACCTCCACAGCAACCGATGCCTCTTCCACAAAGACCACTACCACCACCTCCTCCAGGTGGTGCGGGACATAGTTAGCACATTTTGATATATATGTATTGTAGCCTATTTTTGATACTGTGCTCGAGTAGCACCTTCTCTTTTGTACATGACATTGGACTGATATATATATATATATATATATATATATATATATATATATATATATATATATATATATATATATATATATATATATATATATATATATATATATATATATATATATATATATATATATATATATATATATATATATATATATATATATATATATATATATATATATATATATATATATATATATATATATATATATATATATATATATATATATGAGATCGATAGTTTTGATATCATCGTACTTGTTGACATATTGCTTTTGATATTGATGTTTTATGAGATGTGTTCTATATGCTTAGATGTATGGATAGAAATGTATGAAATGCACATGTTTCCTTTTATGAATATGAATATGCACATGTTTTATTCTGATGATGATGCAATGTGAAATGCAGTGATAGATGGATATAATGTATGCATATGTGTGATGTATGATTTGAGGTATGCTTATAATGGATGAACATGTATATGTAGATGCAAATGAATTTATGAATTCAAATGGAAATGAAATGAAAATGCAATGGATATGTAATGTATATGATACTAATCATCTCATGCAGGATTGTCACAATATATGACAAGTACTAATAAAAAAGATACATTTCAAAGATCGAGAGCGAGGACCAAACACTTGTGCAACCAAGATGAAACTGAGACAAAATATGAGAACCTTTGATGAACAGAAAGCAATCAAGAGAGTAACAAGATATCGTCTCAAATGCAAGCTTAGCATGAAAATGCAAGCCTAAGCTAAAGGCAAGCCTAGAATGAAAATGCAAACCCTAGGACTTGGTTGTTGGATTCACTGTATTTATCATCATCGAGTTCGTTTAAGCATGGGATGATCACAAGATGCCATACAATCCTCACTAACATTTCAATCATGAGAATATGAATATGACATAAGTCTTAGGTTTGTCAGAATGAGATGTAAGCATTAAGGCACAAGAAGCTAGAATGACTTGAACACCTATTCCTTTTGATTTAGCAAGTTAACATAAGCATCAAAGCACAATCGCTAGAATGACCTGAATGTTGCTTGTGAACAAACACACCAGACATGTGAGAGTTCCTTCTTTTGCTGAGGATTTCTTTTAGTGACCCTTACGTTCACTTAGCAGGACGAGCGTTAGCAATTTTACTTGTAGCAGAAAGAAGTCACTCAAAATAGACAACGAGAAGAACCAACCTCACCAAAGCATCCATATAAAAGGAGTTAATGTACGCATGGCCATCTAATATGATATGAAGGCTCTTACAGATGGACACCCCTCTTATATGAATTCATTGGATCATTGGAACTAAACCAACAAACAAGAAGCAAAAGAAAGATCATGCCCCTAGTCTTAATGTTTCTCAGTCAAGAAAGATGTCTTAGATTCGCTCGAGGGGAAATGATAAAGCAAAAGAAAAACACACAAGAAAAGCTCAATATGCTTCAATGGAACACAAAATCAATTTTAGTTTTAGTTTATGGTTGTGTTCAAGCGGATTGAAGTCAAATCGAAAGCGTACAATGTTTGAAGTCTCGACAGGATAGTGGCAGTAGGTAGACACATTGAGAACCACTGGTGACCATCTTGAGAGATGAAGTCTCAAGAGGATATCAGAGCACAGACCAAGTATCAGCAGGCAAATGCAGTGAGAACCACTAGTGACCGATACAAGGAAGATTCTCGAAAGAGAGAATAAAGCACGAGCAAAACATCAGCAGACAGATGCAGTGAGAACCACTGGTGACTGATGTAAGGAAGAGATCCCAAACAAGAGCTAAGTATCAGTAGGAAGGCACAGTGAGAACCACTAGTGACCGATACACGAGAGATCCTCAAGGAGAGAAATCTCAAAAGTAGCTAGGCATCAGCAGGAAGACACAGCAAGAATCATTGGTGACTGATGCACAAACAAAACTTCTGAAAGCGATAAGACAATGCCCCCAGACCAAGAAGGTGCCCCCAAGTGTGAACCAGTTCCAATCCATGAAGAGTTGAGGAAAATCTCAAAGACAACTGAAGGCAAGTGCATGAGCTAGCAAACCAAAGAAGGAAATGAACTAAAAGCAGGAAACAAACTAAAGCCGGAAAGTAGGAAAGCAAACTAAGGTAGGAAAGCAAAGAGACTAAAGTGGGAAACTAAGAGCCAAGCGATGTTGAGATGAGATGTAGCTTCAGGAAACAAGAGGCGCCTGTTTACCAGGTTTTCACCATCTTGGAAGAGATTCTATTTTTGCTACCATGACGCCTGTTTACCAAGTTTTCATCAATGGCACATTTTTCTTTTCCAATTTTTTTGTACTTTTCTCTTTTTTGATTTTTTTGTATTTTTTAATATTTCAAATTTTTTTAATATTTTTTATCTTTTCACTTTTTTTGTATTTTTTCAATTTTGTATTTTTTATTATTATTATCAAGATGCATGTTTACCAGGTTTTCACCAAGATAATAGATACATCAAAGCGCCTATTTACCAGGTTTTCACTAAGATGGTCATTTTTTCAGGACCTTTTGCAATTTTTAGGATTTTTTGCAATATATCATTTTTTTGGATTTTTTCAGGACCAATAAGTATGTACATGAGCACACGGGGAATGCCTCAGCTATAGAATTTCTTCAAGTGAAGAGAGTTGATAGGCTCTTTGAGCCATTATCCTTTAGTGGTGGAGAGTCGATAAGCACCAGACCCAAATGTTTCAGTGATAACATACGAACCAAGCCAGTTTGGTTCAAATTTCCCATTCTAGACTCGCTGCTACTGATTCTTGGGGTTCTCTCTTAGGATGAGATCACCTACTTGAAATTCTCTTTGTCTGACTTTCTTATTGTAGGCTTTGGACAACCTCTTTTGGTATGCTCAAAGATGATTGAATTCCACCTTCCGATGTTGGTCTAGCAACTCAAGCTCTTGAAGCTGGTATATTCTATTTTCTTCATCAGTGATGAGGCCCCTCAAAGAGATTCACAATGTAGGAATCTTGACCTCAATAGGCAATACTGCATCTGCCCCATAAACCAAGGCAAAGGGAGTGGCCCCCGTTGGTGTTCTGATACTTGTTCTGTAGGCCCACAAAGCTGGATTAATCCAGAGATGCCAATCTCTACCAGATTTATGAACTGTTTGGTGGAAGATTTTGAGATTTGTCTTATTAGAAGCTTCTGCTTGTCCATTACCCTGAGGATAATAGATAGATGACCAATGCTGAATAATTTTGAATTTGGTGCATAAGTTTGTCAGGTCCTTATTTTTGAATTGTCCCCCATTGTTAGTGATAATGGATGAGGGTATACCATATCTACAGATGATATAGTTCAGTATAAACATAGCCACAGACTTGCCATTAGCTACAACTAGAGGCACTGCCTCAATCCACTTGGTAAAGTAATCAATAGCTATGATGATAAACTTATGTCCTCTTGAAGAAGAAGGATGTATCTTACCTACCAAATCAAAGGCCCATTGTTGAAATGGATAGAAACTAATGAGAGGACTAAGCTCTTTAGTAGGAGCATGAATTAGATTCCCATGAAATTGGCATTGTTTGCAAGTCTTGGCATATTGAACAACTTCTTTTTCCATGTCCGGCCAGTAATAACCAACTCTAATAAGTTTCTGGGCTAATGTCAGACCACTAGAATGAGGCCCATAGATACCTTTGTGTACCTCAACTAGCGCATGTTTGGACTCATTAGGTTCTAAACACCTAAGGAGGGTACCATCTAGACCCCATCTATACAAGTCGTTTGCTATGAGGACATACTATGAAGCAGTATGAATTAGGTGACGCTTTTCATTCTAGGTATAGGTGTCAGGAATGATCTGGTCAAGAAGGTAGGAAAAGATACGGTGGTAGTGGGATGAATCATGTCTAATGACTGAATAGATCATCCTGGATTTAGGAATATCATAGGCAGGGTAGTGTAATGCCTCCACCAGGAATTTGTGTCTAAAGTCATTTTCCAGCATTTGTAACATTGAAGCAAGAGTGGCCATAGAATCAGCTGCTTTATTGTCTACCCTTGGAATCTACAGGAAAGAAATGTGTGCAAAGTACTATTTGAGATCATCCACCATTCTTTTGTAAGGTACTATCTTGTCATCTTTTGTTTGGTATACATCATTGACTTGGTTGATGATTAACCGAGAGTCTCCAAAGACCTTGAGCTCATCCACATGCCATTCAAGGGCTATCTTCATTCTATTAATGAGAGCTTCACATTCAGCCATGTTGTTTGTGTAGGGAAGCAACATTTTATAAGCTTTTGGCAATAAGTATCTTTGAGGTGTTATAAACAGAATGCCTGCACCTAATCCTTGCTGAGTGAATGATCCATCAAAGAACATGCTCCGAGATTGATGTGTGAGAAGCATGATGGATTCATTTGGGAATTCAATACTCAAAGGCTGGTGATCTTTCAAAGGAGCTTTCGCCAACTGATCAACAATTTCTTGTCCTTTAAAAGCTTTTCTTTCCACATACTCAATGTCAAATTCACTAAGTATCATCACCCACTTCGCTAATCTACCTGTAAGGGCAGCCTTGCTCAGTAGGTACTTCAGTGGATCAATTTTTGCAATAAGCCTTGTGGTGTGAGCTAGCATATAATGCCACAAGTTTTGAGAAGCAAATACTACTACTAAACAAGCCTTCTCAATAACAGAATAGTTCATTTCATAGGAAACAAATGTTCTACTGATATAATATATGGCTCTCTCTTTGTTTTCTGATCTTCTTGAGCTAGGAGAGCACCCAAAGATGTGTTCATTGCTGAGATGTACAGTATAAGCAACTTCTTATGAATAGGAGGCATCAAAATTGGTGGATTAGCAAGATACTATTTTATTTGAGTGAGTCCCTTGTCATATTCCTCATTCCATTCATAGGTCACACCCTTATGCAAAGTTTTAGTGAACAGTTGTGACTTGTCGACCAACTGTGAAATGAAGCACCGAATAGATTGTAGCCTTCCTTGTAATCCTCTCATTTGATTGATATTCTTGGGTGGAGGCATGTCCATAATAGCTTGCACCTTTTTAGGATCAACTTCTATGTCTTTAGCTGAAATGATATAACCCAAGAGTTTCCCAGAAGTAACATTGAAAGCACATTTCTTTGGATTAAGTCTAAGACTAAATTGTTCCATGCGGTCAAGGATGGGACCCAAATCTGCAAGATGAGTTCTTTGCTGCATGCTTTTGGCTAAAGTATCATCCACATAATCCTCCATCATTTTATGCATCATATCATGGAAAATAGTAGTAACAACTCTCTGATATGTTGTTCCAGCATTCTTAAGCCCAAAAGGCATGACATTCCAGCAAAAGGTGCCCCAGGCACATGTGAAAGCAGTCTTTTCTTGATCTTCTAGTGTAATTTTTATTTGATTATAGCCAGAAAATCCATCCATCAAGGAATACATCTCATATCCTTCTGTCATTTCTACTATCATATCAATATTAGGCAGTGGGAAGTCATCTTTTGGACATGCCTTATTTGGATCTCTGAAATCTATGCACACATGAATGGATTTATCATGTTTAGTGACTGGAATAATGTTTGAAATCCATTCTGCATAATCAATAGTTCTTATGAAACCAGCCTTAAGAAGCTTTTCTAGCTCTACTTTGACCAAAAGTGCTACGTGTGGATGCATCTTTTGCAGCTTCTGTTTAATAGGTTTGATACCTGGTGTAATGGACAAATGGTGCATGATTAGATTGGGGTCTAATCTAGGCATGTCAGAGTAGGTCCATGCAAAGTTTATTTTCTTTCTCTAAAAGAAGCTCGTGAACTCTTCTTTTTCTTTGCTAGACAATGATTGTGCTAGATGAATAATCTATGGAGCAACCTCTGTACCCAAATTTACTGGCTATGTTGGCTCAATCAGTACTGATGACCTCTCTTGACAGTGGCTCAAAAGAGTATCAAGTATCTCATCCTTGGGTGCCTCAGAGAGGTTTTCACCCTTGGATACGTCTTTTATTTTTACTATTTTTGGCTCTGATACCGCCACAAAGTGGTTTTCACCATCAGAGCATCTATTTTTTCTTCTTTTAATTTTTTGACTAAGATACTTGATATCTGCCTCTATCATGCTAACACTACTTTCGAAGGTGGAGGACATCATAGGTTCAATAGCATGGAGGTAACATGCTAGATCATAATCATTCTGGAATGTTAGGACTTCATTGGATGTGGGAGGGGAGTTCCAGTTTATCAAATCGGGATGACGGAGTGAAAGGGAAGTAGTGTAGCATCAGACAAAGAGTCAAACTCATATTCATGTGAGTCAGTACTTGATGTGGGAATTTCATTAGTACTAGCTGTATCACCTGACTCATCTTCATTCCTTGTGGCATTAATAGCTTGCTAAAGTTATTCTTGTTCAAAATACTTTTGAAAATGTGGTGGCCTATATCATTCACCTTGAAAATTAGGATCATCATTTAGTGCCGCTTTCCATTCCTCATATGTGATTTGATACACTGAAGAAGTTTTATCAGAATTAGTATCAGTATCAGTATTAGTCTCTACCATACGGACAAGTATGATAGGCTCATCAAGTTTTGCAAAGAGTGTTGCAAGATCCGAAGGAATAGGATATGGAAATGTGTCTTCATTAGAGCTAGCCTCTAGATTTACCTCTAGAGTGGCATCTTCAATTTCTTATCCAGGTTCAGGTTTAGGTTCTGGCACAAACTTGTTAATCCCTAAATGAAAGGGGATCTTCTTAAAGCCTAAGCTCGTAGTATCTTTTATGTGGTGGCCTGTAGCTTCAATGGGCTTTAGCAAACCATTGTCATTCTTTCCTATAGGACCACTCCCCTTATAGCTAAAGAACTTATTGATCTTGAAGGCCTCACCATATGGTTCTTGTTCTAAATCAGGAGGTGGAGTAGTTGTTTCAACTATTTCTTTTCCTTTATAGATCCAAGCTCTGATAGCTCTTTCTTCATCCTCATCTTCTAAAGGTATAGAGGCCCTTACAAAGGTGCCATCATAAACTATTTGAGGAGAAGCATTAGAAGGTTTATTATTCTCTGATGGTCTCCCATAAGAGCACGGGGACAAAGATAGATCAGCAAGTGATAGCATAGGTTCAATTCGGTATTCTCCCATGCCCGTATCCTTAAGTCTCAAAGTTTGTTCCATTTCTTTCAGCTTAGCATCATAAAACTCAATGGATTCTCTATTTGCCAGAACAAAGCTATCTGCAGATTGCGCAAGAGTGTTGCAAGAGTAATTGGTATTAGCAGGCACAACGACTTCCACCCCATGGAATGGAAACTTAATGCATTGATGGTACATGGACAGAACATCCTACATCTCATGAATCCAAGGTCTACCCAACAAGATATTGTAGGCAAGAGGAATGTCAAGAACTTGAAATGTAACATGTCTCTCAACAGGACCTACATGGATAGGTAGCACAACTAAGCCTTGGGACTTGCGTTCTTCCTCATCATAAGCTTTGATGGTAATCTTTTTGTGGGATTCTACACAATTCTCATCATATCCTAGCTGAGTGAGTAGCTTAGCGGAACAAATATTAAGACCAGCACCATTGTCTATGAGCACTCGGTGGACACGCTTAGGACCTATCATGACCTCTATATGCAAGGGAGTGTTATGTGGGTGACTTAGAGATTGAACATCTTCTTTAGAGAAGGATAGATAGCGAGGCGAGGTCAAATGACCCACCATAGATTAGAACCGGTTGAGATTGAGATCCTTGGGAATGTTTGCCTCAGTGAGGGCTTTATCCAAAATCTGCCTATGAGTAGGCAAGATCTTCAACAACTTAAAAATGGTAATCTAAGCATTGATCTGCTGGAGTTGATCTAAGATGCTATAACTAGCTGAGCTAGTTTTAGGAATAGATTTAGTGTTCTTGTTGGCAGGGCCTATAGTAGTCTTATCCACAGTTTGCTTTAGAGTGGATGTAGAAGTATTAGAACCCTTATCCACATTTTTCTTCAGAGTGGATGTAGAATTATTAGGACCTTTCAAAACAACTCTTCCTTGCGATCGAGTGACAACATTAGCACAATCTTGAGGTTGTTCAGATTCAAATGAATGAGATGCAGAACTATGCAAGATGAAAGGAGTCTTAGGTTTGGGAGCATCACCACTCCCCTTAATAGTAATCATGTCATAGTACTCTACTCCAATAGGTTCGATCATACCAATAACATTGTCATCATTAGTGTATGTGTAATTGACTTTAGCATTGGTATTCTTGGTGTTTGAAGACTCACCCTTCTCATGAGGAGGGAAGGGATCCTTAAATGATTGATGGTCTGAATTCTTGTTATGGCCATCCACAACAATGTCACCACTATCAATCAAATCTTGGACCTTGTGTTTTAGCTGAAGATAAGTAGAAGTCTTATGACCCTTATTCTGGTGATAGTCACAATAAGCATTGTCATTCCACCAATGAGGTCATGGTTGTGGGTCATAAAGATGCTTTTCCAAAGGAGTAATAATTTGATTCTGCACAAGAGTTTTATAGACCACATCAAGTGGTTCTCCCAAGGAAGTGAATTCGCGCTTGGGTCGAGATGCCCAAGGTTTGTTTCTAGAAAACCTCGAAGTTTGTTGATTTTCCACCGCAGACTTTTTAGTCACTTTACCTGCTTGTATGGTGGAAGAGAGATTAAAAATAGAATTAGCCAGTTGTGGGGTCACATTGTCGACCACTCCATCATTCACTACATCTCTATTCTTATTCACAAACTTCCCTTTATCCTTATTCAAGTTTGAAGATCCCTGCTTGTTGTCTTTACCCAAAGTCAATTCACCTTTCTTGATCATAAAGGCCTCTATTCGCACTGCTTGTCTAATCATGCTATCAAAAGTTAGAGGACCTTGTAATTGCACTTGGTATCTGAAGTTTGGGACAAGATTGTCCAAGAAAATTTCGAGTCTCTCGGACTTAGGTAGCTTGTGAGGACACCTTGTACATAATTATCTCCACCTTTGGATGAACATTAGGAAAGATTCTCCTTGTCGCTGTTTTAAATTGCAAAGATCCCAGATGTGTACCGAATGTTGAATATTATGTGAGTAATGTTGGAGAAACAAATTAGCCATTTCGTCAAAAGTCTTAATGCCAGTGGGCAATCTAGAAAACCATTCCATTGCGGGTCCACCCAAACTATGAGGAAATAAGTGCATAAGATATGTTTGATCATGCATGAATTCCATAGATAATGTGCCAAACTCCCTTAAGTGATCTTGAGGATCGGTTGCACCCAAGTATTTGTCATATTTAGGGAGTTCTACACCTCTGGGAAAAGGTGGCATATGAAGACTTCTATCAAAAGGGAAAGGACAAATGCTTTCCATCATGAATTTTTGAGTGGGTTTGTCCTTATTCTTTGCAAGTTGACTAATCTAATCTTGCATGTCTTAGACCATCTTTTGCAACTTTGCGGTCTCAGTTTCTTCATCCTTGGCTACGAGTGTTTCAACTTGATAGTTTGGGGGTAACTTGGCCCCTTGTTTAGCTAACTCAAGGAAGTATTTTTCTTTCTCCTCTAGAAGGAGGATCTCCATCATTTTAATAAGACTCTTATTAGCTTTGGTAGCGTCTATATCATGTTGAGTTATCACCTCATTTTTATTCCCAAGGATCTCATAAATGCTCAAAATTTGATCTTGTTGCTGATCATCTTGGTTTTGATCGAATGGAGGAGGGCAATAGAATTATGCAGGTTGTCGATCACCTTGAGGTTTGTTTCGAGATTGATCATCATTGTGGGACTAATTTTGGTCAGGTTGAGATTGACCATGTGGTTGCTCATTCCAAGGTTGAGCATGACGTGGGGCATTAGAGGTTTGACCATGATATTGATTATTTTGAGATTGATCAAAAGTTTGACTGTACTTGCCCAATTGGAAGTCAAACAGATCTCCCATCTTGTTGTAGGCTTGTGCAGTACATGAAGACTCAATAAAATGGTATGCCTAGTGTTGAAAGGGCACGACCAAGGTAACCTTTGGTGAATGAACAAGATCAAAAGATTTAACAAATTTAGGCGAGAAGATATCATCAATAGTATCACTAGGTTCAATGATAGGACTATTCTCAGTAGGATCAATAGGTATGATAATAGGATTAGTTCGAGGAAGAGGTCTTCCAAAGTTGTGAAATAATGAGTTGTCTTGGAAGAACGAGTTATCTTGCTCTTGAAATGAGAAACTAGGTTGCGCTTCAAACAATAGATTAAAACAATCTTGGAACACTAGAGGTGATGGTTGAGACAGACTATCTTTCGAAGTATTCAATGAGGAAATCGAGGACATCTCACAAAGTTCAAATTTTGTAATAGATTTAGGATGATCTATTTCTTGATTAGGAGGTTCACTTCTACCTTGAGCAGTATTCTGAATGGGATAAGTCTTGCCACTTCTAGTCATGACAGTCATAGATGAAGATGACATGAGAGAAGACTTTGGATAATGCTAGACTTTGTCTCTAAGATAATGGAAAGGAGATAAATGGATAGAATAGCCAAGATGCAAGATGCACCTAGTACGAATCATCAAAAGAGGGGGCTAGAACAACTGAGATAAGACTATTGCAACATGAGATACAAAAGGCATAAAGAGATAAGGTAAACCAATGAGAGACAACACGAGTCAAAGCAAAAATTGATCGATTCCTAACTCAAGACAACTAGCTTCTGATAGTGAGCGATCGGAAAATAGAAAAATAGACCTTAGACAAAAAGTAGACCAGATAAAAAGTCAAACAGTCAACGAAAAATAGGTCTCTATTTTTTAAAATTGGGCTACAGTCTCACGCGAGAGAGTACCAAGCCACGTGAGAGAACACAAAACCTTGCATGAAAGTACAAAGTCTCGCACAAGAAAGTGCTCTGAAGAGTGAAACTTCACATGAGAAAAGTCCAAAATTTGACAGTTTGACATAGTTTTCGAGGTTAAAGTTGAATTCTGAGGTACGCCTGAATTGATGTTTGACAGAAAATCTAGTTTCCTAATAGATTTGAAGAATATTTTAATCAACAATCTCATTTTGAGGTTTCAAGCATTCATTTAAAGACACAAAGGTTTAGATCAAGCAGTTGTGATACAAGTAGTCATTAACAGACCTATCAAGGACAAAGCAACTTGATAGCATCAGGGGAGTCTTTGTTTGATAATTATTGGACAATGTTTAAGACTTGATAACAAACACATAGCTTAGTCCTACAAAAAAAATCGTGAGAAGACAAAACCTTTGCCCCATTGCTTATGTGCATACATACACCTCACACAGCCATGTCACCCCCTAGAGGGTGCTCATGTTTTTGGTGTTTCTAAGGACTCAATAGTATATGTTCAAAGGTTACCCTTGTGGCAGGGGCCAGTGCCGTATACCACCTTCAAGCATCCAGGTGTATGCCTATGATGGGAATCTACAGGAGAGATTCTTCCCCCTCCCTATGCAAAGATTATGACTCCTTTCAGAGGTGAACTGGGTAGGCCACTAGATAAGGAAATTTTTTAATAGGCTTCTATTCATGCTAACCTTTGGTGCCCCCGATACAGGGCTAGGGCCTCATAGCCACACCAACACCCAAAATTCATACACCCTCACAAGCAGGGCTAGGAGCGGCGCCACTCAGTATAACAGACGGAGCCTTCTCAAGATGATAGTCAAAATCTTGAGAAGGAAGCTAACATGGTTTTGGAGTCTTTAGACTCAAAAAAATGTTCTTTATTAGAGTGAGGCGGAATCACCAGTGATAGGTGTGTACTCACTTGGGTCATTCCCGGAGGTTCAACTTCCGACAGGCCCTCTAAAGGTGACACAACTTGGCTTAGATTTGAGGGTTTGATTTTCTATTTCTCTCAAAAAGAGAAGAGCATACTTCTCTACCTCATCACTTCACCCAAACACATCAAGAAGATTCATCACCGAGGCATACTTCTCTACCTCATCACTTCACCCAAACACATCAAGAAGATTCATCACCGAGTTAGCTTCACTCCACCACATCTACAAGCTTTTGGGTTTTTGGTTCTCTCAAAGAGAGAAGAGCATAATCCCTTGGCAAGTAGAAGCGTAAAGATTCACTACCTTTCTCCACTTCCCCAAGAATTTGTCATATTAGTAAGATCATTAGGTTTTCGGGTTCATTCATGGTCATCACCTCCATGTAATGAAGAGCCAAATTCCCTACTCACTATCAAAATTCTCAAGAAATTTTAACGGAGCCCTAATTAGACTATGTGAATGAAAGCAAGAAACAAACACAACATTTTAGCAAGTCTTCGACTATCATTCTGCAATCAAACCATTAGCATGTTTTATGTTCTTCATCAAATGTCCTGCAGAAAACTGCTATGTTGTGAAAATAATAAAAAAATAGTAAACAACAGCAAATAGGAAACTGTCAAAAATCTAGAACATGAAAGACAGAGACTGAAAAATTTAAAAACTGTATCCAAATCACGCATGAGGAAGTACTCCACAGCGCGTGAGAAAACATAGGGTGCCATGTGAGGATATACAATTTCGCGTGAGAGAGTGCTATTGGGAATGAAACTTCACGCGATACGCTCTGGATTCTCGCGTGAGAATTCATACATAGACAATACAGACGCATGACAGAGCTTAAATTTCTTGTCAGAAAACTTAAGAATGAGGCCATAAATTGATCTTTTCTACCCCATGGTGGGTGCCAAAATGTATGTGGTTGAATGTGGACCTCTAATCCAACTACACATGCAACATAGTCATTACTCACACGATCAAATTACGAAAGAGAGTATGGATTAATCAATTCAAAATCCATGGTGAAGTGACCTGTTGCCTCCTATGTAGATGAGGTGTTTAATTACTCTCAGAATGAGAGCCAACACCATAAGACCAGTACTACAATGGAGGATTTAAAAGCTATGAAGACAATCAAAATTGAAATTAATCTAGAATGAGTGCAATTTAGTCTAAAATGCTTTGAAGGAAATATGATATTAATCTAAATAGCTTTGAAAGAAATATAAAGTGTAGATTTACTCTAAAGAACTTGAAAGAAATATGAGATTAAGCTATGAGCATGTAAGTAAACTAATTATAATGAATATGCAATATTAAACTAAGATGAGAAAAAATAACACTAATATGCAATAAAAGCTTTGAATTAATTGAGACAAAAAAGCGCTATAGTTTAATTACTCTCAAAAATTGCCCTCTTTCGAATGAAGAATGAGGTTCATTAAATAGACAAGCCCAAGGAGAGGATGAAGAGGTTCTTGATTTGAAACTCCTGACTCTTCATTCCCATTTGAGACAAAAAGACATGAATTACTTAATTAAAAGAATGTTTATTGCCACATAAAGGTGACCGTTCGAATAATTTGAATTATTAATTCAAATAAAGGTGTCCATTCAAATAACAAGTAATATTAATTCCTTTTATGTATATTAGCCAAATGGGGTGAGTTTAATTTAATTTAAAGCACTTAGGACTTTAGAATTAAATTAGTTTATCATAGGGGTAATTTAGCTAATAAAAGTCGAAGACTTTAGGAATTAATTTTAATATTTGATTAATGCAATTTAGGGTTTTTGCAATTGACATCAAGTCAAATTAAGTCAGGTAGGAGAGAGAAAATTGCCTAGCAAAGTAGGACTTTGAAGATGTAAAATTGACGAAAATGCACCAAAATTGATTGAATTTATTAGGTGCCAATTTTGGGGTATTACAACATGCATTTAAATTTCAAGTGTTTGTTTTAGATTAGTTTCAAAAGTGTTTATTGTGTTTTGTGGATTAGGGACTTTTATGTAACACAAATATTGATACAAACGTATCCTATCTCCCTGCCTTTGTGGATCTTGGGTGTAAGAGAAATTAGTATCAATCTTTAAGTAGGCTTGCCTCTTGAGTTGCTTTAGCATAGCCGGTGAGAGGGAATGACCCAAGTAGTAACAACTAAAGCCAAGCACTTCCAAGCTGCTATATAATAAATGTGATTGTAATTAATGTCACAACCAACAAGTGTGAATTCATTATGCTGATGAAAATCTCCTTCAATATCTATGTGATGAGTTAAAATCCTTCACTGCAAGACGTAAAACACCTTCTTTCGAAAGGATTGGGAGAGCCCCCTTAATTGGGGAGATCGTTTGAGCATAGCCACCTAAATAGATGACCTTAATAAATATCCACTTGTTGTAGTTTTCCAAAAAAACCTTCTATTTGTTGGTGTTGGGGGTCACCCACACCTCTGAAGTTTTCCCACACTCTTGCATTTCTTAGCAGAGATAGCAATTCCTTGGGAGGTCATTACCCTTGGAATTCAAAGTTTGGTGTGCTTGAGAAGTGAGTGCACTGTAAGGAGGAGCCCATGTCTCCAAAATTCTAAGCTATCCACTCTTAATAAGTGTAGTTCAGATTTATCCGCAATGGGAACTCAATATATATTGTCCTTTCCAACCTTAGGATTGTAAATATTTTTGTGCATTACATATTAGTTAAAACTTTAGGAATAATCATTATGTTTTTTGTGAGTGTATATTTGTTGCCAAAATTTTTTTAAAAAAAACATTAGGAAAACCAGGAAATTTACAAAAAAAAATCAAAACTTACAAAAAAATTATGTTCTTGCACATACACTAGAAATTCATGTGCATTTGACAAACTATTCTGCACATCTGCAATATTTTTCCTACATAGTTATCATACTTTGTTGGACATATATCAAATGTTGTTGTGCATATACTTGACTGTCATGCACATCTATTTTTGTGCATCCATAACAAAGCAGTGAAGCCCTCACTTTTTGAAAACAACAAAGGCATATTTAGATACCCTTTTTAGCATACTTTCGGATTCTAGAACCATCATAAAAATTCTAGGATCTTTTGATGCAATTTGAGTAATCTCAAACAATTATACCATTCACTTTATCTTGTCATACACTCATAGCATTCCAAAATCATTTTCCTTAGTGTTGATATTGTCCACATTATTAGCCTTAGTGAGTTTCAATCATCAGGATTTATCATCCTTATCTAGAAACTTACTTTTGACATACCTTGATAATTTTGGTCACACCATAGAGAGTTAGTATCTCCTATAGACTTAGTTACCCAAGATTATAATTATCAACCTCAATTATAGTCAACACTTGAGAAATTAACCATATCTCTTCATCCAAAGTATTCATCCAACTTACATTCATTTCACTTCACATCTTTCTAGTTTAAATTAGATCCCAAAAACATAAAGAGAAGGAATATCAAGCCAACATGGAAGGGTATAGTGATAAAAAAAATCCTTGGTCATAAATTAAAAAATTTGCCTTATCTTCACATGCTCATGATGATGATGAGCCAACAAATGGGGAAATAAAAGAAGCAATGCAAGATCCAAAATTCCATAGAGTTCTAGAAAGGATCTTGGATATGTACAAGGAAAAGTATTTCCTAATTCTTTCTCATCAAGGTGTTAAGCTACCATTTGAATTTGATGTATCCAAACTTGAGGAAACATCCAAGGTAGTTGATCAAGAACAAACTATCAACTCACAAAATACTCATGTAGTAAGCACACATTTGGAATCCTTGACACAACAAATCCAGATCCTACAATAATAGATTTCTGACATTCAAACTGGATCAACAACCAAAAGGTATTCCTTGGATGATATTTGTCCATATCTACTTGATAAGAAATTACCAGTGGATCCATTTCCTCCTCACTTTGAAATGCCTAAATTTTACAAATATAAGGGGAATATGGGTCCACAAGACCATGCAAGAGAATTTTGTGTTGCATGCATTGAAATACCTCATAATGACACTTATCTCATGAGATTGTTTCCAAGAAGCCTAAGAGGTCAATCAATGGAATGGTTCTCCAAACTACCTTCCTAATCAGGAGCCTTAATAGTCTTTGAATCATCAAAGGTAATCAAAAGTTCTCGAGGTCTTTTATTCTTAGGTTGTTGTCGAGGTTTAGGTTGAATTTTCAATTTAGGTTGTGGTTTTGGTATAGGTTGAGATTAAAGCTAAGGTTGAGGCTGAGGTGGAGATACATATTGAACTACATGCTCCACTTGGTTAACAATGTGATTAAGATTATCCATCTTTGAATCATAAACAATATCCATTGAAGATGACTGAGCAATGGTATTAGTATCATGTGTAGGTAAAAGATTCATATAAATTTGGAGGTTTTGATTAGGAGGAGAGACATATTTGTTCCCACTACCATCAAGATTATCAATAGATAAGGCATTAGAGTCAATTAAGTCTTGAATCTTATGTTTTAAATAATAACATTTCTCAGTATCATGACCATTCTAACGATGATATTGACAAAAAGCTTTAGGATCAAAGGATTTAGATGCAATCATAGTAGGTAAAAGAGGTCGAATAGGAGGTAAAGTAATCATATTAGCAGTTAACAACCTATTCATAATAGAATGTAAAGATTTAGAGAGAGGAGTAAATGTAAAATTTAATCAAAAAGCAGTGGATGCAAAAGTGACATTGTGAGATGCAACAACAACTTGATCAGCGACTGCATTCGCTTGTTTGTTTATCTTGACATAATTGTTGAATTTTTTAAATTTGTTTGGATTAGGAGCAGCATCACTCTTATCAACTGGAAAAGGATCCAGTGGAGTGTTGCTCTCAAATTGACTCACTTGTAATTGATAATGATGAAGCGTTGCACAAAGTTGTTGAAAAGAGGTAAATTCAGTAAGCAGAATCTTATCTCCAATATCCTTTTGAAAATTTGAAATAAACATACGTTGAATATCAATATCAGGAACATGATAGGAAATTTGAGCATGCAAATGCTTAAATCTACCAATAAACTCAGTCAATTTTTCCTTAGCACTTTGTTTACAATGCATCATATCAGTCAAAGACACTTGCGGACCAATGTTATTTTGAAATTGTTGAATAAAAGCATTAGAAAGTTTTGGAAATGAATCAATAGAATAAGGAGGCAAGGAACAATACCATTGTAAGGCCTTGTCATGAAAAGTTATAGCAAACAACTTGGCTAAAATTCTATGGTCATGAGCATAATCACTATAAAGGATTTGAAATGTTTTAACATGATGAAAAAGGTCTCCTTTTCTGTTGTAATTCTCAAGATGAGGCATATCAACTTGCTGAGGAACAGGAGTATGAATAATGTCTAGGGACAAAGGACTTCCCATGTCACATGTAGGAATGCTAAACTTGTTTTGAATCAAGGATGCTAGTTGTTGTTGTAATGATGACATAGTTTGAACCAAACTGATGATTGTTGAATCATTAGAGGAAATAGGAGGAATATCAACATTAGAAACACTAGGTAAAGTGTATGAAGCTACAGGAATGGAAGAAACAACTGGAGGAACACTTGGAACTATAGTTGGAAGAGGATTAGAATAAGTAAAAGGAACATTATGATAAGAAGGTCGTGATGTAGGAAGGGACATAGGAGGAACACTCATAGGAACAAAGGGAATCATCACAGTCACCAAAGGAGTATAGGTAGGAATACTAGATAAAGGAATAGAAGAAGGTTCTATACTAGTAATCAGAGGAATCAATCCTAAATCTTGAGCTTCTTGAGCTAAAGGTTTAACATTTGAATGCACAAGATGAGTAATACCATGCAAGAGATTAACACCTTGATCACTATCATGAAGAACTTTCTTAAGAGCCTCTATAGCTTGAATGGAATCTTGATTATGGTTTTCTTGAATAAGCCAATTAACCATTTTATCAAGTTCAGTTGAAAGTTTTTGGACTTGTTCAAGAGGAACTCTTAAAGCATCATCCTCATCATGAGATGAGTGAGAAGAGTTTTGCTTCATAATAGGTTTGGAATCCTGAATAATCAAGTTGTCATCTGGGATCCTAAGGAAAGGAGAGGAAGATTTAGGATCAAAGGCACCCATGAGTCTATGACTTCTTCTAACCGGAATATTATAAGTAGGACTAGTGGTAGTAAAGCTCATATACCAATGCAACACAAATGAACTAAACTAGGCAAACATAAAGCATGAACAAATGAATATCTTTTTATTTTAAAGAGATTTTTACAATTTTTTTGTATTTTTGAAATAGAAAAGAGCATGCAATATTTAAAAAGGAAAATCTAACATCAAAAAGATATAAAGGGAAGTCTAACACCACAAACATAATAGGGCATCTAATTCCACAAAAAGAAAAGTGGGTAAGCGTGTCGAGTTCACCAAAAATGTATAGTGGTGGATAAAGATGTAGGAGATCTATCTTTACCCTTACTACATAGTATATTGTTGTATCTATGTAAGGGGAATATAGGACCTATCCCTAATCCAAATTCCCAAAAGAGAGATCCAAATTGATTAATCACAAAGAAGTGATCAATGCATAAATGAATCAAACAATGGAGAATATGAAGAAAGGAGGAAATCCTATAATTCACTATAGAAATTATATGCTTGAAACCTTAAATAAATAGAAGGTAAATACTAACCTCAAAATTGGGAAAATGTTGAAAATATTGATTTTTGATGTTTGTGCACAGTTTTGGGGAATTTTGCAACTTGCTCCGGACTGGAAATGCTGAGACAAAGAAAACCCAAAAAAATTGTCTTTCTGAGGTCAAGTCGACTTTGACCCAGATAGCGGGGCACAATCTTACCCTGGGGCACAATTGTGCCCCTCACTGAAGGTCATCCCTGACTTGGAACAACTCTAACAAAAATTTTGTTCACGAATCTCAGAAGTTTGCCAAAAAAGGTATCTAGATTTGAACTGCAATTTGCTATCATGTACCTGTACCTACAAGAAAAATAGTTTTTGTTGTTTGGATGGGGGGGTTTGCCTTGGTCAAACCCCAATTTGGAATCAACCTTGAAATGTATTTGAAATTGCAATATGTATAAACAAAGTAAATGGAACTATTCACCTTGCTTATGTTGAAATCCTTGTGGAGGATTCGAATCCTTGAATCCACAAGTATGGATGCTCCAAATGAATGTAGAAATGTATGTAGGATGTCTCAAATCAATGACATTAGATCTTCAACACCAATCTTGAATGGATCTTAGCATAGGAAGAGGCTTGGATGAATGTGGATGGAGAAATCTTCAACAAGAGGGCTCCAAAGAGATTGAACCCTTCAATGGCTAACAATGGAACTCCTTGATGAATACTTGAATGCTTGAATGCTTGAGGATGAATGAATGCTTTCTTTCTTTCTTTCTCCTTCTTTCTTGCTTGATCATGAAAAGTGGATGTAATTGCTTGATTGTGGATGTTGGATGTGAAAATGAGAGAGGAAGGCTTCCCTTTATAGTGATCTAGGGCACAAACTCCTAGAGAAGGCCGACATTGGAGAATTAAATCCCAATTGACCTTAACCCCTATAAATTAATGTATATTAAATGCAATTTAAGAGTTTACCATTCTAAAACCCGAAACAATCGACCCAGAAGTGAAAAAATAAAACTTTCCAAAGCCCGACATCCTGAAACTCCTAGAATTTGAAAATTGTACCTGGGGTCAGGGTCAAGGTTGACTTTGACCTAGGTCAAGGTCGAGGTCAACCTTGACCCATCAGGTCATTCTTGACCCAGAAAGTCAAAATCTTTAGTTTCTCAGAGAAGGTTGTCAGAAAGAGGCTGGAAACAAGGGGAGAGAAGCAGAACAAGGGGGGAATAGCCAGATTCATGCAAAGACCCAATCAAGGTGCTTGACATGATGCCATACCACTTACTCAAAGGGATAAACATTCTTATCATGGAAGTGCTTCCATTTTAAGATGATACACAAACCACGAACAAAACCTTAAAATTTTTTTGCCACCCATGTGAAACTGGTGAAGTTCCACCCCCTGTGCTAGGAGATAGAACCAAGATACTCACAAGGCCCTAAGAATTCTAAGGTTTCACAAACCCTAACTTGAAAACAAATACAAAGCATTACAAGATATCACATTACTAATCACAAGGGTTAGGTTTCTAGCATACCCTCTAGGTGAGTGTCATCACATATCCTGGATTTTGGGATCCTTCCTGGAAACCATGTGACCCCGGTCCCCCCTTTCTAAATAGGTCTCCATCCTAGAAATTACCCATGGTTTTGGTACTCCAACAGGATTATGTCGCCATTATTATGTTTTCTTTCATTATCTTTTGTTTCCCCTCTCCCAAGTTAATTTTAAGGTTATCACTTTATTACAAACTCACCCATAGGATCTCCTGACAACCACTTTGGGTCCCAGAACCTATGGTGAGCCACTCACCTTGGGTACCTAGTCCCCTACCCAAAACATGACAAAATAATTGCAATACTTCAAATGCTTTAGTTCATAGGTTTAGGAAACTCTCCCGTGTACACATACCACCAGGACGAGCCCTAACCTTAACCATAAACAACATAAGAATAGTAAAAGGATGTCACATACTCAATACACCTTAAGTACAACATTATATCAACTTCAAGTAATAAAATGAACATTCAGAGAGGTAAAAAGATGCAGACAAAGATTAGGATCAAGATTGGAAGATACAAACCAAACCCCAAGCCAAATAGTTACCCAACACTGAAATCCATGACTCCAAAGTTTCCAAAATAGGCCGAAATAGAAAATAAAAGTAATATAATTATAAACTAATAAATATTGATGGGGAAAATATTGTACTATAAACTAATGAACCTGCACAGACCTATGAATCAAGGGAGAATATAAAGTAATCTTGTCTTAGAAAAGATATTACATGTTTAAGTTTTGATGAATCTTCTCTTGTAGGTTGGTTACCAGAGGGATATAGATCAAGAAAAGAGTAAAATTTAGTTTTAGATGTGTCCTAGTGGTTTGAATCACAGGGACCATTTATTTGTGCGAGCTTAGAGATTGTCTCATAGATCTATGCATGACTATTTCTAGAAACATATGTATGACTGTCATAAAAATACAGTCCCAGTGCAGTAAGCATAAATTTTTTTTGCACCGTTGGATTTTCCTAATTTTCACATTTGTTGGATAAAACCTAATTGTGCACATTCTCACTAAAGAGATTTGTATAATAATGTTGGGTTCAAAATTTATTTACAACAGAGTACGGGTATAGGTAAATAAAATAGAACACTTTGTATGTTTCCAATTAACTTATTTTTTTCATTATCATCCTAATTACAAATCATTTCACAAAAGAAACTTTGCAGACCATATAAAAAATATAAATATTTAATAACACACAAACATATACATATTTACATACAATAAGATAATTTCCCTGGTTTCAGACCCTACTTGGAGTCCTGTGAAGAAACTTCACAATGACTAAAGCACACCTTTGCAAGTCCTCCAAACCTTGAGTGAGATGGTAGCCTCCTAGAAAGATTCCTTTGGCAATCAAACTCCAATCAATCCACACTTTCCCTCCAAACTAGAACACTCTCAATCTCACAGAAAACTACAAATAACTTCCAAAAAAAAACATTAATGTAGAAAACTTCAAAAACCTTCCAAAAAATCCAACTCCCTCTCACTCCCCAAAATGCAAATATTTATCCTTCAACTATGTGGTTGGAGGAGTTGCTTTACGGGAAGAAACTTCTCCAACTTCCATAGTTGGTTGGAAAGTCAAACAAATCATTCATGTAAATGACTTAGCAAAGTTTTAATAAATTTAATTAAAATAGCTTTAAAAGAAAATCATAACAAGAAAGTCAAACAAATAACTCTCAAGGAAAACACATAGCACACACGGAAACCAACTAGCCTAACTTCTAGGAGGTCTCGAGTTCAACTCCCTCCTAGATAGCTAGTTTACTACAAAGATCATTTACTTTTATCATTACTATTATCATTTTCACTCTTTATTTATTTATACACTTTATTTAATTATTATAAAGAACATACCATTTACTCAATCAATAAAAACATACAAATATTATTATTTATATAAGCATGGGTATATGCGTGTGCACCCACATATACACATACCTATATAACATACAAACAATTATAACATAATTATAGAATAATTATTATACATATAAACAAGGTTAATTCTAACTCATAACATAAACTTAGACCAACATTGAAACACAAGACCACAATGTAAACTACATTCTACTTTTCCAACTAAGGTATCTGCCTAATAGAAATTTAGGTCCATGGGTAACCTCAAGATTAGCTTGGTTAAATCTCCACACAACAATAGTTCAAGGATTTTGAAGGCACGCTCAGACCTGTGTAGCCAGGTGGAGATGATGCCTGGTACCTGCATCATGCATCACCAATTGACATGCATATACATATATATAAATAGATAGTGGAAAATAAGGAGGGAGAGTGCAACATTGTGTGGACCTCCCGTAGGAGTAACTAAGACTACCTCTCCTCATCCTACATTCACATCAACCAATGTAATAATCAAAACATAATGGGGTTAGCAGGGTTAGATCCATCATAATATAAATCAAATGTAAAACATTTTACAGATAGTTTATTTCTAATCATTCATCAGTTTATTTCAAATTATTTAATATCTCATAATAAACTCTATTAACAAAAAAATATGAAATCAAATGTCCCATTATGAAATAACATAGTCCAAACATATAATCCAAAGTATCAAAGTAATAATCCCGTCCATCTAAAATATTTAAATACTAGGGTGAGCATTACATCCTCTCCCCCTAGGATTAGGCTTACTCCTGGAAGCCTACAAACAAGTACAGATATGCAGATCTAAGTCTACTAGAATCCTCCCAAGTGGTAGAGGTCTCATCACTGGAGCCCCATTGGACCCTTACCTTCTCTATGCTATGACCCCTGAGGGTCAAAGTTCGTTGCTAGAGTATACACACTAGCTCCAAAGCCAACTGCCCGTCCTCTACTTGCAAAGTGTTCCAATCCAAAACATGAGTCAAATCAGAAATATACTCTCTAAGAATGGATACATGAAACACATCATGCACATGTGTGAGGCTGGGTAGTAGGGTGAGTTGGTAAGCAACTGGTCCTATCCTCTCAAGGATCTCAAATGGACCTACAAATCTCAGTACCAACTTAGAACCTTTTCCATAACGGATAGGGCTCTTACATGGGTGAAATCTCAAAAATACCTTATCTCCAATAGAGAACTATCTATCGATCTTGTGAGCATCATCATACTTCTTTTGCCTATCTTGAGTTGTCACAAGATGGTCTCTGATCCCTTGAACTTGCTACTCCATATCCTATAACATCTCAGGGCCAAGTATTAATCTATCCTCTAAGCGATCCCAACTCAAAGGGGTACGACAAGGATGACCATAAAGAGCCTGAAATGGTGTCATTCTTATCGAACTATGATAGCCATTATTGTATGAAAACTCCACTAAGTACAAATAATCTTTCTAGTGGGTTTGTTTGTCCATCACATACATTCTAAGCATGTCCTCAAGCACTTGGTTAACTTGCTCTATCTGACCATTATTCTCTAGATGATATGCCAAATTGAAATTCAGCTGAGTCCCTAAGGCATGTTACAAAGAGGTCCAAATTTTTGAAGTGAACACTGGATCCCTATCAGAGATAACCTTTCTAGGAACACCATGCAACCTAACTATATCCTTTAGGAAGATTCTAGCTAATGAGGTGGCAGTATAAGATGACTGCATAGGAGAAAAATGTGCTACCTTGGTTAACTTATCCACTGTGACCATGATAGCATCATATCTTTGATAAGTGACTGGGAGTCCCATAATAAAATCCATAGAGATCGTATCCCATTTCCATTCGGGAATCAAATGTGGTTGAAGGAGGCATGTTGGGTGATGATGTTTGGCCTTGACCCTCTTACATTCTAGACAGTTAGCCACAAAATCTACTATATCTCTCTTCATACCCGACCAAAAGTAGAATTGTCACAGATCTGAATACATCTTATTAACCCCTGGATGAGCTGAATAGAGAGCATGATGTGCTTCCACCGTGATAACTTTCTGATGATTTCTTGAAAGTAGCACATACATTCAGCCTTGCTGCCTCAACAATCCATCCAACTCTAAGGAATAACCTGAGAACCTTCCTTCTAAGGCCCTTCCTGACTCAATTTTAGCTTTAAATTCTTGATACAAAGTATCTAGAGGAAGTGATTGCAAGATCTGACTTCTCAAATTAGTCGAAAGGGAGAGCATGGATAACTCATGTCTCCCTCATGTCTCCTTCTACTCAAAGAATCTGCTACCACATTCTCTTTACCTTGGATATAGCTGACCTCAAAATCATATTTGTAAAGGAACTCCATCCATCAATGCTTCCCAACATTGAGATTAGGTTGAGTAAATATGTATTGAAGGCTTCGGTGATTGACGTGTAGCTCAAACTGATGCCCCAATAAGAAATATCTCCAATGATTCAAGACATGAACTACAACTGCTAACTCCAAATCATGCATGGGATAGTTAAGCTCACGGTCCTTAAGCTTTCTAAACTCATAAGTGATAACTCTTCCTTCTTGCATTAATACTGCTCCTATGCCTTCCACGGAGGCATCAGTGCAAACTACAAAATTTTTAACGGGGTCAAGTACCGCCAAAATTGGGGCACTGGTCAATCTATCCTTAAGGATATGAAAGGCTTCTAAACATTTCTCAATCCAAATGAACTTCTTCCCTTTCCTTTGCAAGGAAGTGTTGGGATGAGCTATTTTGGAGAATCCTTGGACAAAGCATCTGTAGTATCCAGCTAAACCCATGAAACTACGAACCTTTGAGACATTGGTGGGGGTTTGCCATTCAACTATAGCTTGTATCTTGGCAAGATCAACTGCTATACCTTGTACAGAGATAACATGACCAAGATACTTAACTCCAATCTGAAAGAATTCACACTTCTCCAAGTTTGCAAACAATTGATTCTCGCAAAGGCATTATAACACTTAATGAAGATATTGTTCATGTTCTTCTACTGACTTAGAATACACGAAAATATCATCTAGGAAAATTATGACAAATTTGTCCAAGAAGGTCCTGAATACCCCATTCATAAGACTCATGAATAATGAAGGTGCATTAGTGAGACCGAAAGGTACTATGGTAAATTCATAATCCCCATACCGAGTATGAAAAGTTGTTTGGTGAATGTTAGCCTCATAAATCCTTAATTGGTGATTGTCTGACTTTAGATCAATCTTAGAAAATACCTTGGCTCCTTTCATTTGATTAGACAGATCATCAATTCTCGGCAAAGGGTACCAATTCTTGATGGTTAATTTGTTGAGTTGGTGATAGTCAATGCAAAACCTAAGTGAGCCATCCTTCTTCTTAACAAAGATAACCAAAGCTCCCCAAGGTGACACACTTGGTCTGATGAAACCTTTTTCCAAGAGTTCTTCTAGTTGAACTTTTAACTCACTCAACTCTTGAGTGGTCATGCAATAAGGAGCTTTGGAGATAGGTTCGACTCTTGCCACCAATTCTATGTGGAAATCAATGTCCCTTTAGGGAGGCAATCCCAGAATCTCATTTGGATATACATATGCAAATTCTTGAAGTAAAGGGTGCTCAAGTATAATTTCTCTATCTTCTTTGTCAGTCAAATCATTAACTGAGACTGCAAGAAGTTGGTATCCCTTTCTCATGCATTTCTTAAGTTGCATAGCTGATATCATCTGAAGTGATATAGGTTGTTAGATTCCCACAACATTTTTGGGATTCCCCAAATCATCCAAATAATGAATGAGCTTCTTTATGCAATCTATCCTGGCTTCATGAGATGCTAACCAATCCATTCCTAGGACAACTCCATACGATCCAAGAGGAATAACTCAAAGATCAACATTGGTAGAGAAAGGTCCTAATCCTAAATTGCAACCTTGAACACACAAATTTGTGGTCATTTTAGCCCTTGAGGCTAGCTCTATCTGCCACTTAACTCCTTGCCCTACTACTGCTAGCCCACACTTTTCTATCAAATAAGGAGATATGAAGGAGTCAGTTGCTCCTGAGTCAAAGAGAATAGAAATGGTTTTACCCTTTAATGAACCTGAAGTCTCTATGAGAGTGTTCTAGTGATCATCTTGTCTATGCTCTACTACGACGAACACCTTGTGAGACTGACCAGCATCCCCCACGGTTGGTTCTGAAACTGCCTGATTCTGATTAGTGAGATTTGTGCACTGAGGTAAATGAACCACAATATGTCCTTATTGTCTAGAAGAATAACACCCAGTGTTTCATCCAAAGTTCTTTGCAGAAGGAGCACTAGATTGTTGATAACCTCCTCTATTGAAATTCTGAGAATTTTGGGATTATGGAGGAGGAAACCTTTGTTGAGCTCAAAAATTGTTATGATTCTGAGGTTGTTGAAACTTTCCATTACCTTGATTATTATTCTAAAATTTATTCTTATGGAAGTTCTATCCTCCTTTGAAAGATGACTATTGGTTCTTGGAATCAGAATTTCCTTGATCAAATTTTCCTTTAGAACCTGAACCAACATTGAAGGTTTAACCACTAGAATAGCCACCTTTTCCTTCAACCTTTCTTTCTACTAGTTATGCCTTAGTGATGGCATCCCGAAGATTCTTGGGATCCAAGACTGCTACATTTCCTGATATTCGGTCATTCAAACCTTTGATGAAGTGTTGGACAAGATTGGGTCCATCATCTTTATAGCCTGAGAAAGGCTTAAGTTCATAAAATCTTCTTTCATATTCTTCCACTGTCATGTTGTCTTGCTTAAGGTGGTGAAATTCTTCTGCCCTTCCCTACCTCCATTGATCGGACATGAATCGATTCTTAAAGCTCTCTAGAAACAATTCTCAAGAAATAGTTTTGATGGTGACTTGTAGTTTATCTTCTTCCATATGCCACCAAGTAGATGCAAACTTCCTCAAATTCATAATAGCGCATCTTGCCTTGACATTTCTACTAAAAGAGTGCATAGAGAAACACCTCTCAAGATCGAACAACCAGGTTTTTGTTGTAGATCCCCCTTCATTGCCATAGAAAAGGGGTACCTTGACTTTGAGCAAGTCCTTCATGTGAGCAGTATCCCTTTCCTCATATTCTTGCATGACTTTCCTTCTCCTAGGGCTCCTATCTCTTTCCCTATCTTGGTGTTGAGATTGGTTTCCTTCTTCAACATTGACTCGATTTTCAAGGTTGTCAAGACTATGCAGAAGTTGTTGCATAAGTTGTCTAAGTTGGGCTCCTTCTGAGTCATTATTCTAGCTCTTATTTCTATGATTTTATTGATTGTCTTCTCCCTCATATTCCCCATGGGAACTCTATGGGCGAGATCTCAAGGAAGACTCTTTAACTCTATCCTTGGCTCTTCTATGGGTAATGAGAGGCATCTTGGAAGAGTGGTGCAACATAAGTTTTAGGTTCTAGCTTAAAAGGTGTATTCAATGTGTTGAAAATTTTTGAGTTTCAAATGTAAATAGACCCTGAGATCCCAGTGTAGCAATTAGGGATCTGATACCAAACGTAATGTCCCCACCAGGGAACCCATAAGGAATCAGGTCTTATGACCAAAAATTGCAACTAACAAATTTTTTCTAACATTACATCATTAATACATTCACATTTAAATTCCTTAAGGTTCCCTTAATGAATTCATTTACTAACAGATTACTTATCCAAATTGATTTTTTTTTCTTTTCTTTACTTTCATATTTCAGAACTTAAGAGATAGGGTAAGAAAATAATATTTCATTTACAATTATATTCCTTTATAAACCAATTTCATTTCTCTTTCCTACACATTGAATAACTATTCTTTACAAATTACATTTTAGCCTTCACATAATAAACATTTCCTTTCAATATTTCAACATAGGAGAGATATAGAAGATAATTACACATGTTACATTATATATTTCCAACTTTGATCTTTCAAATAACAACCCTTGAAACAAACCCTAGAACTATCCCTCCCAATTACATTGCTTTGCCTTTCAATTACATTTTTCTGATAATAAATTTCATTATAATAACAAGTACATGAATGGCCCGAAGGCATTACAACATATATTTTCATCTTCCTTTTCAATAATACATAATACAAAATGGAAAGATATTCATTAATGCATAAAATTGAACGCATCCAAGTCACAAACCACGAACATGACCCTGAAAGATTTTTGCCACCCAACCATGTGAAACTAGTGAAGTTCCACCCTTCATGCTAGGAGGTACAACCAAGATACTCACAAGGCCCTAAGCATTCTAAGGTTTCACAAACCCTAACTTGAAAACAAATACAAAGCATTACAAGATATCACATTACTAATCACAAGGGTTAGGTTTCTAGCATATCCTCTAGGTGAGTGTCATCACATATCTTGGATTTTGAGATCCTTCCTGGAAACCATGTAACCCTGGTCTCCCCTTTTTGAATAGGGATCCATCCTGGTAGTTACTCATGCTCCCAATTGTTAGAATAAATGAGAGGGGGGTGAATTAGTTATCCACAGTCCTAAATCAAAATGTATAATCCAAAACAATTTACTTAAACTTCTGCAGCTCAGTAACATAAAATACTATACTGTCTGTGCTTTTACCGATTACCAGTCAATAACATTTAATGATTACTGATCAAATCCAACATGTAATATGTAAATTTTGATAACAAACAATCGCCACAATGAACACATAACATAAAAGATTTAACGTGGAAACCCTGTGAAGGGAAAAACCACTTGGGACCGGCAACCCAAAATTGTTCACTCTTCTGAAGTGAGGTCGGTGAAGACCCAACCCTGTTAAAGGTTACAAACACACTGTGAGGTGTGACCTTGTTAGAGGATTTTAGACCAACCGTTATCATCCAACTAGCATTCACTATGGGGTTGATAGGATAACAATGTTCATTCTATGAATGATACATATAAGACTTTTGTAGTCCACTCTGTTAAGAGATTTGTCTGTATACAATGGTTAAACTATAACAATAGGTGATTTGATTACAATACAACTTTAATTGTAGATGTTCAAATCTATATTATGCTCATTTAAATCCTTTGATCAATATATCAATTCTATATCAACAATAATCAATGACTTACTGTCGCTCGGTAATAGCTTTATGATGCTTGGTAAACTCTGCAGTTCGGTTCTCCTTAACCAATTTGATCAGGCATAAATGAAACTTGTTAATGCGATAATTATGTAGTCTCCTTCTTTCGGCATGAGTTTCATAATGAAACCCTAGTCTCTTAAATAGACAAGTAAACCATTTTCTTCTCCTCCATTAGAATTTGCTGCTTGTTCTCCTTCATCTATTTTGTCGCTTTAACCTTTCTCAGTTGATGTGTTAGTAACATGTTTTGATTCCATCCTTTAGATCTTCCTTAAATTTTGTTAGTCATCGATCTTCAAAACAAACTTTATCTTCATCTCCTATCACGAGGTACTTTACAACTCATCAATCTTTATCAGCTAAACTAATCATTTAGTTCCCTTCTCTTGCTCAGTTAACAAAGAAATGTGTCAGTGAACACAAGCTCAGTTTATACTGTGCTCGGTATACACTACACTACTCGGTGTATACTATGATGCTTCATCAACCGACCACACTACCTTTTGTCTTTCAACTCTTTTCCTCATCATAGATGACTGAAACATAATCAAGTCAATAACATAAGGTCATAGACTCATCAACAAGTCACCCACTATATTCCTTATCCTCATCTGTCATATACATCTTCCTCATGTAGATATTTCTGTTCTTCATCTCTCTTACTCCTTTTCTACAGATGATTAGGTAAGTAATTGACAAGATAAGTGTTGTCAAACTAGTTGACATCAATGACAACATATTACTGATTTAATTATATATCAGAAACTTGGTGATCTCTAATCACAGATCTTCAATTAGGTTCTAAATCAGTTGTAGTTCATCATCGGCACTCCAATAGGACTATATGGCCATTATTATGTTTTCTTTCATTATATATATAAACAGACAGTGGAAAAGAAGGAGGGAGAGTGCAACATTGTGTGGACCTCCCGTAGGAGTAACTATGACTACCTCTCCTCATCCTACACTCACATCAACCAATGTAATCATCAAAACATAATGGGGTTAGCAGGGTTAGATCCATCATAATATAAATCAAATGTAAAACATTTTATAGATAGTTTATTTCTAATCATTCATCATTATATTTCAAATTATTTAATATCTCATAATAAACTATATTAATTAAAAAATATGAAATCATATGTCCCATCATGAAATAACATAGTCCAAACATATAATCCAAAGTATCAAAGTAATAATCCTATCCATCCAAAATATATAAATACTAGGGTGGGCATTACATTTACTATGTGCCTCATGATTTAGAACCTATTGCCATAGTTCATGCACTTGTGATGTGGAGACACTACCTTTTAGGTAAACCTTTTGAGTTGAAACATATCACATGGGTTTGAGGTACATCTTCATTCAACCCAACCTTAATGCCAAATAGAGGTGATGGATAGAATTCTTGAGCAAGTATGATTTTGGTATTGAATATATCAAAGGGAAGGAAAATAGGGTAGCTGACGCTTTGAGTAGAAGGAGACACATTACAACTATTTTCACTACCTGTACATGCCTAAAGGAATAGGTGTTACAAAACCTCTAGAGTGATGACCATTATGAGTTGGTCAAATCAACATTACGTAATAATTTGACAGACCACCATTTTGATGGTTAGTCTTTTGATGAGGATAGTATTTTAAGATACCAAAGAAGGATGTATATTCCCAACCAGGATGGGTTGAGGAAATTGGTTTTTGAGGAGATGCATTGCTCTCCATTTTTAGGGCATCCAGGAGTGAATAAGATGCTTGTAGACATATGACCATTGTATTTCTGGCCCAAACTTAAAAGATATGTTGTAGCATCTATAGCTCAGTGTTTAGAATGCCAACGAGTCAAAGCTGAGCATGTCCATCTAGCTGGACTATTGTATCCTCATGAGATACCAGAATACAAGTGCCAGGTTATCACTATGGACTTTGTCCAAGTTTTTCCCATGACTAGGTGCAACATGATGTAATCTTGGTTGTGGTTGATAAATTGAATAAGGTTTCCCATTTCATACCAAGTAGTTTGAGGGATGGATCCTTAATTTTCACCAAGAAATTAGTTCAGGAGATTTTTAGACTTCATGGAGAACCTAAGACCATAATATCTGATAGGGACACGAGGATGACATCAAGGTTCTAGACAACCTTAAATGCTTCTTTGGGAACTAGGTTGAACTTCATCACAACCTATCATCCTTAGACAAATGGGAAAATTGAGAGGGTAAATTAGGTTCTTGAGGACTTACTGAGAATGTATTGCATGGATCAGTAGTACAAGTGGGAAGCATATCTTCCTTTGGTTGAGTTTGCTTACAATAATTCTCATCATTATTCACTAGGTATGGCACCTTTTGAAGTACTATATGGGAGGAAGTTTCATACACTAGTTAGTTGGGACAAGGTAGAGGACATGATCATTGTTGGTCCTGATTTGCTAAGGGAGATGGAAGAGAAGATGTCTCTTATTCGAGAAAGGTTGAAGGAAGCTGCTAATAGGTAGAAGAGTTATGCAGATAAGAACCATACTTTCAGACAGTTCTTAGTGGGGGACAAAGTTTTTCTTTATGTGAGGCCACACACACAAGAGTTCTATATCTTTTGGAAAAGCTTCTAAGCTTGCACCTAGATATGTCGGACCTTTTGATGTTTTGGAGATTGTCAATCCTATTGCATATAGACTGGCCTTTCCACTCACTATTTCCTATATTCATAATGTGTTTCATGTATCTTTACTAAAATCTTACCATTTTGATGATTCTCATATCCTTGATTGGTGTGATTTACAAGTACAGGATCCGAGAGTGGTGTTAGTGGATCCATCTAGTATCATTGATCAACATACCATCAGGATACGTGATAGAGAGATCTTGTAGTATAAGGTCCAATGGGACCAATTCTCTGTTGACAATGCTACATGGGAGGATGCAGATGATATGATTATATCTTTTCCACATTTACTTCCATAGACTTATATATGTTATTTGGTTTATATTTTTTAGTTAGTTTATGATTTGAGAACATATGTAGTGTTTTTCATAAGACATAGGGACGACGTCTTCTCTTAGAGGAGAAGGATGTCATAACTAATTTTTCAAACAGTAAAACTATTTTAAATAATTGGTGACTTTTGTTGACTTTTGACTTGGTCGCTGGTAGACAACCCAAGTCAATTTATTTAGCTTTTCCATACATGTATTTATTTGATGAATAAATTAATATATGTTTGAATTTTCTTTTCATAGGATGATAAATTTTAGTGATTAATGATTATCATGATAAGAATAGGTTATATGTTATAAAATATCATTATATTTGATATGATTAAAAATGTCCATGATGATTATTCTGCAAGTTAAATTGGTTATTGATATCTGGAACTAACCTACTGATGTAAGCTTTGAGTGTTCTATTTGTGGACAGGACTGAAGACAAGGGTTTGGTTGAGGTAGGGGAGCCTAGCTCCTCCATAAGGATGAGTTCAGATCTATATGGTTAAATCACACACCACTTAGACATTTTAAGTTTTTAGAAATAAATTATCGATTTAACTATTTAAATTTTTATTAATTTGTGTGTATGCGTATGTGTTTGAATTAATGTAAAATTGATGCTTAGAGTACATCTGGTTTCTTTCAAAAAAAATGGTGTGGTTGTTTTCTTATATTATTATTTCTATAATCAATTTGTATCTAACAAAAATTTAGTTTTTTATTTGAACTTTTATAATACAATTTAATATTCAACTATATGTAGACCAAGTGTGAATGACGATATTTGAGAATTGAGTAGGAACTATTAGTTGTGGGTAGTCTTAGAGAAATTTTAGGAGGAGGTTACTATTTTTTTATGCAGGAAGTAACCTTAGGAGACCGACTCTGTTGAATTATTGAAGAGATCTTCTCATCAAGGGCTTGTTGGCAATAGCTTTACTGATGTCCTTCCTTATTCAATTTTAGAGTTGACTTCACTCAACTATTTGAATGTGAGTTGTTACATATCTCAATCTTGCTGGCATGATAGGAGGAGCATACATATGCTTTAAACTATTGCACTACTAATGAGAGTGGGAGTCTTCACCCTAAGATGGTGACATTTTGAACACCTCTACCCATGGGTGAAGGAAGACACATAAAATCTTGGTGAGGATTGTAGTTTAGTAAAGGAAAAATCGACAGCCAAGAAAAGGGAGGGGATACACACTAGATAGAGGGGAGAGCGGCGTAGTAATAGGAGTAAGAGTTAAAAGTGAGAAACACAGAATAAGAGTGAAAAATAAAAATGCAAAGCAGGGGGACAAAAAGAGAATGTAGAGAATGGAAGGGAGGAAGGTGTAGAAAGATATGAAGAATAAAATAATAGAAGCACACACAAGAAAAGGGAAATGCACACTGGTTAGAGGAGAAGTGAGAGTAGAAGGGGAGAGAAAGTGCAATAGGGGATAGAAATAAAAAATGCAGAGCAAGAATTGTAGAAGAAAGGAGAGCGGGTGAATTTTGCGTGCCAAGGAGGGAGAGAAATTTAATCAGTAGAATATTGGAGTTACTAGAAATTGACACTCATAGAAAATACAGGTTCCTAAACTTCTCTATCCTTTGAAACTTGTAGATGTTTCTTACCATCCATTATGGGATGGATTGGCACCATCTTTTACAGATGAAATTGGCAGTTGTAAGTTGGACCACTTGTAGTATCGACACATCTAGGAAAATTTATCAAAGGTTGGAGTTGGTAACAGTGATTTAGATACATTTGGTCATTATCATCTTCTCAGTGCAGTTGGGTGTGAGTGTTAGATAGATAGGGACTCGGGTTTTGACAGAGTTAGTGTTTTAGTTGGGTTGAGTTCCGTTGGGTTGTTTTCTGCATCAACATCTACAGTTGGTCTTCAGATGATGTTTTCAGTGATGTCAGTCATTTGGGTGTTGAGTGTAGTTTCTCAGTTGTTGGTGTCTGTACTGTTGATGTTGTTGGCTTCTTCACAGGAGTATGAGGTTGATCGGGACATTACTTATGACCATCCTTGGGATCCAGGTAGTTTTTGATGTTGCTTATTTTTTCCTAATTGCTTGAGGACAAGCAATCTTGGGAAAGGAGGATTGTAATGTCCCCATTTTTTAGACTTTTTGGATTAGCTTGGTTTGGTGACCCTCGTAGGCTAATCATGGGATCGGAGGAGGTCATTTGGCAGAGCTAGTGTTGGGATTCCATTCTGGAGGTTCAGAATATCAGGTCTGCTCTTCATTTGGGTCAATTTGGTCAACTTACTATTTTTAGTAAGTGGTATTTTTGGGTATGGCCAGATTTAGTAGGGTGTTTGCACAGGGTGTCAAATGTTTCAAGATCGAGTTTCAGGGAATCTCCAGTTTGAGGGACTTACTATTTAAGGTAAGTCTATTTTTGGCAGTTGGTTATTTTTGGTAGGGCAGTTGAAGTTAAGGCTCTCATGTCAGAAATGTGTTTGTCGTAGTCAGTGGGCTTCAGTGACTTTTTATTTTAAAGTTATCATTATTAAATTAAATTATTTTAATTTAATAACTTTATTACTTTATAACTTTAATGTTATCAAGTGAAGTTGTGATTAAAAAGCCTTTTAAGTGAAAAAAGTGAAATAGAAGCTTTTTCCAAAAAAGCTATATATTCAATTCGAAAAAGCACTTTCTTCATCCATTATTTATTTGATGAAAATTTTATGAAGTCTCTTGGCTGTGAAAATGGCTAGGGTTTGAGGATTGATTCCTCTCTGTGGAAATTTGAATCATCACTGATTGATGATGAATTTTGAAATTTGAATTTTGAAAATTCATGTAGAATCTCTGAATTTTATTCTTGATGCTGAGGTAAATCAAGAGGGTGAGGATTTTATCAATTACTTCAAAGTTGGAAATCATTACATTCAGAAAATTTGAATTCTATATCTATCGATTTATCCTGGAGGCTGGTTTATCTCCTATGATTATTGAATTGAATGAAAGGAGAATTACAGCTGTAAAAGAAAGGAGCAGCATTTGGTTTCTTGACTACAATTAGTGTGAGAAGGAGTGTGGACTGATACAGTGGCCATGTTTTTCATTTGCTGAAGTTGTGCCACCGCTTTGCAATAAGCTCATGTCTCCCTTAGATCATAGCTAGCACACCTCAAGGCTGTGCATTTTATTTGATGGTTCTGATTCGCAATTGGAAGGAGTAAATAATTAATGAGAATGACTACATCTTTGCTGGCAGCATTTTCCTCTTCATATTGTTCTTTGCAATAAGGTGCCAAATTGCTATCTTTTCATTGTTAATAAATTGTAAATATTGGAAATCGATTATTGTGTTGGAATTAAGTTTGCAATAAATTATTTTTTTGTTATCTTGATGTTGAAAAGTTTTCAAAATTTCAAATTATAAATAAAACAAAACAAGTTTGCAAATCCGATTAGAAATTCAAGACAATTTATAGCAAGGAGTCAGGCAGGCTCTTTACAGTGGTATCAGAGCTTTTTTCCTACCATCTTGTGGGGTCTAGATTCATTATATTATGAAGTTATTTAAAAGTGATTAGCACTTCCACTTTCCCTAGCTATGGATAAATACAGGAGGCCCAGTTCTGGAAGTTGACGAAGCAGTATGGGAAAAAGAGAGGAATTAAATGCTTTAGTAGAAAGTATGGAGAGACTTAGATTGCATCAGCAGAGATTGGCAGAGAGTTTTTTGGATCCAGTGATAGTAGATAGGGCAATGAGGTATATGGTCTCTACCTTTAGAAGGCCGACATCGAGTTTGCAAGGGAGAAGGCTGGAGTTTTCTCCCACAGGTGTCCATGATATTGATGTTCCTATATCTAGTACAACACATGCTATTCCTATCCATAGTGTTGATGATGGATTTATTTCACAAGAACTAGCAGATGTTTCAGTACCATTGGTTGATAGCAGCATTGAGCATCAATAGGTCGAGGCTCCCAGAGCAGTCACTATGGATTGTATAGAGGTAGCTAATGTTGTAGTTATGACTAAGTGTTCAGACTCTTCCGTGGAGGGAGTAGTTATTGGAGATTTTTATGTTAGTTGTAGTAGTGTTGCTCCAGTTCAGGAGGTAGTTGCTTCCTCAGATGAGACCGATGCATGTATGGAGTCTCCCAGTGGTGATGTTGGTGATTTGGGTACCACAGTGGAGTCAGTTGATGACGATTTGTGCTCCATCATTATTGGTGCATAGCCTGATGTTGAGTCATGTGTGCAGAGTCAGGTGTCAGTAGTTGAGATTTCAGCAGGAGATGTGGGAGATGATAGTATAGACACATCCGATGACACTTTTGAGGATGTTGTGAGCTGCATTAGAGATGACACCCCCTATGAGATGTTGGGTGATGATGGCGAGGAGCATATGAGCTCTTACAGCTCAGAGGTTTTTGATAGTAGTCGCAGTGTGAGATCAATATAGGAGACAATGGTTTTTTCTTGTGTTGAGGATGTGAGCATGGAACTATTTAGTGATAACACTCAGGATGTGAGTTTTGTAGTTGATTTGGGCAACGTAGTTTCATGCCACAATATAATTGATTTACATGATGATATTGAGTCGTGTATACAACCGGAGTTAGTAGAGGAGTTGCGGATAGATGATATGGACACTAGCATCACAGACATTGCCAATGTTGAGAGCGATGATGATGAGTGTTGTAGTGTTTTTGGTTTCCTATATCTGACTTTGGGTGTGGACTCAACATTGTCATATGGTGGTGTTGGGTTCTAGGATTCTTTGTTACAAGGACTCATAGATGAGGAGGGGGAAGCATATGAGTGGCAAGAGTTTGTTACTGTATACACCTAAAAATGGTCACCTAGACTATTAGCCCCTTTTGCTAAATCATCAATTGCTTGTTCTTGATCAAATCCTAGCTCTATCATTTATTCGATTATTTTCTACAGGCTAACCATCTTATCCTAAGTCTTTATTTAATTAAAAGGAATATTTCCTCCCCTTTTATTAAATAAAAAGCCCCCACTTTTCCTCTTATCCTAAGTTGCACAAATAAAGCATTATTCTTATTTTATAAAAAGGGAAAAAGCACTTTTTGTCTCATATGGACACAAAAGTCAACTCCTATTTTCCTATTGGAGGATACTTGTGCACATGGATTGCTCCTCTTTCAAGCTCCACCGCTGATTAAGTCTTTTTGCCTCTTAATCTCAATGGTCCATTTCTTTGCATTTCTTATAAAAGGAGAGCTCTCTCCTTCATTTGCATATACCATGATTTTATGCTAATGTTATGCTGCAGGTTTTAGGTGCATTTGGAGCTTTTGAAGAAATTGAAGACTTGCTTCATTTCATTACATCATTTAGTTGCATATTTCCTTTGCTTAGTTTGCATGATCATGGCATATTAGCTTAGTTTCCTTTTATGCAATAGAGTAACTCACATAGCTTAAATAGGAAGGCTTGGTAATACTTGTTATTTTCCTTTCATAGATTAGTTGCATTGTACTTTCCTTTCATAGCTTAGATTGCATCCTCATTTAGATTTGCATTGCATTGCATATTTTGATTCTTGGAGATATTGGCATTGTTTCCCTTGTCTTCATTTGAATCTCTCATTGTGTGGTTGACTAGCAAGGTCACAAGCTTGTAGCTCTAGCTGAGAGCAAATACATCATAGTCCCTTGCAACTCCATGCATAGAGAGCTATGAGCCACTTTGTGAGGCCTCATTCTTGAGCAACCTTGCATGTAATGGTTCATAGAAGTGCACCATTTTAGTGTGTACAGTTACAGCCAGAGCTTCCACTTCTAGAGAGAGATTTACTTCATCGGTGACTCATGAGGATGGATTCCAAGATCTGGTTTATCAGGTGGTTGCAGAGGATGAGGTAGCTAGAGATGGTGTTGAGTTGGATTCAACAGCAACTTCCTCGAGATTAGATGAGGATGAGTCTGATGCCTGTACTTAGTTTGTAGATGTATACTTGGATGAAGGTACAGAGAGATATGGTGATCTTGAGGGGATTTTTTTGGATGCAGCTTCCTCTCATAATATGGACAACATAATTGAGGTTGTTCATAGGAGGCTTGTCATGTAGAGTCATCATGTGACTAGCCAGTTGTGAGTTGATGAGAGAGATATTACTTCTACTCTCAAGAATTTTGATGCCACTCATCAGTTGTTGGCTGTTAATGGTTGGGATGCTCCTATGACAGATGATCATAGTGGTGGTTACCTTTCCTTGATAGAGATTCATTCCTTGCGGGAGGCTGTCAGGATTTTGAGATAGAACTATTTACAGTTGGTAGCCGACCGAGATCACTTGGTTGAGTGGGGAAGTACAACATATGAGGCTCTAATGGACAAAGAGGAGGAGGTGAGTGAGCTTACTCAGGAGCTCACAACATCTACTGAGACTTTAGAGTACACTCAGCGGGCTCTTTAGGAGTTAGAGATCCAATTAGAGGAGGTGACCATGGTGTTGGAGCATTTATGATCCACACCAGCCCCAGACCTAGTTCGATTGCACATTGAGGTGGTTGGTGGTGATTTTTCTTCTATGATTGGTGATGAGGAACATGATGATGTGGCAGACACATCTATTCAGAATATGAGAGCACTTGGTACGGATGAGGTAGGAGTACCCGTGAAATCAAGATCTCAGGTTGATTTGCTTCCTTTTGCTGGAAGTGAATCTATTTCATCATCTCACATAGCTGATAGCATGGGATGGTTGGTTGTGCCACATTTTTAGAGGGATTAGCTGTGGGTTGCGGGGGAGCAATTTGACGCTTCCACGTATAATTTCTACTGCACCAAGTCATTCATGTAGTATTTACTTGAGAGTGCAGATTTGCGAGAGGATTCATATAGAGTGTCTAAGGGTACTCTCATTTGAGGTTCTTGTGCTATTCGAAGGTTGGTAGGGAAGATTGTAGAGACACTATCTATTATGCTTCCCCACAAGAATTTTGAGGTTGGGATTGCTGAGAGGCCCAAAGCATTTAATTCCTCTCTTTTTCCCATATTGCTTCGGTGACACCCAGAACTGGGCCTCCTGTATTTATCCATAGCTAGGGAAAGTGGAAGTGTTGATCACTTTTAAATAACTTTAGAATATAATGAATCCAGACCCCAGAGGATGGCAAGAAAAAAGCTCTGATACCACTGTAAAGAGCCTACCTGGCTGCTTGCTATAAATTGTCTTGAATTTCTAATTGGATTTGCAAACTTGTTTTGTTTTATTTATAATTTGAAAATTTGAAAACTTTTTAGCATCAAGATAACAAACAAATAATTTATTGCAAAATTAATTCGAGCACAATAATCGATTTCCAATATTTACAATTTATTAATAATGAAAAGATAGCAATTTGGCACCTTATTGCAAAGAACAATACAAAGAGGAAAACACTGCCAGCAAAGATGTAGTCCTTCTCATAAATTATTTACTCCTGCCAATTGTGAATCAGAAGCATCAAATAAAATGCACAACCTTGAGGCATGCTAGCTGTGATCTAAGGGAGACATGAGCTTATTGCAAAGCGCTGGCACAACTCCAGCAAATGAAAAATGTGGCCCCTGTATCAGTCTGCACTCCTTCTCACACTAATCGCAGCCAAGAAACCAAATGCTACTCCTTTCTTTTCTAGCTGTAAATCTCGTTTCATTCAATTAGATAATCATAGGAGATAAACCAACCTCCAGGATAAATCGATAGATATAGAATTTGAATTTTTTGAATGTAATGATTTCCAGCTTTGAAGTAATTGATAAAATCCTCACCCTCTTGATTTACCTCAGCATCAAGAATAAAATTTAGATATTCTACATGAATTTTTAGAATTCAAATTGCAAAATTCATCATCAATCAGTGATGATTCAAATTCCCACAGAGAGGAATTAGTCCTCAAACCCTAGCCATTTTCACAGCCAAGAGACTTCATAAACTTTTCATCAAATAAACAATGGATGAAGAAAGTGCTTTTTCGAATTGAATATGTAGCTTTTTTGGAAAAAGCTTCTATTTCTTTTTTCTTTTTTTTCACTTAAAAGGCTTTTTAATCACAACTTCACTTTATAACATTAAAGTTATAAAGTAATAAAGTTATTAAATTAAAATAATTTAATTTAATAATGACAAATTTAAAATAAAAAGTCACTGAAGCCCACTGACTGCAACAAACACATTTTTGACATGAGAGCCTTAACTTCAACTGCCCTGCCAGAAATAACCAACTGCCAAAAATAGACTTACCTTAAATAGTAAGTCCCTCAAACTGGAGATTCCCTGAAACTTGATCCTGAAACATCTGACACCCCGTGCAAATGCCCTACTCAATCTGGGCATACTAAAAAATACCACTTACTAAAAATAGTAAGTTGACCAAATTAACCCAAACAAAGAGTAGACCTGATATTTTGAACCTCCAGAATGGAATCCCAACACTGGCTCCGCCAATTGACTCCCTCTGATCCCCTGATTAGCCTGCGAGGGTCACCAAACCAAGCTAATCCCAAAATTCTAAAAAATGGGGATATTACAGAAACTTGTAGATGTTTTATTTTAATAATGAATTTTTGTTTTGGTTGAAAATACTATAAGCATTCTTTGTTTTTCCTTGCATCTGCATACTTTATGTGTAACATGAAGACAAATTAATTTTAGCTTAAATTCTTTTCTTGGCTGGGATAAATTTTCAGAGTCAAATGTGTGTGTTATCTTTAATTTTTATTTTTTTAATAAAAGAGTTTCCACCCTTATCAAACCTCTTCCTTTATTTTGCATGCTCTATATATATATGTTCTTTTACACAATATCTTCTTACTGGCAAAATCTGTTGATCGACTATGATCAATACTCTCTCTCAGGTCCAATGAGTTCTTGAAACCGTTCAGGATTTTTCAAGCTATGGAACAATATGAATACCTTTCAAATTTATCTGTGGTTTGATACTTTGAAAGGGTTGTTTCCAAAAATTGTGATCTCCTTGACTGAGCTATAGCAACCAACAAATTGAGTAGTAAGATTATGATCCTTGCAAGTTTTACTTTCTTCAGAAGAATGAGTCTAGATATGAAACACTCTCATAACCCTGGGCACTCCCCTGAGGGAGTTTGGACAAAATCTACTTTGTTACTAATTTGATAAAAACAATTAATTAAAACAAAGAAGATAATGGACAATAAATGTCTTACATTACAATATATATAGAAAATTCCATACGTTCAATTCTCAACGCAGACCATAGATCAAATTCGACTGAAGACTATTATAATTAGATTAGGAACATGGAAAACATGTTGAAACCAGTTGTACAAGCATTGTTGTTTATCTTCTTTATCTTTTTTAGAAAACATGAAGTATATGACTGACTATTTTATCATTATAAATGACTAAAAATGTAAAGTGCGATAAATTTATCTTCTTCAAGTTTTAAAATAATTCAACTTTATCTGAAGACCGAAGAATCCATTCAATTATGAAAGTCATGCAAACAAAATTATACTTTATGTTAAAATATTTTTTGGTTTCTTCTTCGATCCAATCTGCTAAAGGTTTTGTTTAAGATTTCATGTTTTATGTATAAAAAGATAATATACATGTTCTCTTAAAAGTTTTACCAAACTCAGCTCAAAAACATCTCATCTTTGGAAGATAGAAAGTATAGACATCATTTGTTAAGTTTTGTACACAAGATGCAGTTTTATCTATTTATTAGGTTGTTTACCCTTAAACATGCATAACATACAATTTGTTATTTATTCTTTCTATTCTTTTCAGTTAAGTGTACTGAATGAAGATCTCAACAAAATAGAATTTGTCTAAGGGAGGGTGTTATTTTACTTTTTTTTAGAATTGATACGTAATGTGGAATAGATAGAGAAGGGTAATTTTGATGTTTTTCCCTGTCAATGAAACTGATATATATAAAAGATTCTTTGGCCAAAGATTTGTTTTCGCATATGTATCATTATTATGCTTTGTTAGTTATGTTATTTTTCTCTCTGCGACCCTATGATTAGGATTTCTACTTCAACTAAAGAATGTTAAGTAGTTAGATTCACAGTTGCATCATATTCTTCCGACTCATTAGTGTCTAGATGCTAGTCTCCTCGAGTAGGGTCATTGCACTTTCCATTTCAGGATAAGCGCTCAGGGATCTAACCACTCCATGGTTGGGTGGAAAAAGTGCCTGGGCCACACTCCCGTCTCAGGATTTGCAGGTGGACATGTTTTCTAGAGGCTTAGGAGACATGGATTACTGACTGTGTGGTGCCTTGTTACCATGTACTTGATGGTTTGGGAAAAGATATTATTCATTGATTATTATATATTCTGATTTATATGGTTGGATCTAAAAAAGGACAAAATTCTTGTAATATGATGTATTTTTACTACCTAATGATTGTACTCTTTGACGATTTGGTCGAATGTTGTAATTTGTAACTCCTTTTCATGAATATTGTATCTCGACATTTTTGGTCGAATTATGTATCATTAATGATGTACATGGAATATTATTTGTCGACCTTGAGTATTTTTAGGCTTGTTTCATATTTATTTCTTTATGGGAATTTTGGTCTTTACAAATATGAGCAGTGGCGATGGCCGGATTTGAGCATCCAGGGAATTGTAAAAGGCTTAGCAGGGCATTTCATGGGCAATGCCTTGGATTCAAGAGTGCAGAGTGCAATGATACGTGTATAAATCAAGATCATAAAGAGTTTGGAGAGTGCGATTTTGATGAGGGCTTTAGGGGATTGGCTTGTTTCTATTTTCAGTGTTGTTAGAATGCAAATACTATTATTTCTATGATGGTAGAACACATGGCTTATGAATAGTATCAATCACAAAGTATATGAGAGTGTAGAGTGGTTTAGATTTACTAGTACAAATTGAGAGTGTCAAAGTGGTTTAGATATATAATAGTATGAAATAAAGTATATGAGAGTGGAATGGTTTAAATTTAGTAGTAGGAGAGTGTGGTTTGGTTTAGACTAAGTGATGTGAATTTGGAGGGTATAATTACACAATAAATAGAAATAAATAAAGAGATTGGTTTATCTTCTGATTAAATAATAAATGTCATTTAATGAGATTTTTGTATTTTAAAATTTGAAAGATTTTAGATAATTATGTTTATAAATTAAAATTAAAATAGTTTTTCCTATCTTATAATTTGTTAACTTCATATTTTTAGAATGATTTGTATTAAGAATTGTACGGTTTCACAATAGATGAACATAATCACGCCATTATCTCTCCTTCAAAGATAATATATCTATTCTAAGGATTACCTATTCCATCATGAAATACACTTGAATTGTCAACCTAGGGACATAGGACTTGAAATGGGTTAGCACAGTTTGTGCACTAAGTTCCTTTAGGAGTCATAACACCTATGCTGCAGGAAAGTAAAATGCATTGGAAGAATCTATGCTGCTGCTACAAAATAGTAAACACACCTTGGCTAACAACAGATAATTGTAGGAAGCTTAAAAAATGAACCTAAACTAATTAACAATTCAAAACATCCACTATGATCATTTTCTGCAAGTGCTGCAAGAACTTTTACAATAATAATGCTGCAAGACTAATACAATAAATCTATTTGAAAATAGGAAACTGCAGGAAATGAATCTATTCTACCTAAATCTATTCCACCTCCCAAGTGGGCCCCCTTAGTTGGCTTCAATTAACTATGAACACAACAAGTGCTTCAAAATATTTCTTCCATTAAAATCCTTCTTTGATTACATAGAAACTGAATAATTCATGAAGAACAGAAAGAGTAACTTCTTGATCTAAATCAACATTATCTATTTTCTCATTAGCTTCCTAAGATGATCCAAATCCATTATATAGAGGATTGGATGCTTATTAAAAACATAACATAAAAAGTCTTGAACAAACATTGCCAGAAAAGAAGGCAGAAGATCAACCATGACATAGTACATTTACTGCCAGGCAACAGAATAACAACTTGCAAGAAATATAGCAAGTTATATCCCCTATATTCTCTGGAACTCCTTTGTAGGTGTGGCTTATCCAACGGAACTAAACTACACTTTCTTTGCCATGACCGGTCTCCATTATCTTCCTCCTTAAATGTGGTAATCACCACTCTTTGTGTCGCTCCTCATTCTCCTGAAAAGTTAGCAACATCTGAAACACATATGCAAGATAACATTCCTACTTTTACTCAGATATTAGAACATAGCTTAAAATAGTTATATGAAATACTGCATTCTATGTATAGTATTAAGCAAAACATGTCATACACACTACCCATAGGTTTAGTAGGTTCTAGCTATCTCTGGCATAAGTTCACAAGATATTTACAACAAGTGTTTAGAAATGTTTTGTCAAAGCACAAAGAGTGTGTCCAAACTATAAGAACTATATCAAAATTAAGACATTACTATGCCTCATCATCTTCCCCCCACTATTCAAATGCTTGTCCTCAAGCATTATACTTCTTTTCCATAGCTCTAAAGTCACTAACTATGGTTCTACCTTTCTTCCCACTTCTGAAGGTGTAGTAGAATCCTCTGGTGCGCTCCCAGTGATCACCTCTGTGCTCTTCAACCATCAAGTCTAGTTTAGTAGCATTATTATCATAAAGAGGCCAAAGAAGCATAGGAGGCTGAAAGGATAAGGGCATCCATAGTTCCTTTTTGATCTGTCATCCCAATTGTATGTATTTGGTCACCCTATGAATAGCTGCCTCATAATTGATAGGGTTATGTGGTTTTGCCTATTTGAAGGCATCTATCAGTCAGTTCCACCTGTTCCTAATCCCTGAAAAAAGATCTTTGTTGTGTAAAGTTTGGGAGTGTTTGGTAATCTCTATAAACCTTTTCTCTTTCTACAAGCACTTTAGCCGTGACCTCTAGTTTTGGTTTCCCATAAGTTAATCTGAACCAATCTCTTAGAAGATCATTAGGCTTATGTGATTCAACTCGTAGTAGCAAAGGTTTAGATTTTTCAAGATCTTTGTAGGCATTTAACTGCTTGTCATAGTTTGTCTCATTATGCATCCAAGACATTAAAGCCGTAAGGTGAACATCTCCTATGTAAAGCAGAGGATTCCACTCTCTTTCATGTGGAATTATGAAATTATGCAGATATAGTTCACATAACAAATTCTTCTGCCATGTGGGCAGAGTCTGATACACATTGTAAAAATCTTGAGCAGTTTTAAATTCACAATTAATATCCCTTATTGTCATCATTAGTTGAAATAACATAAACTATTCCTTCAGACAAATGGAATACACCCTTGGTGGTGGTCTATAGGCCATGACTTGGCCAACTAACTTTAAAATCTTATTCATCTGTTGTTTCTGTTTCTCAAGTTGTTCCTTGAGGGATTCAATTTCCTCATCTTTATCAAATATTATTTTCTACATTTGGTCCCTTTCTTGTTTCCACAAGGTCTTTTGAGAAATGAAGTGATTGTACAGACCAAATAATATAGATTGAATTGTAGACGAAGGAAATTCTTGGGCCATAGCTTTCTTCTTTCATTCTTTAGCAACTTGCTAGAAATAATGGGTGTACCAGGAGGATCTATAAGGTATGATAGAAACATTAGAGTATATAGGGACTGGTGGAGAAGTAGGTTGAACACTTTCAGGTGCATTTTCTATGACTACAACAGGATTTGGCTCACACATTTCTTGATCACCCTGTGGCATTTCACTGTCAGGCTTATTTTCACATGTTTCCACATTTTGGGGTTCCAACTATATAGGAGAGTCATCTAGAATATTCTCAACCTACTGTTCTGCATGAGGTTTTGATACTTGACCTCACATGTGAGGGCTTCGATGTACAAGAACCTCTTTAACCTCTATTTCTTTGCGAGTCCATTTTGGTTTAGATGGTGTTGGGGTAGACGCTGTAGGATTAGTTGTTGTAGGAGTAGACCTTTTTCTCTTTGTCACTTGAACATAAGGGTTTTGGGATTTCCTTTTAAAATTAGGGCTCTCTTCATCAACCTTATGTTTGCCTTTGTCTATGGAAGAACTAGGTATATCATCCTCTAAAATAGGCCCAACAAATTGATCAGTAGGAGGTAATGCTAGTTCTTTCTCTGTTTCAGCTAGATTCTGACTAGGCCCCTCAATTTCTTCCTCATTCGCTAAATTTTGTTGGACAAGGTTGGCTTGAGGCTGCAAGGTTTTAAATTCAAAAAATTCTGCCCACGATACAGGGGAGGAATCCCTAAGAGACCTTTCAACTAAAAGTTTAACTAGGGCATGATGAGAAATAGAATTTTCATTTCCTTTTTGAGTCTTTTCGGCACTAATACACAACATATTGTAAAGGAAATTGGGGACATTAACTTGAATGTTATGCCTTACACAACTGAGCAGCTTAAAATGATGAGCGTGTAGGTTTGAAAATCTGCCTTCATGGGTCAAATACCTGATGATATGGTTCGCCAACTCTGGATACGATGCTAGAAGAGAGAGTCTCTTACACCCTTGCTTTGAGATTTCCAATGGAGGGTCACCAGGTTGAGAAAACTGTGCCCACAACGACTTGGCATCATGTTCATTTGGGTAATGCTCTCCATTCACTAGTAGTCCTGTGACTTATGTTATCTGCTCCTCAGTAGCAACCACTTTTAATCCCCATACCGTGGCTTCTCCTTCATCAAATGTCCTCATAAACTCCATTGCTACTTCTTCATTGAACTCTGTTAACTGTAGGAAGTAGCCAAGCCATCCACAAGCATTAAAGCTATGAACTGCTTCCACATCCACTAGTAGAATACCATGGACAACTGGCTCATGTCTTTGTAATTGACCTCCCATCTTCAAAATGCCTAGTTTTAAATTTCTCTATTCTCACCACCCTGATAATTTTTACCCCCTTAACTCTCTACAAAAACCTTCTTCTCAGAATTCAAATTGATCTTTCTGGGAAATGCCAATACCACATTCTCTTAACACGGCTCCGTTATGTTTGGCATGGAAAATAATGATGTTATTAATTATGAAGGACATCAAGGTTTTAACTGGAAGTGTTCTCGTATAAATGATAATCCTTTTAAGTCATGTCAAACTCAAGAAATCTTTCCCAAAATCGGAATGAAAAGGTACGATAGATAAAATAAAGATTTTAAAATTAAAAATGGACCGCAGCCAAAGTACAACATATAACGTGGACATGAATAGGGTGACATGGAGATGACACTTGGAAATAAATACACTTTCCCTGCCCCCCATGAAATTTTGACAAGTGTCCACACTTAAAAATTTTCACATAGGAATGGAAAACTAGCTTTAGGCTTATACGATACATTTAATGCAATATTATATATAATTATTGAAACCTATGCGCTAAAAATGAGGAGAAAGTAAAAATGTGGTACCTAAAAATTTTAGATCGTACATCCACATGCAAGTTAATGAGTTGGCAAAGTCTGGTGATCGCAGAAAAGGTGCTGATGACATGTTTTATTAAAAACAATAAAAAAATAGATTTTGTGGGTGACGTGGAGGGTGAGTGGATGGTAGACAAAGAAATAAGATGAGTTGATAAGATGAAAATGAAAAGTCAATGAAATAATGGACCTCATATGGAATGAGGTTTTATTATGTGTTTCTCATTGAAGGCTTGTTATGGTACGACTACAGGAAGAAGGCTTGCACCCTCCGCTGCAGGAATTGTGTCCGTAGGAGCTGGTAAATTGCTTGGTTGGAACTGCTACAAGAACTCATCCTTAGTTTGTGGTTTATGATAGAGGTGCAATCAGTGGCCATTTACAAGCAGTTTGAACTGGATTGGATCAATGGTTGTTAGTTGGACGACTCCATTGTCGAATACATACTAAATTTTGTAAGGCCCTAGCCACCGAGTCTGCAATTTTCCTAGAATCTCCTTGAATTGAGAATCATATAAAAGAGCCCAATCTCCCACTTGGAAGTGTTTATTCTTGATATGTGCATCATGCCACTTTTTTCATTGTTTCTGAAATATCTCTGTTCTTTCCAAAGCTATCTTTCTCATTTCATCCAGTGAGTTCAAGTGAAGAAGTCTATCTTCTTGTGCTGCAGGAAGGCTGATGTTCAATTCCAGAGCAGTGCGTAATGTTTTATGTTCAAATTCAATGGGCAACATTACTGCTTTGCCATACACAAGTTCAAATGGGGTGAATCCAGTTGTTTTCTTCCATGTAGTTCGGTAAGCCTAGACGGCTTCAGTTAGTCTGCTGCTCCAATCCCTCCTATGTATTTACATTGTCTTGGTCAGAATGGCCTCAGTTTCTCTGTTGGTGACCTCTACTAGCCCATTTGCCTGGGGGTGATAAGGGTTGGATTTTTGATGCCTTATGTTGTATTCTTTCATAAGTTTAGTGATCAAATTTGATGTGAACTGGGCTCCTTGATCTATTACAAGTTCTCTGGGAACTCCATAGCATGTGAATATTTCTTCATATAAGAATTTAGCTACTTTCTCATCTCTTGCATTTTTCATCACCCTAACTTCCACCCATTTTGTTAAATAATCCGTACATACTAAGATGTAGGATTTTCCATTTGATGGTGGGTGAATTGGCCCTGTGAAGTCCATACCCCACTTGTCAAAGGGTGTTACAACAACCTATGGATTGATTGGCATCTCATCTGATCTTGTTGGCCGGCCCATTCTCTAGCATTTGTCACACTTGGTTATATAAGTTGCTGCATCCTTATGTAATGTTGGCCAGTAATATCCAGTTATAAGTATCTTTAATGCTGTTCATTTTCCTGCAAAATGGCCTCCACATGGTTCATCACGACAGGCATGTAGTATGTTATATATTTCATCTTCCCTGACACATCTCCTCATGATTTGATTTGGTCGAGTATAGAAGAGATTGTTATCAATCCATGAATAATGAAAACTTTTCTCTGCAAGCTTCTTCTTGTCTTTTTGGGAGAAGTGTGGTGGCATTTTATTTGCAGTAAGATAGTTTGCTATATCTGCATAACATGGTGTATAGGTTGCTATGTGGAGCAAATGCTCATCTGGAAATATATCTTCAATTGGAGTTGGATCTTCATCAGCAAGTTGAAGTCTAGAAAAATAGTCAGCAACTACATTGGCCTTTCCTGGCTTATCAACAATGGTAATATCAAACTCCTGCAATAACAAGAGCCATCTTGCCAATCTGCTAGTTATAGTTGGTTTTTTCATCAAGTACTTTATGGCTGAGTGGTCAGTATGAACAAAAATAGGATAGCTAGTTACATAGTGTCTGAATTTGTTCAATGCATAAACTACACCTAAAAGTTCCTTCTCAGTTATTGTGTAGTTTAGTTCAGGGCCATGGAGACTTTTACTAATATAATAGATTGCATTTTCAAGGTTAGCAGGCTTTTGTCCTAATACAACACCTACAACATAGTATGATGCATCAGTATGGATATTAAATGGAATAGACCAATCTGGTCCCTTAAGAATGGGTGCTGTGGTGAGGAGTTTCTTAAGCTGCAGGAAGGATTCATTACATGCTGGTGTCCAAATGAATTTAGCTTCTTTAGTCAGCAGTGTATACAAAGGACTAACTATTTGACTGAAATTTTGAATGAAACACCTATAATAGGCAGCATGACCTAAAAAAGATCTTACATCCTTTGGTTTAGTAGGTGTGGGTAATGTTAGGATTACCTCTATCTTGGCCGGGTCCACTTGTATCCCTGCGACTGATATAAAATGACCAAGCACTACCCCTTCCTTCATAAGCATGAAATATTTCTCACTATTAAGTGATAGATTATGTTCTTTTCATCAGACAAGAACCTTTTCAAGATTCATCAAAGCCTCCTCAAAGGTCACTCCAAATGCTGTAAAATCATCCATATATATTTCCATACAGTCATGTGATATGTCAGCAAAAATACTAATTACAGCTCTTTGAAATATTGTTGGAGCATTACACAGGCCAAATGGAAACACAGAGTATGCAAAAGTACCCCATGGGCATGTAAATGTAGTCTTATCCTGATCCTCTGGAGCTATACTTATCTGATTATAACCACTGTATCCATCAAGAAAAGAAAAATATTTCTTACCAGCCAGAGTATCCAGAACTTGATCAATAAATGGTAAAGGAAAATGATCCTTCTTCATTGCCTTATTCAATTCTCTATAATCTACACAAATCTGCCATTTCCCTCCCTTTTTAGGTACTATAACCAGAGGTGAGACCCATCGACTATCAGATATAGGGTATATGAAACCAACATCAAGCAATTTTTGTAGTTCAGTTTTAACTATTTCCCTGAGTGCTGGATTAATCCACCTCTGGGGTTGATGGAGTGACAGGCACCCTTCATTGATATATATTCTATGAGTGCATAATGTGGGGCTTAACCCTTTCATATCGCCATACTCCCATGCAAAAGCCTATTCATGTTTTTGAAGAAGCTCTATTAACTGTTTCAGCTGTTTGGGAGGCAATTTGTTATTGACATGGAGATTATGACCTTTTGACAACTCAACAGTAGTTGTGAGATTAACCATAGCAGCTTCAGAGATGGGACTTGTATCTAGTTCACATGGTAAAAGCTGATGGATAATGTCTGGCTCCTTAGGTAGAAAACAATTCTTAGCATATTCCTCATATGTAGTTAGTTCCAACACAGAGCTGTCAGATACATCCTTTTCTACCACACAAGTATTATTAAGAATACTCTGAATTATTGAATCTTCCTCCTATTGCTTTAGAAAAGACTGTCTATGTAACATCATAAGGTGTACTATAGAGTTTAACTCTTCCTCTCCATCTCCTAAATCTGGCCATACAGGTGTGCTTAAATCTGGTTGGGGTTGTGCTGGAGGATACAAGAAAAATTTCTTTATTTCCTGCCCATCCGATATGGTCATATTTCCTGACCTACAACTTATATTTGCATCATCTGTAGCTAACCAAGATCGTCCTAAAATGACAGGGTAACCAACTAAGTTGATTTTTGGGGATAGAATCATAAAATCTGCAGGGTACTCTAGAGAATCTAGGGCTACTACTATGTCCTCTATCATCCCATCAGAAGTGATAGTAGAACTATCAACGAGTTGCAGAATTGTTGGGGTAGCCGGTAATCCTTCTATGTTCAGCTTTTTAATAGTATCCTTCGTCATTACATTTATAGCAGCACTAAGATCAATCAAGACATTTTTAACTAACTAACCATTTATAATCACATTCACGACTGGACTTCCTGGATTAGAATATTTAGGAATAACCAATTTTCCTAACATAATGTCAGCCAATTATCCTATAACATGGACTGTGGTTGGGTCCTTTTTCTTCCTCCTAGGCTTTTTAAGATAGGCTTCTCTGATAGCTTTGCCATAAACATGAACATCTTTAATAGCTTGGAACAAAGGAATCTGGACATGCATATTCTTCAGCTGGTTAATGATGTCAAAGGATTGTTCCTCTATTTGTGCAGGTTTACTTTGTATAAGCTTTTGTGGAAAAGGAGGTTCAATTGCTGTTTGAGTTTGAACTGAACTAGTTACATTGGCTGGGTCAACCGCTTGTGGCAAAGAAGTTGTTGGTGCTGATGTTGCAGGAGGATCTGGTATTTCAGTTATAAGAGGTGGTTCAGGTGTTGGTAAGGTTGTACTAGATCTCAAATGTATATCTGCAACATTTAGAGCATAAGCAGGATACTGCTGAGCATCAACAACATACATTGGTTGTTGCGGCTGCTAGTTATTTGGATTTGGTTGAGGTTGTGCAAGCAATTGAGTCTATTTTTGAGGTCCAAAAATTGCAGGTGGTGGCATTAGTGCAGGTGTATTTGTTGGAGGTGGTAAAGGTGGGTATCCAGTATTGTTAGACCATTGCTGAGGTCCTCTCCATTAGTTTGTAGACTACCAATTCCCTTGGGGTAGTTTCCATTGGTTTGGGAACTGTGACCATTGGAGCTGTTGTGGAGGATACCATTGAATTTGTGGATTATTTTTCCAAGCATTGTTCCAATTAGGTTGATTATATTGTGGAGGACCTTGGACACTACAGTTTTGCCATTGATTACTATATGGATTTGAATTTTGTAAAGGGTCTTGAGGCATACCTTGACGTGGCACCCATGGCCGATGTTGAGCAATGAAAAATACTTGCTCATCTTCTCCTTCTATCTTTAGGTACTCAGTTGGAAGATGTTGGTTTTTCACATTAGCGACCAATTTGCAATGACAATCTTTCTTTTGTTTCTGGCAGTGTGGATAGTACTCAGCTAACTGCTCAACTTCTGCATGTTTCTTCTTAGCAGCCATTATATCCAAATGTGTGGCGACATCATTAATGATGTCTTGCTTGAAATCAGACAATGAATTTGAAATTTCCATCTTTGAAATACCAGAGCCACTTCCCTTGGCTATTGTTAAGCGAAATCCCCTTCCTTTCTTTACTGTTGACCTAGAGTAGTTCTGGCAAATCTTCTGAAGGTCATCCCATGCAGATTGGGATATATCTCCTCTTGCCATCAAATACAATGCTTCAAGACAATTCTCATTTACTCCTTTGAGAAAAATCAGCTTCTGGGACTCCTCCTACAGGGTGTGTTGTGGGTTCTTTTGTAAGTTGAATAGGAAGCGAGATATATAATCTTCTAATGTTTCATCTTCCTGTTGTGACATTCTAAAAATGTCATCACCTTTTGAATCATTTCCCCTGCAATATTCTTTATACTTGTTAAGAAACAGGCATCTCATATCATCCCAATTTGCTACTACATTTGCCCCCAAGCCCATAAACCATTTTAAAGCTGACTCTTTTAGTGTGGCTGGGAATAATTTTAGCTTGTGACTATCATTATTATAGTAAAAGCTCTGGCACAGGATATCAAATTTGAATAGACAAATATCAATATCCTCTATGACGAGACCATAAAACTTTGGTAATGCTAATGCAGGTATATTTTTGAGATTGGGATTATTGACGAGACTGGTATTGGAAATGGAAATGTGGGAGCTGCCATAGCTGGAGTTATGGGATATTGAAACTGTGGCTAGAAATTGGTAATTGTTGGGGGATTCTAAACATCAGGCGGTCCTGGAGTTGGATTAGTATGGAAGTTGGCCAATATTTCCTCAAATGGACAGAGGTCAAATGTTTTTTGGATGTCTTCTTCTACTGAAGATGATGATGCAGTAAACTCTGGGCTTGTGTCTAGAAATGGCAGTTCAGGTTCTTCGAATTCTTCTTTTGGTTTCACAGGCTCCTTAGGAAGGAATCTACCATGGACATCTCTCCTTCTTTGATGCATGCAAGAAATTGGTGACTTGTTAATCAAGCTCACAACTTTGCAGTTCCTAGCTAACAAACTAATCTAAAAATAAATGACTCATGAAGGTTCCTAGCTTGACACCATCCTCGGCAACGGCGCCAAAAATGTACAGTTTCACAATAGATGAAGATAATCATGCCATTGTCACTCCTTCAAAGATAATATATCTATTCTAAGGATTATCTATTCCATTATGAAATACACTTGTATTGTCAACCCATGGACGTAGGACTTGAAATGGGTCAACACAATTTGTGCACTAAGTTCCTTTAGGAGTCATAACACCTATGCTGGAGGAAAGTAAAATGCATTGGAAGAATCTATGTTGCTGCTACAAAATAGTAAACACACCTTGGCTAAAAACAGATAATTGTAGGAAGCTTAAAAAATGAACCTAAACTAATTAACAATTCAGAACATCCACTATGATCATTTTCTGCAAGTGTTGCAGGAACTTTCACAGTAATAATGTTGCAGGACTAATACAGTAAATCTATCTGAAAATAGGAAACTATAGGAAATGAATCTATTCTACCTAAATCTATTCCACCTCCCAAGTGGGCCCCCTTGGTTGGCTTCAATTAACTATGAACACAACAAGTGCTTCAAAATCTTTCTTCCATTAAAATCCTTCTTTGATTACATAGAAAATGAATAATTCATGAAGAACATAAAGAGTAACTTCTTAATCTAAATCAGCATTATGTATTTTCTCATTAGCTTCCTAAGACGATCCAAATCCATTATATAGAGGATTGGATGCTTATTAAAAACATAACATAAAAAGTCTTGAACAAACATCGCCCGAAAAGAAGACGGAAGATCAACCATGACCTAGTACATTTACTGCCAGGCAACAGAATAACAACTTGCAAGAAATATAGCAAGTTATATCCCCTATATTCTCTGGAACTCCTTTGTAGGCGCGACTTATCCAATGGAACCGAACTGCGCTTTCTTTGCCATGACTGGTCTCCATTATCTTCCTTCTTAAATGCGGTAATCACCATTCTTTGTGTCACTCCTCATTCTCCTAAAAAGTTAGCAACATCTGGAACACATATGCAAGATAAAATTCCTACTTTTACTCAGATATTAGAACATAGCTTAAAATAGTTATATGAAATATTGCATTCTATGTATAGTATTAAGCAAAACATTTCATACACACTACCCATAGGTTTAGTAGGTTCTAGCTATCCTTGGCATAAGTTCACAAGATATTTACAACAAGTGTTCATAAATGTTTTGTTAAAGCACAAAGAGTGTGTCCAAACTATAAAAACTATATCAAAATTAAGACATTAATATGCCTCATCAAGAATTACTATTAAACCTTGTATCTTTTTGTTCTTACATTTCTTGGCAATACTATTTATCAATATTTACTTATTCTACAATCGATTTACTTGTTGCTAATATTTGATTTTACTGTATATAATTATTAAATAAATATAAATAAATGATTACGTGTTAAAAATTGAGCTTAATCATTTAACGAAGATAATGAGATTTTGTACTTCAAAATTTGGAAAGATTGTTAAAAAATCATATTCATGGATGAAAATCAAAACATTTTTCTCTTCTTTATATTAGGTCTACTACATTTTTTCTAGATTTAGTTTGTTAATGATAACTTTCTCTTATTAAGAATCACTATCAAACTTCATCTAATTTTTTCTTAGATTCATTATCATTAATGGTTGTTAATATTGACATATTTGGCAATTAATTTTCTTTATACTAATATTTCACTTTACTATAAAGAATAATTAATTATATATTAATAAAATAATTCAAGTTAGTTAAAAATATAAGATTACATGTTGATCTTAATTTTAATTTACATTGCCTAAATATTGAAGTGGTTTTTTAATGCAATACACTCAATTATCAAAATTTAAACTTGGACAAATAATATTTTGCAAAAATGATATGCTTATCTATCTAAAATGTCAAATAATATATAATGGTAAGATTTAATCATACTATATAATTACGTGACCCTAGTCCATGATAGTGATGAGTGACTTTTTCATTATATATTTTTCCAAGGTATTTGTAATTAGGTGAATTATTCATGAGTAAATTATGTTATTATTTTTTATTTCCATTGGCAAGTTATAAACATTTTCATATTTTACAATAAGTTGAAAACCTAAATAACTACTAATGAGGTAATGATAGAATCATTTTACTTTAATTTTACCTTGTCATTATTAGGAAATGGAGATTTGACCACATATCCTAGTCACACACCTATGCCATAAGCATAGTGTGAAAAAAGGCCACCAAATATGCCCCATATCATCTTTAGTGTCTATACTTCAATTTTAGAAACATAATTATAGATAGTAGTTTATATGTGTATTGCAAAATGTTAAAGTGGGCATGATAGTGAAAAATCATGGTCTACATGCTAAGATAAATATTTTTTATTAGAGGAAAATAGGTTTTGAGGGGACCAAAAACCCTTTACAAATAGATTTTGAGGGGGATCTGGAACCCCAACTATTACAAAAGAATCAACACTACAAAACAACAACCCAACAATGAAACCACAACCTACTAGAAAGAAATACAATACACAAGCTACAACAAAAGTAGACCATAAGCCAAACTAGACATTGGGTTTTACAAGGATCCCTAAACTGTAACTCTTAACCTAGGAAAGGAACCATGGGATTTTCTTGGCTCCCATAACCTGGGGTTTTAATAGGCTATCCCAAGCTTAAGATTCAGCCTCAAAGATTTGCAAATGAAAAGTTCAACTGAAAATAAATGGGTTTTAACATGGAACCCAATACCATCATGGGGTTTTGGTAGGATCCCCAAACCATTACAACCAGCCTCCAGAGATTGAACATTGAGAAAATAGACAAGATAACAATGGGTTTTAGCATGGAACCCAAAACCATCATGGGGTTTTGGAAGGATCCCCAAATCTGCAAATAATCCCCAACCAAGGAAGAAATAAGAGGGTTTTGATAGGCTCCCCCAACCTTGAAAACATCAACAATCTCTACATACCACCATAAATGCTTGCTAAAAATATAAACCAAGAGATTGGGTTTTGAATTGGCACCCAAAACCAAAAGAAAGATATCATTAAAGGAACTCCAGTTGAACAGACCTTGCACTCTAGTAAAAATTCTCCACCTCAATAGGAAAAGTGCCTACCTTAATAAGGACTAAAGAGGCAAAACATCCAGTAGAAAAAACCAAGCTTTGACCCTACCCCACATCAAGCAACAGGGGAAGAGCAAGACTCTCCAAGAAATACAACCCCATGCTTCCAAGCAATTGATGTCCACCTTAATAGAAGAAATTTACACCTCTATAGGGATGAATGAAGAAGGTGAGAAGAGAACAAAGAGCCAAGCCCCACCCACAATTGCAAGAAGCATCCCGCCTATATAGGAGAAAACTCCACCTCAATAGGAGCCATATGAGGAAGGCCAAAGAGATAGCAAAATAAGCCACAAAAGATACCACTATGAGAGCACAAGAAAAAGAAAGGATCCAAATAGACCCCCCAAAATGAAACATGCTCTTCAAAGATAAGACATTAAGCACATAAGAGCCATACAGAAAAAAACAAACAAACAAACAAACAAACGAACAAAATTTAGATGTGCTAGATGTGCTTAATAGTGGGCTTTGTTTGAGCATGTTTGCTGGTAATAGTATTTAGGCATTATAGTGTCTTCCTTCTACATGTGATATCAAAAGATCCAAGTTAAAAATATGAAATGAGAGAGGTGTGAACAACCATTAACAATATTGTTGACTATCATTTTAAATGAAGAGATACATGTAGCATTTTGAAGATTTAGTTGCTTTGCCAAAATGGAACTTCCCATTGGCATAAAGATTATGACAAGGCTGCCAGAGTGGAATCTCTCACAAAATTTGGAGAGAGGAAATATAAAGAAAAGGTATTAGGGAGACATTGTCTTCCCAATAACCTTAAAGTCTCTCTTAAACCCTAAATCACTCTGGACCATTAAGAGTTGTGGAAATTGGATTTATTCTAACCTTCCAATTCATTTCCTTTCTAGGAACAATATATTTATTAAGACTATCAATGGCTGCAATTATGCTCGATATGAGAAGGATGCCAGGAATAAATATAGGCAAATATTATGTTTTAAATCTTCCAAATTCGAAGCTTTGGGCCATCTTATTTGATGAATTCTAGTAGGAATGAGAAGTACTATTTAATTTATTAATATGGGTAAATATTTTCATCCATAACATGATGTGAATTAATAGAGTTCTTACATGGAAAGTAAAAGTATTCACATGATGGAAAAGGGAAAGTATATTTTTGCCAAGTGAAATACTTAATTTGAGAAATCAAGTGTGACTTATTTATACATAGGATGAATGGTGTAAATAATCAAGCCAATATGCTCCTACCAGAGTTAATAATTGAATGAAATATTATAACATGTAGATAGATTGAAGAATCAAGGGTAAAATTATTTTCATAAAGAAGCGAAATATTCCCAAAAAGTAATTGACTCTTTTCACTAGCGAAGTATGATGAAAATGTTCTTGATGAAAGTTTCATAAAGTTAAAGAGTAAGTATCTTATTAATTAAATGTAATCTAGTAGACATTTTATTTCTACAATAAAAATATTTTACGGATAAGTAAAGGGGAAAAATAAAATGGGGGAATATTTAAAAAGTTGAAAATAAAAAGTTTGATAATGAAGTGCTCAATTATTTTGGTTTTCCAAACAATGTAATGGTCTAAAGCAGTCCCTTGATATTATAAAAGGGGAATCGAGACCAAGACAAAAGGAGAGATCATCAATCAATCATAATATATATCTTATACAGAAGAGTGTTATATTTTCTTAGGGCTATTAAAAGAGATGTACACAATATTTTCTTCAGAAGATGTTTTCAACTATTTATTGATTTAAATACAAATATCATTGGCATCATCACCAAGTTTTGTTCTTCTAAATCGTATGAATCAAAGTATTAAGGTTATATCTAATTTTTCATTGCACATTAATGCTTTTGTGTGTTCCATTTAATGGATCTTTTCAAGGAAGATTTAAATCCTATTGAAAGAATACAGTGATTCAGAGGGAGATTGGATTAGTAAGTACAATTCTCTGATTGGCATACTTGCATGTTTATGTAAGGCATAAAATAATATACTTTCATATTTCTTTAAGGCATAAATGAGGGGTAACAATGCTAAGCAGTTAGATTTTCTAAACATTGGATGAGCAAGAAATCATTTTGACTTTGCGGCCTATGATAAGGCACTTATCAAATTTCACTTCAATAGCAATCAAGTAATTTTATATTTTATTTCTATTTGTATAGATAGAAGTAGGAGATAGGAGTAGGGTTAGAAGATAAAGTAATCTATTTTCGGTCTTTTATGCCACTCTGAAATAGAAGGGGTAGAGATCATTTAGATAGATCATAAGAAGATTTAATCTTCTTAAATTATCAAAGGTGCACCTTCCTTGGTCTAGAAGAACCATAAGTGCAAGGGAAATCGATCCTCTTGAAGATTGAGTCTCATTTGTTGGCCAAATCAATAGTAGAACCTAATCATAAAGCTTGGCACACTTTTAGGGTTTTACAATCTATTGATTTGGGAACCAAAAGGGCAATACTTATTTCTTTTCAAACAATCATTGGGTTTTGAACGCAATCTCAAAACACGATTGTGCTTGGATTGTTCAACTATGGTTCATGCAATAGCAAATTAATCAAATTCACATTGCCTAGATGACGAAGAGTCCCACCAAATATAAAATTGTTAAAAGAGAGAGAGGGGGGTTCATTGGGCTCTTAGAGGATGTTATGGACCCACCCACAAGGAAAACCCCAATGCCTAGACCTACTAGAAACCTACAATACTCAAGGATAGAATCTCCACACCCCTCCTCCAACCCATGCAATAGTTGTAGAAGTGCCTTAGGCTACCACAAGCCCTCACATCTTCACTCGAAGTAAATTAATTGATTAATACCTACTTAATTAATTGATTCATGATAATCAAGCTTTATTATCATTTTCTCAAATAGTTAAATCCATCACCTTTAATCCTTGTCCTTTTAATCCCAACTATTAAATCCATCTACATGGATTAAAATCTAAACTTTCCATCACTAAGTGTCTCTACCCCCTCCTTCTTCCTCATATATAAGCATGACTACCTACCCTACTTCTTTCTCACACATGCATGAGCATGCTCCTCACATATGTGAGCACGCATACTCTTACACCTCATGGAACACTTTTCACATGACTACAACTTCAATCTTTGTCTTCATCTTCCTCAAATCTTAGCCCTCCATTAACTAATGCATCTTAGAACTTGATTTCCCTTTTGAATTTTTTATGAATTATAGGCCTCTCATCTCTTTCATCTCTTCAAAAAAGAAATCCACCACTTTCACCTCTTCCTTGATATAAGCTTAATCAACTCCATATTATCTTGGTCATCGTCAAGAAAGGGGATAAGCTTGAGGATACCACTCTAAATCCCAAGATCATTAACCTTGATTTTAATGAAGAGATTTTGAAAAAAAGAGAGAGTAGATTCATCCCTTTTAGAGGCTTCATTAATAATTTAGCTACCATCCTTCCAAATTTCATTCAATCTATTTGAAGAGTGGTGTTTCATATTGGTTGGATTAAAAAGCAGAGTTTTCCTATCCATAACCTTCTATCAAATCACTCCAAAACTTTGCCTCCAAAAGTCTTCCTTTTTAGGAATTAATGAATCAATCTTTGGATAAGAGAAATTTAATTTTGTCATTATTTCTTGACTCATTCTTGAGAGCTAGACATCCTTTTGTAATGTGTCCCATCTAGCTATAACTTTATATTTCTTTTTAAAAATGTTTCCAAATGAAACTTTTTCCCATCTTCTAATATTTATATTAACATTATTAAACTTCTTAGCAATTTGAAACATAATTGATTCTTCAACTTTTCTATTCCACCAATCAACAATTTTGTACTTGAGCATAAAGGGATGCTAGATTCACATTTTGTTGAATAGTAGCTTAGTGTTGCATCTTATATTGATATTGAAAAATATTTACAACAAATCTATGGCCACTAGCATTACCTATAAACTAGGGCAACATGAGACCCTACTAAAAATGTAACAAAAAAATTAAAAGCTAACATAATTGACAAGTCTAAATAGGCTATACTATAGTTGTGACTATATTCTATTGCCTAGTAGTTAGATTCATCCTTCTCAAACAACATGAAGTGCTACATTCAACCGAGATTACACACATACTCCAAATTGATAATTCTTATCAAATTATACAATCAAATTTATACCTCCAATTTAATTCTCATAATCTTAATTTTACTACCTATATCATAAATTTCCTTATACATTTATAGTTATCATAATCCACCAAATCACCAAACTCTTATTATTTGAATTCTAAAACTTTTATCCACGCAACTTTTTATAATAAAAAATCAGAAGTTCAAAAACATTCATATATGTGTTTAATCAATTGAATAGATTATCTTCAAATCTCCTAATAAATCAGGTTATCTTTCTTTGGTAACGATGAAATTAATCCATAATTTTCATCTGGTTCAATCACATGACTCCATAATTGCAATGCGTTAGGAAGAAATGGATGTTATGAATTAAGTACGCGGCAATTCAAAAAACTTTCGCGGAAGAAGCACAGCTGATGTCATAACCAAAAAAACAACCCTCCATAATTTGCGGATGGAAAAGAGGCTTTTTTTTTCACCGAATTTTGGGGGAGTAATAAATGATTTTACTTGACTCTTTGCCAGTCCCCAAAACATGCCTTCTCAGTCCCCAAAACGTGCTTCACAATCAAGGAAGTGGCAGCCATATTTATGAAGGGGGAAGAATTAATATTTTGTTTTAAAAACTTTAGCTACCTTCCTGACATCTTCCACCAGCGTAAATGACAGCACAATAAAGCTTGCAAGATATTTATACAAGAGGAAAAGAGACATAATAGATGAGGATATTTATGATTAAAATATAGAAAATATCAGTGCACAGAGAGAATAAAAAGGGAAGGCAGTGCATGTAAAAGGCAGAGAAGGAGAGAGTTTTATTTTGGGAGAGAGTTTTATTCATGTAACAGACAAAGAATTTTTATTTTAAGGAAGAAGAGAGTTTTATTTAGAAGAAGAATGAGGAAGGGGGAGATAAAAAGAGGATAGAACGCTATTTTAGAGAAGGCAGCAGATTGATAAAAGAGTGGGGAAAGAATATACAAAAAGGCAAGGAGGAAACACATGGGAGGATAGAGAGATCAAGGATAATAGAGTAGAAAGAAGAAAGCTTGGGAAAAGTCAGTAAGGAATTATCAACATCAGAGAAGAATTTAAAACTTCAGCATTTTTCAAAATTAAACCAGGTTCTCTTTTTTGTTAATTTCATGATATCTTTTTGTGTGGATTTAGTAGTTATTAGTAAATGCAATTTGTGAAATGTTTGAAATTTGTTTCATATATTATGGCCATTATTATCGGAATATCCGGTGTGGAAGTTGTTTATATACAAGTTTTATTTTCAGTATTATTCTCTGATTCCTTTTAGCAGTTTTGCCTTTGAAACTTTGTAGTTTATGAACTGTGAGGAAAACATAAATATTCTTTATTTACACTATATTTAAAATTGGGTAAATATATGTATATTTTCATGTTGTTTTGAGGTAGAAATCAATTTTTTTAAAAAGATGAACCATGCTGATTTTCTTTTAAGAAAGGATGAACTAGGATTTCAAGTTGTCTTTGTGAATAATCCTTTTTGAAAAGGTTAAATCATAACCTTAATTATTACGGGGATAATTTATCATCTTAAGGGAGATATTATTGGCTAAATTAGAGCAGCATAGAACTTCACTCTTTCAAGCTTTAAACATGGTTTATAAGTGGGAGCTACCCACCTGGTTGAATAAAATCTAGTTGATTAAGATTACCTTAGAAGGATTTCGATAAAATGTTATTGATTATGAATACCTATGAAATTTAGGCCAAGTTAGTTATGCTTTTGCAACCTATCATTTACAATTTTGACTATGGTTAATACATCAAGGAAGGACTATGCCTATGTGTAGGCTTATTTTCATAATCTTTACATTGAGTGCTTATGAGTAGATAAATACTAAGTATGACTAAATGATTCTATGAATATAAGATCATATCTAAATCAGTACAAAGTACATACTATTAAAGAGTATGATTACTTGGAATACTAGATAAAATAATAAAGAAATGGTGTTTGCATGTGCTGAAGTATGCAAGAAGGTTTATTTGTGTTTCTCCGTGCTTAAAGAAATAAAAGATCCTATAAAGAAACTTATATTTATTATGCAATTATATTACCTATTGAGAACCAAGAGGATGGAATGTTCGTTAACCTGGTGTTTAAATTGGAACTAAGTATGTGTTCTTCTATATTGGTTGGATACAAAATAAAAGATATTTTCAGAAAGAATTGATGTTTCTAGTTTTAATATATCAGAATGATGCATATGGTTTTCTCCATGTACTATGATGAAGTCAAGTTATAAATATCATTTGAACTAAAAGAGATAATGGCGGAAATGTATGAGCTTGAAATATTTTTGATAGTTAGGAAAACAATGTTGTTATGTTCCTTTATGTATGTCTAATGCACTCATGAAACATGATATACTATGTATTAAAGGAGAATCTTTGCACAATCTTTTCCATATGTATGAAATGGAAGTAGATATACAAGGTTTGTGTTTTGGAAGACCATGACATGTTATATTGGAACTTGATTGTGGATGTATCAAGTAGCACATATTCCATTACTCCTTAGTTTTAATTTATTAGATTACTTCTAGTTGGGCTGGGTATCTTTCATGTCAGGAAAGATTTCGGAGAAGCGTTAATGCTTTGTGGTAAGGTGGAAATGCACTTCCACAATATTCTCGCCCTTGCTGACTTTTGTAACAGGTTTCTGAAGTTTCTTACAGGAAGGACTTTCCATTTCGTAATCGACATTATGATATTTGGTAAATTTTGTTATTTACTTATGTCGTTAATATGGAAGTACATATTTTGATCTAATTATTATCATTTACTGATGTAATTCGATAGATGGTCGACTTTCTGTGTTATTGTTTGGACAAAGATATGATTTCTCTTTTTGACAGTAATGGTCGTAATAGTACTTTTATTCATTTATTATCAACAATATATTTGTATCTAGTCAACTTGTGCATTCGACCTTTGATTGGTTGATCGACTTCTTATCTTTATATGAAATTTGCTGATGTAGCCTTGTGTTGAAAGTTCAGTCTTTACAGCTGACTACACTCTTACTAGTTCCAATCAAGCGTAAGTTCTGCGTAACTTCCAAGTTTCTTCTCAGGCATCAGTTATTGCTCTTTACGATTTCCTTTGTGGGTTCTCTTTCAAAGATTTTGAATTAATTATAATTAGGTGAAAATTCCGCGCAACTTCTATGTTAATTCTTCTCCAATCTCTTCAGCTTTCGGTTATTCTTCTTATGAATTTCTTTGCAGGTCCTCTCTCAAAGACCTTTAAATTGTTCTAATGGCAAGCGCAAAGTTGTGCATCATTTCTGAGAGTTTTCCTTGCCATTGTTGAGATGGTTCCAAGGAATTGATATTTCCCTGCACTTGCCCTGCTTCAGCTGCTATTTATAAATCATATCATCTACTATTGCTGGTAAAGAGGTAAACAACAATGGCTCTCGAGGGAGCTGCCTTGCAGGTTGGCTTGGAGCTTTGCTTGAAAGGGATTTGGAATGCGGGTGTATTCATTTATAAGGGTTTGAGCGGTTCTGATTGCAAGAAACTCGAAGAAATTGTGAATAATTTGTCGCCGATCGTCACAGATATATGCGAGTCGAGATCGGACTCATTACCGAATGCTTCGCTGCAAAAATTCCCAAAATTCCGCGAGAAAATTGCCGAGGGCAATCAGCTGGTAGACGAGTACAGAAAAAGTCGCAATCCTGTCCGGAAAATCCAGATAAATGAACGCATCAAGAAGCTTGATAAGTCTATTAACAAATTCATTCACAATGACCTTCAGGTCGTCATGCTGCATGCGCAGGCTTATCTTTCCAGCCGACTGGAAACTGTGCGCTACCTTCAGGACGTCATGCTGAATGCGCAGGTTTCCCTGTCGGCCGAACTGGAATCTGTGAGCGACGGAGTGGAAGCTGTTCGTAAAGGAGTGGAAGCTGTGCGCGGAGGAGTGGAAACTGTGCGTAAAGCGGTGGAAACTGTGCGTGGACGGGTGGAAAGTGTGGGTGAAGCCGTTGAAATTGTGCGTGATGGGGTTGAAACAGGGGTGCAAAGTTTGCAAGAAGCGGTAGAAACTGTGCATAAAGAGGTAAAGAATTTAATGTGCAAAATTGAGGAGCAACAATGTGAGAAATCACAGCAGGATGAGAGCTTTTGCGGCACCCCAGATACGCCGAGTGGATTCCTGGGTTTTGATAAACATATAAAGAATTTGAAGAAGTTTTTGCTTGATGATGGACTGAATGTGGTAGGAGTTACAGCCATGGGTGGTGCGGGCAAATCCACACTTGCAAAGGCCGTTTGTAAAGACAGCGAAATCAGAGGTAACTGCATTTTTGCGCTCTCTTTACAATTTATACAATTTTATTGAATAATCCATCTTTTAGTTTAGAACATTCAAGCTAATTGTTTGATAAAATGTTGGAATGACATTTTTTCATTGTTGAATTGATTTAGAACTAATTTTATGAATGTTTATTTCGAAAACATGAAATTATCATAGTAAATCTTTGTGAGTATCTCATTTTCATTTGATTTTTCATAGATCGATTATTTGCTTTGGATTTGTGCTTGAAAATAGAGCTGTCATTAATTTGACCCGCAAGCAGTTACCAGTGGCAAATTGTGACTGTCTAATAACCCAACACAAAATTGGATTTAAGCCCTTTCAATTTTACCCTGTATTTGTAACTCTCAAAGAGGAAAATGAATCTTTCTAAGCTTTTCCATGATTTTGCAGAGTACTTCAAGCAGAGAGTAATATACATCGTCGCTTCAGAAACCCCAGATCTCTTAATTATCCTGAAGGAAATGTGGAGAAATATTGTTGGTGGCTCAGACCCTCATTTTACAAATGTTGAGGATGCACATAACAAATTGGATTCGCAAATAAAGTCGCTAAAAAAACCCACTCTGGTGGTATTGGATAACGTTTGGTCGAGGGTCCACCTGAAAGAACTACTGTTTGAAGAGAAGCATTACAGGACTTTGGTAACCACCAGAGATAAATACGTGATCCCAAAGGGGCCGAAGACACAGATTTATGACCTACCGTCGCTGCAACCGGAGTATGCTCTGTCACTTTTCTGTCTTTCTGCCTTTGGCAAACCTTCCATTCCGATCAGTCGTGATAAAGAACTGGTTATAAAGGTGGCCTCCTACTTACAATACCTCACCCGCTCTTCATTTACTTGCTCTCTTCAAATGTTTTCGCCATGTCTGAATTCTTAATTTACTTGTATTTGCACGCAGGTGCAACAAGAGTGTAATGGTCTGCCTCTAGCTCTTAAAGTAATTGGTAGCTCCCTATATGGTGAGTCCGACTCTGTTTGGGAACAAGCTGAGAAAAGGCTTTCAGCAGGAGAACCTTTTAAGGATGATCACAAGGACTTCGTTCTTAATACTTTGAAAACAAGCATCGATGTGCTCGACGAAAATGAAAAACAGTGCTTCTTGGACCTGGTTGCGTTCCCACAAAGAAAGGCCATTCCTGCAAAGGCTTTGCTAGACATTTGGGTTTATGTTCGTAGAATGAATTCGGACCAAGCCGATATGCTCTTATGGAAGTTTGCAGAACGCCATCTATTGGATTTGAAGAAGAATCCTGGGTAAGGAACATTGTTTGCTATCTTCATTATGTCTGTTTGTGCTTAATGGTGGAAGGGGTTCTCAGACCAATTTTGAAATGAAGAGTTTGGCGTCATCATATAGAAGCTTGAAACGTCTTGAATTGCATTAGTATTTAGGAATAGTTTTTTTAAAAGATTTGGGAGTTTAGTATTATTGAATTGCACAGAAAGTCGGTCTTCAACTTGAGTGGAAGAACATGTCTTCATTTGGATGAAAGCAAGTAGAATACTTTTTGACCTTCGCCTGATTGTCTTTTTTGTTAAACCTTGTTGGTAGCTGAAACACGTTTTGATAATCAATTTGATTTTCTCGTTTCTGATAGCCGAATTTCTTAATAAAAAGTTTCCCTAACATGTTATGCCAGGACCACGGAGAATACAGATGACTGCATGGATGCATATTCTTTTTCCCAGCATGATGTAATGAGAGATTTGGCCTTGTATTTGGCGAACCAGGACAATGGTAATCAGTGTAGAAGGCTATTTATGCCTAAAATGGAAAATTGCTTTCCCCCAGATTGGGAAGCAAATAGAGTTCGTTCATCTAAAGCTCAGATTGTTTCCATTCACACGGGTAACTGCTACAGTTGGTGCCTGTAGATTGTCATTCAAGTTTGTCTGTGATTTTGCTTCCTACACCAAATTATTGAAGATTTATCACAAATATATTTATTTAAAAAAAAAAAATCATAGCATAGCTTTGACTTCCATGTTTGTTGGGAATATTTAGGACCAATGAAGGACACGGAATGGCCAAAAATGGAGTTCCCAGAGGTGGAAGCTTTGGTTTTGTATTTCAATGCAAGCGAATATAGCATTCCAGAATTTTTGCACACAATGAAAAATCTCAAGGTTCTGATAATCCATAATAATGATGGAGCAAAACGAAGCAAGCTCAGCGGAGTGGCTGGTTTTCAAGAACTTTCTCAACTGAAAGCTCTGCATCTTGAAAAGCTGATAGTTCCCGAGGAATGCAAGGTCTTGAAGAGTTTGGAGAAAATATACATGAGTCTATGTGAGGGCCTTGGTAGGGATAAAATGTTCAACTTTCCTGAGCTTTTGGAATTTAATGTGGACTACTGCATTGATCTTGAGGAGCTGCCAGCAGGACTCTGTTCTTCAGTTTCCCTGAAAACATTATCAGTTACTCATTGCCATCGTCTTGCAAAGCTACCTGATGAGCTGGATAAACTTGAATCGGTTAAGGAAATCAGATTGTGTGAATCTCTAGGCTTGGAAGCACTGCCATCCTCCATCTGCAGTCTTAAAAAGCTAAAACTCCTTGACATCTCATCGTGCATACATTTGAAGGTGAACAGAGGAGCAGGCTGTGAATTGAAGGAAATTCTTCAGACATTAGCCAAACTGGCATCCCTTAAAAGGGTGATTTGTGATAAGAAGAATGAGTGGATGTTCAAAAGGAGCTCCAGGACTGATCTTAAAGTTCAAGTTGTTGAGGAGAAAGAACCCAGTTTGGATTGGCTCGAATGGGAAGGGAGGAAATTAGACTTTTGATAGATACAGCATACAATATGCTGCGGTGGAGGCTCATGAATGAAAATGGTCTGTTTCTATTTTATTTTAGTATTTAATATAAATAAATTAAGTCAAGATTCTTAATTTCGATGATTATTCTGTATTGGAGGTTAATTTATAAGAATGGTTGGTTTCTATTTTATTTTCAGTATTTAACATGGATATATTACGCGAAGATTCTTTATTCCAAACATTATGCTATGTTGGAACATGCTAAAAATGGTTTGTTTCTAATGCAAGGGGCATATATACAAAAACCTTCTATCACACAAATTTATACAATTGAATTAAATACGACATTAATCAATGAAACAGATTAAAATCTGCTCAAAGAACTCATGAAATGTCCATACCATATCTACCAATAAATCATTACAATAAACCCTTCAAGTGAGAATATATGAATTGCATCCTTTAAGGCTGAGGAATATGCATTCAAAACTAAAAATAAATCAACTTACAACAACAAAAACCAAAGTTTTGTGGACACGGACACATACAAATATCGATATGGTATTGGATACGGATACAACAATTTTTATAACCCCTAATATGGATACGGTTGGATACAACATTAATAAAAAACACACACATATTTAACACAATTTTCTAAATTATTAGAGGAGATTTTCATAGCTTCAAAAGCAATATAGATACATATGCTACATAAATAATTATAAGTTAGTTTAACACTTTACAATATGCAAAAATAGTAGAGTTGCATTGGAAGATAACTCAAAAAAACGTGTCATTGAAATAGTAGAACACTTCATTTGTCTTTCTCATTTGGTGTAGGCTTTGTTCATAAATTTTTTTTGCATGAATGAAGTATTTTAAAATTAAATTTGGGAATATTTACATCAAATTTGAAAAAAATCAGATCACATAATATTTGGGATGTTTTGAAAATCAAGGTTTTTGGGGCACATGGGTATAGTATTCAACATGTATCCATGTAGTATCAGATACATTGATACACATTCTTGACAAGGCACAAAGGAGTTTTCAGCTACTCTCACAAAAACACATAAGAAACAAACTACATAAATTCTTTATTAAAAATCATACTCCTCAACATCTACTAAAGGTAGAGAAGCATTTGTAAAATGCTTTGGTCTTGACAAACTTGGATATTTCAAAAGACATTATTATATATGTTTTTGGTGGCAATCACAATATTGCAACATTCTTGACATAGAAGGATGATTTTGGAAAATGGGAATATCCAATTGCTTTCAATTCGAGAGCCCTCAAATAATATGAAGTTGATTATAACTTTGTTTAGAAACAAACTTATGCTCTAATTAATTCTTACAAAGTTTAAACATATGATTTTAGGAAATAAAGTTATCGTATATTTTGTGCCCTATTCTATTAGAGAGTATGTCATGTGTTGAGAGTCGTTTTTACACGAGACAACTGCTAGGAATTTATGTGAGCAAATTCCCCTTTTGGAAGAATGATATTAGTCAATCTCAAGGTTCCTTCTGGGTTGGGTCTCAACTGCTTAGATAGCTCAACTAAAGATAAATGTGAATCTGTTCATGAGGAGGCCTTTGCTAGTTCATATCTTGAAAATGTTGCAAAACAAACATTAAGCACAACAATACTTCTTTTTTGGGTTTTTTAGATCTTTAAATAAAAACAATGTTAATCTAATTAATCTACCGTAACGGATATGCAAGGAAGGTAAGAGGCAAGGTAACGAGAATTTAAAAGAATTTTATTGAAAGAAACTAATGGACATAAACCAACACTACGTTGCTTCACGAATAAAAATACCAAGAAGATGAGGAAAACCCACAAAACAGAGATCTGATGAAATCACAATCCCGGCCAGGCAAATGCAATCATCAATGGAAATAAACACAGACGTATAATAAGTCAAAACACATTAGATCACGAAGCCACCACAGATGTGCGCACACGTGAGACAAGTTTATCTTCTAAGCACCAAGGAAACGAGATCTTCTCAGTAATTCGTCACAACAAAGCAATGCAGTAGAGGTAAACACCGAACTAAAAGAATTGCAGATCAGAATCACCACACAATCAACTGGTTCTTTGAAATAAACAAATGAACAATTCACACATTCATAAATTTCGCAAAGATAGCAGAATAAATCACACCACATTTGAAGCACTAGCTATATATATTGTATTATGATAAAAATCTGACCCTAATTACATTGAGTTCATTCAATTTATAGAGTTGTGCTCTCAATTTCACAGCTAGGGTTTCGGCTGCATCTAAAACTCAAAAATAAATCTAAGCTAAAGATTACATGAAGGAAACTAGCCCTAAAACAAGTTAAAAATACCCTAGTACAGAATTAAACCTCGCGCATTACAAATCTGGAGCAGATCATGCATAAAATAACTCAAAATAGAGTCTGGAACTCATGCATGTTCTTCATGAAACTTTGCGATCCTACCCTTTATTCTTTGTTACAGCTCTCCCACGTGGACTCAACTGGAAGAGGTCCTCAAATCATGCAGAAATGACCCCCTTGACATGATCTTTCTGATTGAAAAAAACAAGTTGGAGAAGACTGAAGTTAAACGGTGGTCGTGCCCATAAATTTTAGATCTTGACCATTACCCCGAAAAAATGAAGTCCAAAATTTGACTAAGTGTGGAGGTGACTCCTTCCCCAAGTTTCGGACTTTTGGAGGCCAAAAATTCTTTAGGGCCGAAATGCCGAAAATCAAGGCTCTCAAAAATGGCTAAGTGTCGAAAAATGTTTTTTTCTCTATACAAAATTTGACTAAGTCCACACTGGGTGCTTATCGACTTGGAAGGGCTTCTGGATGAGCTTTGCAGAACCTATCCACAATCTCTTGCACTTCTTCAAAGTCAGCCATCTTGACCCCTTTAAGGAGTTATTGTTGCTTCTCCCGGAAGGTAAGTAACTCATCTACAAGCGCCCTTATTTCCTCTTCCTGAGATAGCATCTTCTGAATTTCTTCCTTCTGATAGAACATTTGCTAGAGGTCTTCTTTTGTACTAACTCCTCTGAAGATATCCAAATACTGACTTATGATGACATTTGCGGAATGCATTGTTTGCTCATCATCTTCGTCATATAAGTCTAGGTCCAACCCTTCAAAAAACTTATGCATTTCCTCCGCAAAAAGTAAGCCTTTATTTCTCTTTTTATTCATTCTTTTTAGCACCTTTTCAAAAACGGTCAAAGCGCCAATGATATCTCGGATCCACTCCTCAAAATTATCTAGTTCTGACCCTTCATATACTTTGACCAAAACTTGGAAGCCCTACTTCCTTATTACTATGAGATCTTCTAGTGCCTCCTGCCACTTCAAGATCTTCTCCTCCAGAGCATCCTCTTCATTCATAATTTCAACCAAAAGTGTGATTCCTTGAAGAATACCTCTAAAAGGCCTCAAAATCTTCTTGAGAGACACCTTGGCAAACTCTTCAAAATCCACCTTCCAGTCTGCACATGCCAGCACAAAAGAATGCGTGATATCTGTTGGTATACTTACATCACCCATTTTCTCCAAAATAACCTGTAATGAGGCCTCAGGGTTACTAGGGTCAATGGGACCTGCTGTCTTAAGGATAAATTTCTTCATTGCCTCATTCTGTTCCATCAGTGCTTTTATCTTTTCAATGAGTAGGATCATCCAAGGTTCTAATTGTACTGACTTTGGCAATCCATACACCCAACTGATCATGGTGATGGCTGCCTGGATGTCTTCTTTCATGTACCCTCTCCTCATGTCTATCTTTTCTAGTTTATTCCTTGGTAGAGGTTGTATGAGGTACTCTTTGTTCACAATTTCGTGAGATAGTGAGACATCCTTGTTGTAAAAGTCCATTCCTTTGCCAATGGAGAAGCTGTAAAACTTGTCTACCCCCTTGGGTAAGTGGAAGACATCTTCAATGTTGTCTGGCCGGAGATCCAAAACCAATTCGCCCATGTTGTTCTTGACCATTCTCTCATCTGGTATATAGTGGCTTGCTAGAGTAGTGATCAGGTTTGAGGAAAGGATGGAAACTGGGTGTGCCATTGCATTTACCAAAGAACAGTACACTAATGAAGTGTAGTCCTCAGACCTTCCCACTGGTTGTATGCACTTTACCAGGTAATCATTCCAACTGACATTCCCGATGTCAGTATATGTGATCCCTGAATGCAAATTCCCAACTTTAGAGGGTGCATGATAGCCTTTGAACTGGTACCTCATGGTTGGTGAATTGACCTTCTCTACCATTTCTGCAAAGAGCCAAGGGACACAAAATCAGAGATAATCAAACTACACAAATAATGAAAGAAACTCTGATGAAAATGAGATAAACATCAACTAAACAACACTGAAAGGACTAAGCTTAAAAAAGCTATGAAAACCAATTTCGGCATTTCGAACCTTTGGGGATGTAAGACCCCCGAAAGGTTGAAAAGGTCGAAACACCAAAAAGAGGAAGCCAACTCGACTTTCAGGCTCGGTGATTTGGAGGTGCAAAATTTTGGGTTTCGATGTTTTAGAGATGTGCAATTTTTGGTGTCCGAATCCTCCAAAATGCCGAGATGACTTAGCTAATTTTCCTGAAAAAAGATCCCTCTCCGATTTTTGGACTGCAAAAGTTCGAAAGCTTAGGGCTGAATGACGGAAAATGAGGGTTTGGGGTTTTGAGCTCGAAAATGAGTCCAACCATGAACTCGTGGCTAAGGGGTCCAAGGGGACAACCCTACGACCCCGAAGCGGGACAAGACTGAAGAACAAAGACAAACCCTAGCAAACGCTAACTAAGAAAACAAAAATTAAAAAAAAAAACCTAAAACCAATGAGAAAAGATAAAGGGAGGATGAAGACCAACCTCTAACATGCTGAAGGACAAGAGACCAGAGAGTAGACAAGAAGAGCCAGGAAATTGAAAAATGAAACAGAAGCGTGCCTAAAAACTCTAAAAATTCATGATTGCAAGCAGAAGACAAGTGAGACAAAAAATAGCTCACTGCCTTATATAGGCAATCGGCGGGGTGATGTCAACCACCTCCGCTGATCGACCTTTCGGGGGTCCTTGACCTCCGAAAGCCCAAAACGTCGAAAGGCCGGGTCTCTTTGGAGAATCAGACCTTTCGGTGTTCTGGATCTCTGAAGGTCTAAAAGATCGAAAATGAGGATTCTTCAAGGTTTATCGGGTTTTCGGGCCTTTCGCACATTCGGGACTCTGAAAGTGTCAAACACAAACAAGACCAACCAAAACACAACTAGACCCAAAGAAAAGAACAAAACAAACAAGCAAAGAAAAACCCAAAACAAGCCAGAAACAGGGGAGGCCTTAAAGCCAAGAGGCTAGAAAGAAGGGGAGCGTGGTTATGGAACCACAACAAATAGCCCCAACAAAAGAAAGGGAAACAACCTGAGTATCCCTAAGCCATTCCACCCTGAAACAATCCCATATTGCGGTGAGCCAGACACAACGCCTCTAACCATAGTGACTCTCTTATCATCATCAAGATCAAGATAAATCGTTACATCTGCATCCAGTGTGTGTTTGTATGTGTTCAAATTTTCTGGGGATCCCTCGCTATAAGCCCCTCGAGTTTTCAACTGATCATCATCAGGTCATTGTCCACCAATCTGAATCCAGCCCAAAGTTAATTTAACCTTGCTCTACTGTCAGGCAGGCGTTTATAGCCCCGGTAGAGGTTGCTAAAATCACCATTCCCCTTCTGTAGACGAGCTTTGTTCTAAGTTTTAAACTTCTTTGGAGGGCTCTTAGACTCAACATGTGTCAGATTGAAATTGAGTTCTCAAACCATTGTGTTCTGGATAGTTTATTTCTTCTTTATTCAAATCTTGGTACTTTTGGTGAACTGAGGCAGCGATTAGGCTATCTCATTTTTGTACTTCTTTTTGCTCTTATAAAAATTGTCTCTCTTTTTTTTGGAACCGAGGCAATGCTTAGACTGTTCTACCCTAGTTTTTTGAGCTTTCTTCTTTGTTGACCTTGTCTTTACGTGTTCCTCCTTTTTTCTTTCTTACTCTTTTCTTTTAGTCTATGTTCTAGTTGGGAGAGGGTTCTGACTTCTGACCTCTGCAACCATGGACATTACCTGATTCTGACTGGAATCCTATCCGAGAAGCTCTTGGTCTGGGATTCCTTTTAAATGTGCATTAGTGTTGAGGATGGTTTGTTCCGATGAATCCTTTCGAGAAGTCTGAGAGGAGAACACCTCACTTCTGACCTTTGTATCTAGCTCACTACAAGAAAAAACTAAATCAAACAGTTTGGCAAAGGAAGACCTTTATCTCTTTCCCAAACTACCTGATGCAGATCATTAAGCTCGAGAAACACCTACCCCTCGAGGAGACACAAATTGATATACCCAAAGAAAAGACACAAAAGACAAGACGCAAAAGAAAAGACACAAAAGAAGAGACACAAAAGAAGAGACTCTAAACTAAAAGAATATACAAGAAAGATCAAAGGTCCATTAAGACCCATAGTAGTGCTTGAGAAACTGGTCGTTAACGAGCAATGGGACCAATTCTCCATCAAGAGAACTGATTCTAAAAGTGTTCTCTCCTAGAATTTCTGCAATCTGGAAAGGGTCTATCCACAGACGCTGGAATTTAGTGTGGCTGCCTGGTTTTTCATTTGCTTTATCCCACATTAAAACCGGGGTAGCACTTAGACTATGCTACCCTAGTTTTTTGAGCTTTCTTCTTTGTTGACCTTTTCTTTATGTGTTCCTCCTTTTTGCTTTCTTGCTCTTTTCTTTTAGTTTGTGTTCCAGTTGGGAGAGGGTTTTGACTTCTGACCTTCTCCACAACCATGGGCATTCCCTGATTCTGACTAGAATCCTATCCAAGAAGCTCCTAGTCTGGGATTCCTTTTAAATGTGCGTTAGTGTTGAGGATGGTTTGTTCCAATGAATCCTTTCAAGAAGTCTGAGAGGAGAACACCTCACTTCCGACCTTTGTATCTGGCTCGCTGCAAGACAAAACTAAATTAAACAGTTTGGCAAGGGAAGACCCTTATCTCTTGCCCAGACTACCTGATGCAGATCATTAAGCTCAAGAAACACCTACCCCTTGAGGAGACACAAACTGACAGGCCCAAAGAAAAGACACAAAAGACAAGATGCAAAAGAAAAGACACAAAAGAAGAGATGCAAAAGAAAAGACACAAAAGAAGAGACTCTAAACTAAAAGAATATACAAGAAAGATCAAAGGTCCATTAAGACCCAAAGTAGTGCTTGAGAAACTGGTTGTTAACGGGCAATGGGACCAATTCTCCATCAAGAGAACTGATTTTGAAAGTGTTCTCTCCTAGAATTTCTGCAATCTGGAAAGGGTCTATCCATAGACATTGGAATTTAGTGTGGCTGCCTAGTTTTTCTTTTGCTTTATCCCACATTAAAACTAGATCAGAAATCCTAAAGGCCTTTATTGTTGCTCTTTTGTCAAACCAACGCTTGACGACAGCTTGATGTTTGGCCACATGCTCCAAAGCTATGGTTCTCTTTTCTTCTAGATCCAACAAGTTCATGAGGCAAATCTGCACCCGATCCTCACCTTTGACGTATTGATCCATGAATCTCAGAATTGGTATTTTCAAATTCATAAAAAAAATGGGTTGCAGTCCGTAGACCAATTGGTAGGGGGAAGTCCCTAAGGCATTTTTTATTCTCACGCGGTCGGTCCACAAGGCATACTTCAACCGAGTGTGCCAATCCCGGGGGTTATCATCCAAGAGGCATTTGATTATCATCGTTAAGTTTTTATTCGTTGATTCGGAAACCCCATTCCCTTGCGGATAATAGTTGGATGAAAATTTGAGAATTACCTAATTTTCGAAGGCCCATTGAATGTTCTGATGCAAAAGAGTAGACCTTGAATGGCATAAGGTAATTGGGGCTGACCAAAACTAGAGCGGTGGCAATGGACGTCTTAATCTCTTCAAAGGCTTCTTTAGCCGAAGCACTCCACTCAATCTTAGCATCCTTTTTTAGCATGTCATTCAACGAACGTACTATCTCTGCAAACCCACTAATGAACTTTCTGACAAAGTTGATCTTCCTGAAGAAAGATTTCAGCTCTTTTTGACTATTCAGGAGAACCAATTTGAGAATAGCCTCGACTCTTTTGGGGTTGATTGAGATGCCTGTTTCAGATATGATGTGTCCGAGGAGTTTTCCTTGGGTCACCCCAAAGATACACTTCTTAGGATTTAGTGAGATTCCATAACGTCGACATCTTTTCAATATCTTGCGCAGGTCTTCAATGTGGTCCACGTGGTTCCTATAGAATACTGTGAGATCATCCATATAAATAATGATACACTTGTTGACCAGGCCTTTAAATTCCTCATCCATAGCTCGTTGGAAAGTGGTTCCCGCGTTGATCAAACCAAACAACATATGACAATAAGCAAATGTCCCCCACTTTGTTGTGAAAGTTGTCTTTAGGCGGTCTTCTTATTTTACCATGAACTGGTTGTATCCAGAGTAACCATCGAGGAAAGACATCATCTGGGATTCGTTTACCAATTGCAACACTTCGTCGAGGGATGGTAACGGGTAGTTATCCTTTTGAGAAGATCTATTCAAATTCTAGAAGTCTACACAGAGCCGTACTTCTCCGCTTTTCTTTCTTACTGGGACGAGATTTGCTACCCAAGTCGAATGTCGAATAGGAAAGATGATCTTGGCATCAAGCAATTTATGTACTTCCTTCTGGATGACCGACTCAATCATAGGATTCACTGGTCTCTATCTTTGCCGAAAAGGTTTAGCATCTGGGTTTAATAGGATGTTGTGTACAATAATGGTAGGGTCGTAAGTTTTTAAGTCTTCATAGCTCCAAGCTATGACATCTTTGTATTTCGTGAGTAACACTACCATCCACCTTTTTTCCTCGGTTGTGCCAACTTTTCCAATACAAACCTCCCTGGGTTCAAGCTGTGTACCTAGATTGTAGAGCTCACAGTCATCGCCTCCTACCACTGGTGTCTTCCCCCTTTCGTGAGCATGTTCATCCTTGTCAAAAATCCTTTCCAGGTCTACCATTCCTTTCAGGATGGAGTTAGTCTTCAAGTTTAAGATCCCTAGATCATTTGATTCTTCCATTTCATCTTCTTCTTCATCAATGTTTTATCTTTCAAAGACTCTGGCACTCATGATGAACTCCAGTATCTTTTGGTCATCTTGGAATACCTATAAGTTTGTGATATTATCTAGAATGGCTGGCACAATCACCAGCTCAACGGAGAATTTCTTCAATTTAGATTTTTCCAATGGATGTAAGGAACTTGTCGACACTACCAAAGCATTAGCAACAATATTCCTTCTCCTTGGGACACTCCGGATATTAAACGCTTTAAAATCTTTGATCAAATCCCACACGCGGTTACGGTATGAGGCCAACCGCTTATCAGTGCATGAATACTGGCTCCGGATCTGTCAAACTATTAGCTGTGAGTCTCCTTCTATGACCAAAGCCTTCACCTTCTTTTCATGGGCCATGAGGAGACCCCGAACTAGAGCCTCGTACTCAGTAACGTTGTTGGTGCAGTAGAATTGTAACCTATAGCATAGTATGCACCTCCATGGGGATTGACCAATTCAATCCCAGCCCTTGCTCCTTGTTTACATTTGGAGCCATCGAACCTAAGTTTCCATACAGGGTGATTCTTGTGGGAAGATGATTTAGCTTGGGGTTCTGGCACAACCTTGGGAAGATGTGCATTGACTTGGGGTTCAATGGGGGTTTCAGGTGGTGACAAGCTCTCTATGCTTGGGGTATCCATGTTCTCTTCATCCGAGAGTTCCCTTGCAGAGAGGGGGACCCATTTCATCTTTTGTTTTTCTTTCGCATCACGCCAGACTTCATGACATGGGGGCAAGAAGTCATCTTTGGAAGAGCTCCATCCCTCTTGCATAGGGCATTCTATTATGGGTGTCGGAGACCTTTCACAATGGGAAGACCCGTCATCACCTGAATGTGTTGTTGCCTCTTTTGCAAGCTTAGGCGCACAAGACATTTGGTTCATTACTTGAATCATTGCGCCCTGGCAATCTTGGCATTCACACTTCGAATGACTTATCTGGTGCAGGTGACAATATCCTGGTAACATTAGTATGTTTGGGTCAGCATCTTGGCCAAGATGTTCCATATTTTCCATCATATTCCCTACAAACTCTGCAAGGATCTCCTCGAGAATTTGAGTATGCACCAACCCTTATACAAGGCCATTGTTTGAATTTTCTTCTTCTTTGATGTGAAACGTTAGAATCCTATCAAATCAATACACCCCCAGATTAGCTTGTGAAAACAAGACTTCATTTGGAGTATTGTATTTGGTTATCATTGGCTTGAGTTTGGGTTCAACATCAATCTTGATTTGGTTATTGAGTCCTTTCGAGGGTAGCCAAAGTTGAGTGAAGTCCGTGGAGAACCAACCTCTTAAAGATCTAGGCCATTCTCTATTAAGTAACATGTCATATGTCTCTGGGATGTCCACAATATGTATGTTGATGCAATCTTGGATCCTAGGGTTGGTGGTTAACTATATGCATGTATCTTTGAGGACTCCAATGACTTTGACCTCTATTTTATCGAGTTGGATCACAACCCTATTGGTTGGTTGTGGGTTCACCCCCATCTTTTGGCATATGGATAATGGCATGACGTTACATGAAGAACCTGAGTTAATCATGCAGTTGTGTAGGTTCTTTCCAAAGATCTTGAGGTTGAGTAGGAATGGGGGTACTTCTACTCGGTCCTTGAACATGGTTTGCATTGCCTCAGCCATGTTGATGTTTGATGAACTTCTAGTGTTGCTGTTGGACGAGGCTAATTTGGAATGATCCAGGGATCTCAGGAGGGCTTCTCTCTGCGAAGGAAAACTTTGCAACATGTCGTACATTGACATATTGGCTTTAACTCTCTTTAATTCCTCCAATGTGCTATACTTTTTGGTGGCCCAGATTGGATTCTTCAACATAGTAGGCTGGTGTTGTGTTGTTGGGGCAACAGTGGGACTGGGACCTCTAGGAGGTGTAGGATTATTGTTTTCTTGCGGGTCAGGTGGAGTGGGCTGCATTCCCAAGGGAATACCATCAGTTAGAGGTTCTCTTTTGTTCCTCAGATTATAGTTGTTTCTATTGTTGTTTTGGAAAGCTTGGATCTCAGAATACTCAGGTTGACTTTGCTGGTTGAATGAGAAGATGAATTCCTCCTTAGTGGTGTTGTCCATAGGATCTCCCTCTATGACCTAGTCATAATAATTGAAGACCATGGCACTGAAATGAGTATGGGAGTTGTCGGGGTCCTGACCTTGTTGGCTGTCAAATTCTCCCCTGTATTCATTGTCTGATTGTTGTACGTTGGGAGTTTGGGTAAAATTGGCCTCAGATGAAGTAAAAGCATTAGCGTTGTTAGCGGGTATGCTACCATTGTTAGGGCGTGTGTTCCACCGCCTACTAGTTCGTTGTTGACCAAATGACTTGTCTTGAGAAGCGTTCCCATAACTCCCACTGTTATTGTTGTTGTAATTTCCATAATTACGATTCTGATTTTGGGAATAAGTGTTTGGGACAACAACAGTCATTGGCAATTCCCTTGGCTCTGAGGTGGATTAAGCTTCATCCTGGTGATCTCACTTGTTATTTGGGATAAAGTTTTTTTCACGACATCTAGCTCATTCACCAAGGCATGGTTCGGCTCGTTTGGGACAACCACCTTTTGTTCACACATGACTACCTTATGTGCATCATATCCTAGGTATGTGATGGCGAGTGGTGGGGCAGCAATGTATGGGGCCGACACTAGATTGAGTCTTGGGGCATGTTGCACTGGGGGTTGATTATGTGCTGCGAATGGACCAATCATGGCAACATTCCCTAATGCTAGCGAAAAACCATAGTTTCCACCTGCTTGTGGATCCATTTGTTGGGTAAATTTGATAGCTTCGTTGCATAATTTCTCCAAAGTATCTATGTCACCCGAGGGTAGCCTCTTCAAAAATATGGAAGTTAATGGATCCAAGGCCTGTAGGTACACTTGTATAGTAGCCCCAACTGGTACGGTAGAAGGAGCCTCCAATTTTTGGTAAATCTTATGGAAACGGTGATTAAACATGGCGATTGGTTTGTTATGGTCCTTTCTCACTGAGATGAATTGGTGGTAGAGATTAGCTGGGTCCACATATAGCTTGAATTGGTTTAGGAACTTTGTTTCAAATTCCCCCCACATGGAGATGGATCCCCGTAGTAAGTTTAAATATCAGTTGTACACAAATTCCTGCTGAGAGTTATTCCGTGTGCGATAAGCATGTGAAACAGAATCTGTGTTATCAAAGAAATCCAAAGGATCTCTAGGTTTACCCTTAATTGTTATTCGAGGACACCCTTTTACCATCAACAAAGGTTTAAGATATAACATTATAGGTGCATCAATGTTGCAAATAGTGGAACATGAAGGTAATCATGCACACACCCTATGGTAAAGGTCAATTGAAGAGGTTGTGGAGGAGGATGAAGTAGGAATAGGATCAATGGAGATCTTATTTGAACAATTTTCATCCTCACTTCCATGTACCTCATTAGGGGATGTATCCTCTTTTGCAATAAAATCCTCATCAAAGTATTCAAAACAAAAATCATACATGTTGAGTACAAAGTAGCACTACAAGAATGAAAAATGTAAATGTTTTTGTATTTTTAAATAAATGTTGTGATTTTTTTTTGAAATATAAATACAAGAGCATAAAAGAAATATACTTTTATATGCATGTAAGATCTAACATAACATGCAAATCTAACACCAAAAATAAAGAATTGTCGTAAACGGGTTCACCAAAATGTTTGGTGTAAAATATGGATAGGGTTTAGAACAATGGGGGTTTGCACATAAAAGAAACCCTAAACCAATATTTAACACATACATGAAATTCTAATGATAAGGAATATAAATCTAGAAATGCTTGCAAAGAATAATGAAATCAAATAAAATGAAATACATACCTCATAACATAGCAGACCTGGAAATACCTATTTTCTGGTGCTTGTATCATGTTTTTGGAAATTCTGTAACTGAATCTTGAACAAAAACACAACGACGGAGAAAACCCAAAAATCTTTTTCTTTTCTCAACTAGGTCAACCTTGACCCAAATACGGGGGCGCAATTGTGCCCCTTTATGTCCATCTTGACCCGCACTGCTTTGACAAAAATTCTATTCACGGATCTCAAAAGTTCACTAAAAAGGGTATCCAAATCTGCTCTGCAACTCCCAAAAAAATGACTGTAGATATTTGAAAATGGTGTTTTGGGGTGGCTATATATATTTTTTCCTTAGTCAAACCCCCATTTTGATGATTTCCACCTCCACGAATAGCCGAATGTAATAGAATATGTGTGTGTGTTGCTCATAGGAAGAGCTTGGAATGTGCAATGCTAAGATCTAATCCTCTAGATTGAAACCCTAGCATGAATTGAAATGAGAGAGAAATGCATAGATTTGAATATGATAAAGAAAGCATACCAAGCCCCCAAGGATAAAGTACTCCTACCAAAATCACAATCCGTAGTTGCTACCCCATGATTGTATCTTTAGAATGCTTGAATGTTGAAAATGGTAGATCAAGGAAGAAGGAATCTTTCTTGCTCCAAATGAATGTCCACAATAACATGTCCACAAAATGCTTGCTTGCATCAAGGCATCATCATATCTTGTTCTCCTATATCATCCTCTTGCAATCTTGCATCATCATCTTATAATTATGTCATCTCCCCATAACTTATTGAAATGAAGGCAAAAGAGAGTGCTTATATAGAGATTTCAAGGCAAGGCTCCTAGGGCAATGTAAGGGCCCCTATTTCAAATTTTACCTCGAATTATGGTCCAATCACAGTAGCCAACTAAGGAGGAAATGTATTAAATGAATTTTGAATAAAAACCCTTTCATATTTAGATTCGGAGGCCCATTTTTAATTTAGGGCCCTACTATGAGCCAAATTTGAAAGCGGGAACCAAAACCCGACAAAGGTCAAGGTCGAACTCAACCCTGACCTAGGTCAGAGTCGACCTCGACCCTGACCTGAGGTTTCAGGCCAGTCAACTTGGAGTTTTAGTGAAGTTTCTGGGTTGGCTAGAGACTTAGAATGACGGGAAAACAAAATAGAATGCTAGAAAAGGGCACAAAGGCCTAGAAGAAATGTGATGAAGGATAGGAAGACTAGTACATAGGTCCTACCTATAAAATAGAGCCACAAAGAAGTAAATCAAGGAGAATCCTGAGGATCCTAACCCTAATTTCATCTAGAAACAAAGAATCAAGTGCAAATATATCCTAAATGAAAATCTATCATGAAAATGCACTAAATGAGGGTGCTAAACCTACCAAGATGGAAGTGCTTCCATTTTAAGAAGATACACTAATAAACCCATAATGAAGTTGCAAACTTCAAAGGATCAATTAAAAAAGATACCTTCCACAAGAGAATGTCATAACATGAGCTTGCACTAATATTGAGATTGATATGAATGTGATATATGAGATGAGATAAAGTGTACAAGCACCTTGAATATATAGGCAATATGTGATGAGGTATGAATAACTACCCTTGATATAGACATAAAATGATTCAAGCATAATAATAAATACATAAAGAAAATTTAAATGACATTTGTGACTAAATTAAATAATAGGGCATGATCCCATTATAACCAATTTCTAGAAAGTTACCTAGGATATAATGATAACTAACATGATCTTGAGTTTAATTAATACATGAATAGGTTCACACTAATGCGTAGAGAGGAAATAACCTCATTCACACTAACAAACCCCCTCCTCCTCCCCCAAGAGGGAAAGATAGAGACTAAGAAGCCCCCATAATGAATAATCTCCTGCAACAAAGGTAAGTATTTGAAGGAAAAACATAATGCAATTCTTACAAATTACTTGTATCCCATTAGGAAGACACAAAACCATGTATAAATGCAAGTATACTACCCATTTAGGATATGATTTGAAACATGGAAGCATGAATAATGATGATGATGTCTTTGAAAATTTCTTAGATGTCTCGTTGTCCAAGTAGGATGATGATACCACAATCAATCATGTATAAGCCCAATCAATGAAGAAGGTGACAAACTAGAACAATGTAGAAACTAATGTTGAACAAGCTCCATCGATAAATATGGGTTGACAATAGGAGTGCAATAGATATCATCAAAGAGGAGAGTGAACCCCTCAAATGTGCCCTACAAATTTAAAAGATAATAATGGTCCTACTGAACAGGAATGATGGAAGTCTTAATCAATGAGTCTACATAAGAAGTCAATGGAAGTTAAGGTACAACAACAACTATCTCTATAGATGAATCAGGAACCTCTTAAGAAACCTCATACTCATATGAAGTCCCAAAGTATTCCAAAGTATCAAATTCCCTAATCATATCACAATCATAAAGTACCATTTCTGAAAAGTGAAGAGGCACATTACAACTTGAATAGGATCATCTAAGAATGGTTGAGTATCAGGATCTCAATATAAGTCCCAAATTTTAGTCCAAGGAGTATAAAGATACTCAAGATCAATAATAGACTTCAATATGCAACCATCTACATGTTGTAAGAACACCCCCTATTCTTAGAATCTTTTTTTTGCTTCCCTTCCTTATTGTAATATTGTTAAACAACTGGCTAGCAAGCTAATTATTGGTTTTCTAAGATTGTCTAAACTTTTGATTGGATTGACATTGCATTGTTTGTAAAGGTGTAATAAATATCAATAAATTAACAAGTAGATATGACATAAGGTATGTAACAATATAGACTCTCAATACAAATCAACTTTATTTATCAATGATAAAATACAAGCTACAACACCAAAGAACAATTGTACTATTATCTTAGAAATTTAGCATATACCATCTCATTTGCAAATTGAAAACAATATTCCATTCTATAGCAATATGTTGAAATGTAATAACCAAACATAGAATATCATAAGAGCATATGCATACATGAATATTTCTAATTGAAGACACTAACAATTACATTAATGATCTTGCATACCACTAATCGTTGTTACAAAATTAAATGTAGCTTCAGATTCATACTAACAATTGTTAGTGATCCTCCAACCCTAGTCACAACTACTTTAGAACAATCTAAGCTTTGTAAAACACTTCCAAATCTTGGTACAACATTATAACAACAATATGAATGACTATATGTTACCTCAATCAAGATGTAGACCAGATACTTATTATTATTATAGCTAATAGAAACCCCAAATGACACCTCAAATGATGGTTATTGACTGACATAGCTTAGTTGTAGCAACTCTTAGTTATGTACAACCCCTTTGTGACAACTCCAACACTAATCCTCAAGTTCGATTCTCCTAGTGACTTTAAAAAACAACGAAAATGGAAGTTGCAAGTAGCACAATAATCTGATTTGTGTTAAGCTCCAAAATATTGAAGTTGAAGAGACATTATTGTGGACTATGTTGAAGCCTCAGGTTAGTATATTAATTATAACAAAAGTAAAGTGTGTTTTTTCAATGTTGACCCCCATTTGAGAAACATGATAATAGTAATTCTTGGGAGTCAAATTGTTGAGTTCCCAAGTACTTGTTTAGGGAATTCCCTCGATGTTAAAAACTTAAGTATTCAATATTGGAACCAAGTCATTGATTTTTTTTATGAAAAAATTAGCTGGTTGGAAAGGGAAATCACTTAGCCAAGCAAGGACAATTCAATTTCTAAAGGCATCCTTGCAAAAATACTTGCCTATTACCTTTCCCTCTTCAATATTCTTGCTTCATGTACAAATAGATAGAACACATTTAGTTAAAATTCCTATGGTTGGGCATAGAGGAAAAATCAAGGGTAGTCTTGATTAGTTGGGACAAAATTAGCCAACCAAAAGAGAGAGGAGGTTTGAGACTAAGAAATTTGAGAAATTTTAACAAATCCCTCATGGGAAAGTTGAGTTGGCACACCATAAATGATTCCAAAGACTGGGTGAATATCACGAGAGATAAATACTTGGAGAATGGGGATAGAAGCAGATACCTTTTTGCTTCTAACCTTCCAAATAACTCTATTCTTTGGAATAAGTTGCTAAGGACCAGTAATGTGATAAAACAAGGGGGCTAAAAAACTAATTGTAAATAGAAGGAAAACCTTATTCTATGAGGATTACTGGGGGAAGATGACCCTTTAGCCTTAAGAAATTATCTAATTCTAGTTAAAAATTATCTAAGTACCATTAATAGGAAAGTTTTATCCAATTACATTAATTGGGAAGAAGAACAACTACAGTGCAAGGACTTCAAAAATAAGTTAGTGAAACATGTCTAATTGAAGAGGGAAGACAACAAGTTTGGGATACAAAAGTTTCAAGTTTGATTGAAAAAATTGGGGATACTACCTTGTTCTCCAAAGTGAGAGAGGATAATTAGATATGGAAGAACAATTATTTAGGGATATATACTGTAAGATCAACCTCTTTCACTCTTGAGAATTGGAAACAAAACTCATTTAAGTGGAATGAGGTCTAGATGCCTAAATTGACTCCTAAGATTAATTGATTTTGGCCGCTTTGCATGCATGAAAACATATTAACTATAGATAGTATTATTAAAAGAGGATTCCACTTTGTGAACTGGTGCATTATTTGCAAAGAGAGTGAAGAAAGATCATTTGCTACTGTATTGTTTCTTTGCTAGGGATATTTGATCGTTTATACATTCTATCCTCATGATAGATTGGGTGATGCCTAATAATTTGAAATATGTAATGGAAGCTTGGATGTTCTATCCCTTTATTCATGTGGTTTCAAAAGAGTTTTGGAAACAAGTTCCTCCTAAATTATAGTATGAGAAATAAGGAAGGACAAGAATAATAGAATATTCATAGAGCAATAAAAGAACAACAAAGACATTCTCTAGATAATCAAACAAAAATTAAAAGAGAACATCAATGCAACACCTTTTTGCTCATTTAAAACCCTCCCAAACTACAAAGAATTAAGGTTCAATTAGATGTGGGGAATATGTCGAGGCCTCATAAGGGTGAACTAGATCAAAATTTTAGCAAGGAAAAATTGCAAGTGGATTCCTCCAGATTAGTTGTTATTAGAAATCCAAGATTAGTTGTTATTGGAGAAATAATTGATAGTAAAGGATTCCTATTAGAAATCTATGGAAAAAGATTAGGTGTTACCACCAATAACAAAGAAGAGCCATAACAGCCTGGATAGGGTTAAAATTGCGACAAAAGAGGAAGGCCTAGAAAGTTTTGATTGAAGGCGACTCTAAGATTATCATCTTCATTCTCAATGAGGAAGCAATGAGTCCATGAGAGTTAAGGAATATATTAGAGGATTGCAAGATAATCTTAAGGAGCTTGCCTCAGTCTAAAGCACAACATACCTTAAGAGAAGGGGATAAAGTTGCTGATCAAATGTGTAATCTAAGCCTCTCCTTCAATCAATGGACAATCCTTGATTTTAACCAATGCACACAAAGGTTAAAGGGAATTCTATCCGATGAAAGAACCTCTTCAAATCTTAATTAAATTCTTAAAACCTCAAGGTTTCACGGATTAAGGAAGCAGAGGAGTTAGAAGAGGAAAGGGGAAGAGGTGAGGAAAGTCTAGAATGACAGTGAACGACTTGTTGGAATGTTGAAGTTAGAAAAAGAGTAGACAATTGGTTGTTTACTATTGATCTTCAATGACCTCTATGTTGAGCAATAGAGGAAGGTTAATTACCATGACATAAACTACTGGATTGAAAGATCCCAAGCAGATCCTTTCACTACACTTCTGTAAATTTTAATTAAAATAATAGTTTTTCCTTTGCTTTCTTTGTGGTCTTAGAGAATTAGACATAAGTTGCAGAAGTATTGTTTCTTTTTGTATTTTTCCAGATATAAGTAAAATAATAAATAACAACAACAAATATGAAATAGGTTGGAAACAATGTGTAATAATATAATATCCAGTCAACCAAAATAGCTACAAATTGTACCAGGCAAGATATGCAATCAGTATGCCAACAAAGGTGTCTAAAAACAAGGAATGATGACGCCAACTGCAAGAATGGCCAGCCACGCACCAAAGGGAAGAGATGGTTGACGTAAGCCAACCAACAAACCACGTGCTAGCTGAAAGGTAGTCGTACGACTACTAAAGTCATGCCAAGACAACAAGAAGATACCAATGTGCCAAATAAGATCCCCAACGTGCAACGCACAAGTACTCCCAAACACTGAACCTAACAATCTCTGTCAATTGCTGAAACAATACTGTAGAATGTTGGAAACCATCTATTGGGGTTTTCGTCCTAATAGCCAAGCTCTAGGGTTTGCATCCCAGTCCTCTAGAATCGCTCCTCAGAGAAAAATTGCAAATACCAAGAATGAAGATGTAAAAGATACCGAAAGAATGAGCCAACATCTCCTTTTATCTCCCTCTCAAAGCCAACCGAACCCTAAAGGGAGAATATGCCTTTCCCTTTATAATAAAATGGCATTTTCTCAATTAAAAGGCCTTTATGTATAAGAAAAACACCCCTTTCCTCAAATAACATAACTCAAGGTGCCAGAAGGTCTCCAGATGATGAAAATAAGTTATAATAATTCAAGACCTTTCCAATGAGCTATAACACATAGGCCTTCATGACCAGATGAAGCCAACATCCCCTTATTACTCCAATTAGCTATATAAATAGCTTTATTTTAATTTATTTAAACGCAAACTTAGGAAATATTAAAAATATTTCCTTTTATTCAACAGAAAGCCAAACCAACCAAATAATTAGTGAATTGGTCCTGTCACGTGTCTGTGACTGATGCTGGGCAAAGTGGGCCAACTAACAGTCCCGTCCCTAAAAGCTAGGGATGCTCCTATAAACTAGGGAATATACCCTGTCATCCTGAAACTGAAACTATATACTGGTCCCGAGGAGCCTCAAATCTGGTCACTGCCACAACCTCCTAAATTTTAGGAAAATCTCTAAAATTAAGGAACTACCCTGACTAGCTCTCAAACTAACTGTAGAACCAACTCCGGTCACTGAGTATCCAATATGAGTTTCTATCTACCACTGCTAGCCTACGAGACTCCAATAATAGGCCAACTCTCATAACTCTGCTAGTCAGACTAGAGGGGACATGATAGTCCTCCCCTCTCGGAGATGCTTGCCCACAAGCAACTACAATGCTGGATGCTGCAAAATGGACTCACCCTCCCAGGTGGCGTCCTCTATGGGTAGACCTCTCTAGCTCACCAAGTACTCTTCAATCACCCTACTCCTTAATCGTTTCTCCGTGACCTCTAGAATCTCCTTAGGTACCAAGGTCAATTTACCCTCTTCATCTAAAGGAGGTAAATTGCATGATGCTGTAATATGCTTCCCCAATGCCTTCTTCAAGCATGACACGTGGAACACATTATGAACCCTACTATCTGGTGGTAACTCGATCTCATAGGCCGCCTCTCCAGCTTGCCTGAGTACTATGTGAGGTCCATAAAAATGAGGCTTGAGCTTCTCAGCTCCTCCCCATTTAAGGGTGCTCTATCTATAAGGCAGTAGACGAAGGAAAACCATGTCACCCACCTCAAATGCTCTCTCCATCTTATGCCGATCAACATACATCTTTTGCTAATTTTGAGCATGCTATAATTTCTCCCTGAGAGATCTCATGATATCTTGGTTCTCCTGCAACCAATCCTGTGCCAAGGGAACTATGTTGTCACTGAAAGCCAAATCAACAAAAGATAATGCCTCGTAACCATAAAGAGCTTTGACGGGAGTCATGTCAATGGACATGTGGTGCGTAGTATTATAACAATATTCACCCAAATACAGCCAACGCACCCATGCCTTCTGCTTCCCTGACACATAGTTGCGCAGATACCCCTCCACCCACTTATTAACTACCTTAGTCTATCCATCCGTCTGAGGATGGTAGCTAGTGTTGGGAGTCAACTTTGTGCCTGCTAGCCTGAAAAGTTCTTGCCAAAAGGAACTCATGAACCTATTGTCCCTGTCACTCACTATGGTCTTGGGGAGACCATGGAGTCTAAATATCTCTCTAAAAAATAGCTCAACTACCTATGAAGCTATGAAGTCCGCTGCAATAGGAAAGAAATGGGCATACTTAGTCAACCTATCCACCACAACATAAATAAAGTCTCTCCCCTGAACTCAAGGAAGACTTGTAATGAAGTCCATAGATATCCATGTCCACTTCTGCTCCGATATAGGCAGAGGCTGCAACAATCCAGCTGAAAAAGTATGCTCTGACTTGTTCTGCTGACAAGTCATGCATTCACGAACATGGCGTAAGACATAATCCTTGAGACCCTTCCAAGAGAATCTCTCCTGTACCATCCTATAGGTCTTACCATAACCCAGATGTCCTATAGTAGGAGTATCATGATAAGCATGCAAAACGTGCTCTTTCAACTATGATTCAGGAACAAGGTAGACCCTGCCTTTGTAGTAGATGACATCATCCACTACACTATATTCATCATCCCGTGTCAACCCATCCATGATCTCACAAGCATGCTGATTTTTTGAATACTCAACTAAAAGTTGAGCCTTCCAATCTGCTGAAATCTTGCTCAATGAACATAGGGCAGCAAGTGATGGCTTCCTGGAAAGTGCATCAGCAACAGTATTGTTCTTCCCCTTGATGAACTCTATGTCAAAATCATACGCTTGCACCTTGCTTAACCACTTTTGTTGCCTATCATTAAGCTCTGTCTGATCAAGGAAATATTTCAGACTATTATGGTCCATCCTCACCACAAATTTGCTGCCAACAAGATATTGTCTGAATTTGGCTAATGCATGCATGATAGCCAACATTTCCTTTTCATATGTGGAATACAACCTCTCATTATCCCATAGCTTCCTACTCTCATAGGCAATAGGGTGTCTATTTTGCATCAACATCGCTCATATGCCTTCACCCGAAGCATCACACTCAAGTACAAATGGTTGTGAGAAATCAGGGAGTGCCAAAACTAGACAAGTGCTCATAACCTCCTTGAGTCTCTCAAAGACTCCATGTGCTTGTTCTGTCCATCTGAAGTCTCCCTTCTTCATGAGCTCTATTAAAGGTGCTGCTAACTGAGAGAATCCCCTCACGAATCTCCTATAATAGGCACATAAACCAAGGAAACCATGCAACTCAGTAATGTTCTTGGGAGAGGGCCAATCACGAATCGCCTGAATCTTCTCCTCATGCACTTTCACTCCCTCTGCACTAATCACGTGACCCAATTATAAAATCTCTGAGTCCAAATTCACATTTGGACAACTTAGCAAATAGAGTCTGACTCTCCATGATGCTAAGCACCTCCTCAATATATCTAAGATGATCCTCCCATGTCCGGCTGTAAATCAATATGTCATCAAAAAACACCAGAACTGATTTCCTCAACTGCTTGTTAAAGATGTGGTTCATACAAGACTGGAAGGTGGTAGGTGCATTAGTGAGGCCAAAAGGCATCACCAGAAACTCATAGTGCCTATAGTGACAATGAAAAGTAATCTTGTGCACGTTCTCATCCCACATACGATTCTGATTATAGCCTGAACAAAGATCAATCTTCAAGAAGTAGATAGCTCCATGTAGCTCATGTAACAACTCATCAATGCGTGGAATGTGGTACCTATTCTTGATTGTCTTTTTGTTCAAGGCTTTGTAATCAATACACATCCGCAAAGTCCCATCCTTATTCTTAACAAGCACCACAGTAGAAGCAAAAGGGCTAGAGCTAGGGTGAATGAATCCCATATCTAGTAACTCATGGATGGTCCTCTCAATCTCATCCTTGTATGCTCTAGGATGACAATATGGGGTAGTAATCACAGGCTTAGCCCCATCCTCCATCTCTATTCCATGCTCGAAACCTCTATCAAGAGGTACTCCAAGAGGTATGTCACCAAAGACTTGACCATGCCGGTCCATCACTGATTGTATGTCTACATGAAAGGCCTTGCCATCCCAAGGTGTAGGTATTTTGGACTTAACAAAACAACGTGTAGCCCAAAGTATGTCATCATGATGAATGATAGTCTCCATCATGCAGGAGGTTACCTCCTTAGGACCACCTTCTGAAGCTGCCCTCAAGATAGTCTTCTTCCCTCCAGAAAGAAACTCCAACTGCAGGCGGTGGTGGTCAATGATGTATCATCCAATACCCTATAACCATTGCATGCCAAAACTACATCATAATCTTCCAGTGGTAGCACATAAAAATCATTTGTTAGAGTATAGTCCCCCATCTAGATGCTAAGTTGAGGAATCCTTCGAGTACAACTCAAAACGACACCATATGCAACCTTCACTCCAAAACCAACAAACTCCTCAGACTGTAACCCACGCTTGTCAACTAGCTTCTGGTCAATAACGCTGTGTGTGGTACCTGTGTCTACTAAGCTCATAACCTACTAGCCTATCAATGTACCTTTCAAACGAAAGGCATGAAATATGGGATAACTAGAGAGAGTAGCCAAAGTCACTTTAGTTGACGCCAAAGGCTCCAGAGTGTCTAGCTCTAACTGCGGGTGTCCCTACTCAACCTCCTCCGAACTATCCTCAGTATTAGTATCAGATATCTCCTCATCACCTATCTCAGATGTCACCTCTATCAAATGAACCTTGCCTTTGCCAAGGCAACGATGTCCAGGCTCCCATGGATCCTTACAGGAGAAGCATCGTTTCTTCCTCCTTAGCTCATTCCTTGACTCCTAGTCCATCCTGGGTGGTGTAGAAGGTGGTCCCCCTTTGCCTTGGGTAGTGTTGGCCTTCTGGGGAGGCCGAGAATCCCTAAAAGGTTTCTTATCTGCCTGATAAGAAGTAGGAGGTGTATACACCCAAAAAAGGTTTCTTATCTGCCTGATAGGAAGTAGGAGGTGTATACACCCAAAAATGGTCGCCTAGACTTTGGGCCCCATTTATTTGATTTATCAATCCTGAATCATTTTTATCAATAATGAATATTTTCAACAATATCAATTTCTTGATCAAGTCTTAAATTCGATCATATATTGAATTTTTATCCTTGGGCTAACCATCTTATCCTAAGTCTTTATTTATTTAAAAGGAATATTTCCTCCCCTTTTTATTAAATAAAAAGCCCCACTTTCCTCTTATCCTAAGTTGCACAAATAAAGTATTATTCATGTTTTATAAAAAGGAGAAAAACACTTTTTGTCTCATATGGACATAAAGTCAACTCTTATTTTCCTATTAGAGGATACTTGTGCACATGGATTGCTCTTCTTTCAAGCTCCACCACTGATTAAGACTTTTTGCCTCTTAATCTCCATGGTCCATTTCACCTCATTTCTTATAAAAGGAGAGCTCTCTCCTTCATTTGGATATACCATGTTTTTATGCTAATGTTATGCTGCAGGTTTTAGGTGCATTTGGAGCTTTTGAGGATATTGAAGACTTGTTGCTTTCATCATTTAGTTACATATTTGCTTTCTTAGTTGCATGATAATGGCATTCTTAGTATAGATTTTCTTTATGCAATAGATTAATCTCACATAGCTTAATAGGAGGGATTTGTAACACTTGTTCTTTCCTTTCATAGCATAGTTTGTACTTTCCTTTCATAGCTTAGATTGCATCCTCATTTTAGTTGCATTGCATTACATCTTCATAGTGATTCTTGGAGATATTGACATTGTTGCCCTTGTCTTCATTGTGAATCTCTCATTATATGGTTGACTAGCAAGGTCACAAGTTTGTAGCTCTAGCTGAGAGCAAACACATCATAGTCCCTTGCAACTCCATGCATAGAGAGCTATGAGCCACTTTGTGAGGCCTCATTCTTGAGCAACCTTGCATGTAATGGTTCATAGAAGTGCACCATTTTAGTGTGTACATTTCTGGTGCCCACCGTGGGGCAGAGTAGATAGGCTTTGTCCTTTGTTTCATTTGCATTTTTGTCATTTTTTGAATTATTTTTTGAAAATTTTGCAGTTCTGGTTTTCTGTCTCAGAATATCGCGCGATACTTCTCAGTATATCATGCGATATACCTTTATATAGCAGTGCGACACTTCGCGTAAGAGAAGAATCGCCCGCCAGTACTGAAGTATATTGCCTGGCGTCGTGCGAAGTATCGCCTGGCGTCGTGCGAAGTATTGCCCAGACTGAGGTATATCGCGCGACTATAGGAAACTGTGTTGCGCGATATTGGTGAAGTCTGAGGTATATCGCCTGATCTGACAGAGACCTGCATTTCCAGTTTTATCTTCTGAATTTGATCATTTTAGTTTGCTGGTTTATTTTACTGCATTTTGATAGGTCTAACCTACATCTTTTAGCTTGAATCTATCAGTTTATTGCATATTTACATTTAGATTTTGATTTTGCTAACCTTGTGGGTCTAACAAGTTATGTTTGTAGGTGCTCTCATTGCTTAAAATTTGCTAAAAACACATGTCAAAGAGGGCTACTAACAGTTTTTGCAGGGCTGCCCAAGCATAAAAACAAAAAAATAAAAATTTCTTGCTTGTTTATTTGCTTTCCTTTCAAGTGTGGCATTCACTAATTGTATTAGGAATCTTTAAAACCTTGTGAAAGAGATTTTGAGGTGGTAGGAGAAGTATGCTCTTCACCTTTAGGTGAACCAGAAAATCTTGACCCATCTTAAGGTTTTGGAAGCAAGGGAGTAATTGAATCTCTTTGCTTGGTGTGTTTGGGAGAAGTTTTTGAGATAGGGGAGTATGCTCTTCACCCTTGAGGTGAACCAAAAACTTTGAACCTCATAAATTATCTATTTTTGTTTAGTTTAGGAATCCTTTAGCGGGCCTGCTCTTGAGCAATCAAGAGGAACGACTCAAGTGGGGACAACCTTGTCATCATTTTCCTTGGTGGCAAGTGATTCCAACTCACTATAATCTCAAGGCTATCAAGGACACCAAAAAATTTGGTAGACATAACACTTATCTTCGTTTGATGTGAGTAGCTCATGGGATTGTGACCATGGGGAAAACATTGAACAAGAATGCTTAAGGTACTCTTGAGGCCGCAAGGTCCCAGTCCTTTATGAGGAGCAAGAGAGGTGTTGTGAACGAAAATCCTTATTAAGAACCATTAGATAGAAGCCACCTTGTTTAGCCGCTTATCTTCTTAGTGCAAGGATTGATCCAAGTGGTTTACCTGGATCACCTTAAGATACTCACCATATGTGTCCCTTTGGTTGTGTCATTTGACATTTCCATGACAAAGCCAACATCTCTTGTGGGTAACCACTTGGTGTGAGGCGAGGGGGCATTAAGTTGTGGGCTAAGTTGGTAAGTATTGAGCCTTGACTTTTTATGATAGATTTGCTTGAATTGTCTTCGGTTGTGTGATGCCAGTGCAAACGTTCTTACATACAAACAATCGGTAGCATTCATAGGGTGCTTTTTCAATTTTGATATCACAAGTGTTTGTCTTGGCAAGGTTGCTTTTGCCCTTGTTTCAAGTGTTTGAGACCATGTTTTGATCCCTTACTGTTTGCAAACCTGCCAAAATTCTATTGATATTGTGACTGAAATAAAAAATATCAACCCTCAGACTGAAAATTTTGACCAAGCAGACCCAAAAATGCAAATTTTACACAATTCTGGTCAAGAGTTGAACAATTCTGCAATAGTATCACACTCTATAAAGCGAAATATCATGCGATACTTCACGCTTGCTAAAAATATCACCTTCTTTGAAGAGAAATATCGCGCGATAGTTCACCCTTGACGAACTATCGCCCGACCTGCCTGGAGTATATCGCCCGCCAGTGCTGAGGTATATCACCTAGCGTCGTGTGAAGTATCGCGCGGTTATAGGTATATCGCCCCAGTAGCCTGGAGTATATCGCCTGGTTAATTTTTGCCGTGCTTACAATTTGGTCAGTTTCAGTTGCTGTTAATCAGGTTAGGTCTTAGAGTAGGCTCCTTGCCCTGATGTTTGAGACCTGTCTTGACTCTAAATTTTTGGTTTTAGTCCTCCGGGATAGCATCATTTGATTTACGAAATCACTTTGAAATAATTGTCAAGTTAGAAGGTCATTCTTGGTGCCAAGGTTCATCTCTAAGATTGTTAGCTACATTTTTGGAAAATTTTAGTACTCTTATTGTCCAAATCGCTTTCATTTAAATCTCAATTTCAATTATCTTTTGGCCTAGTCCAACCTCCTGATTCAAAAGTGCAAGGGTAGTCACCCTTTGATTTGAAGCACCTCTTTGACAGTGTTGGTAAAGCCCTTTTTTTTATCTTCTCATTTCTTTTTTGGACAATAAAGAACTTTGATTATCCTAGTTTGGCATTGACACTTTGAGAGGTCACCTTATCATTGAGAGTATCTTTCTTTCATGTCAGTTACGACAAGGTACCAAGTCAATCAAGGGAAGCGACCCCCTGTTGCCTTTAGCCAGTTACCACCCGTCAAGACCCGTCGACAACATAAGGGAAAATGACCCCTTTTTGATCAATCTCCTAAGAGTGAATCTGAGGTTTGTTTTAATCCGGGAGCTAATCCTAGTGAAGTGAGCACCTCTTTTGTACCGCTTTCATCAAGTATGGACATGAGTTACACTTTCACCCAACAACAAAGAGAAGCCATGAATCAAACTCTCGAGGATATATTCCAACGACATAGAAGAGAGTATGGTGGTTCTTCTCATGCTAGTCCACCCGGGTCACCTCCCAACAACGCGAGGTATTTTGATGCTCACCAATGAGCCAAGAGACATCATAAGCAAGCTCACTCAGATTCAGGGTCACAACACGAAGACTAGAACAACGAATCTAGTGATCACCACATAAACGCAGCTAATGCTATAAGGCATTCAAGACAATCCTCCCCACTTAAAGACACCTCTCGATATGCCAATACAAGATTGAGAAGCATTGAGAGAGAGAAACAAGCCTATTTGGATGAACAAGCTGCTAAAAAGGAAAAATTCAGACAACTAGAAGAAGAGGAACGTGCGTTGTTGGATATAAAGAAAAGAGTCGCCCAAGAAGAAGAAGATAGACTTTACGCACAACAACTCCAAAGTCAATTCAACAGAAGGGGCACCAATAGTGGGACCAACTCACCCCCATCTACCCCTTCGCCAAGTCCTAGAAGAAGATCAAGGACACCTTCACGATCCCCAAGCCCTAGAGGAAGAAGGGTTTCAAGATATGACCATCATAGGAGACAGTCGTCTCATAGACATTCAAAGCAACCCTCCCAATGAGCACATCATGGCTCACAACATGGAGGAAGTTATGCTAAATTTGATCATATGGATTTCATGACTATGCAACAAGAACCATCCTTTCAAGCATATGTGGAGCAATATGTGGAACAAAACAAAGACCAATTCTTGGAAAGTCTTATTAACAAAGGTGCTAAAGTTCCATATAATTTTGATGTTCACCAAAAGATCAAGAAACAGAGCCCTTCAACTGATGAGGTGATCTTACAAATGCAAAAGGATATAGACAGGATGAAGGCTCCCAAGAGCACGTTTCATTTGGACTCCATATGTCCTAACCCCATTGACAAAAGTGTGGTGATGGTAGAATTCCCCAAGAAAGTTGAGTTCCCAACATATGACAAATATGATGGCACTGGTGACCCTCACGACCATGTTCGACAGTTCTACATAATGAGCTTTTCCTTTCACCATGAAGACTCCTACTTGATGAGATTATTCCCAAGGAGTTTAAAAGGTCAAGCCATGGAGTGGTTCACCAACCTTTCCCCTCCAGTAAAGACATTTAAAGAACTTGTCCAAAGGTTTGTTCAACATTTTGTTTACAACTTATTGAGGTCGATCACAATGCTTGATTTGTGCAAACTCAAGAAAAATCAAGGGAAATCTTTTGTCACATTTTTACAATGATGGAGGTGATTGTGTTCAAAATACCCAAGGACAATCCCTGAGGAGGAGAGAATTGATATCATTGTGAGCAATCTAATACCAGAACTAAGATATGAAGTCAAGAAAATCTCATTTAATTCCTTTGATACTATGGTAGAGGTGGCATGCCGCATTGAGGATGTCCTAAAAGAACAAGGAATTTTGGCTAAACCAACAAATAACAACAATAGCCAAAATAACAATACTAATGGTAACAAGGATAAAAAGAACTCCTATTGGAACAAAAACAAGCAAGTGGTCAACGATGAAGTTGTTGACTCATCTCAACCCAAAAATGAAGGAGTTCTCAACCTCTCTCATGCAGTTCAAGCTATGAAGCTGCAAACATCTTCAACACAACAAGACAAACCTAAGTATCAAAGGAGATCTAAAACGGAGAAGAGACAATTTACTAATTTGGGAGAATCTTATGCAGATTTTTTTAAGACATTAGTTGGTCATAATTTGGCACACCCACAAGATCCTACAAAACATCGTATACTGGATCCTTTACCTCATTGGTGGGATGCGAAGGCTTTTTGCATTTTCCATAATGGGATTGGACATGACATAGAAAATTGTTTTAAACTCAAGCATCTTGTCCAAGACCTTATTGAGAAAGGACAATTACAAGTTGATGGGTTAACCACTAATGCGGATCATAAAGCCTTTAAAGAGCCCTTGCCTAAATATGAGAAAGGAGAGAATTCTAAGAATGGCAAGGCGGCTATCAACTACACCTACACAAATGCGGAGAACGTTATTAACATGCTTGAAGTTGTGGATGATAGTGTCAACATGGTGAGAGGGAAAGATCCCTATGGACATAATGTGGACTCAACTGATGAAAGACCCGCTGTGGTGATAAGAGGTCCTCACTCACAAAGAATGCCCCAGTCCCTCAATGCTGTCACTAGGGGCCAGGCCCAAGCGCCCATTATCATTAGAGGTCCTAGCACTAGCAAGTCTAAGCAGCCCATGTCCAAAGGTGCTCCTCCCAAATCTGTCGTTGGTCCTGATTCCAATTATAATCTTATTGACCAACTACAACGTACACCCGCGCAGATATCCATTTTTGAGCTTTTAGAATTGTCTCCTAAGCACAAGCGCGTCCTTGAGGATGCTTTGCGAACAGCCTGTGTCCCTAACAACTTAGATATTGATCAATTCCAAAATATGGTCAACCATTTGGCTAGCCCTCATTACCTCACCTTCTCAGAAGAAGATGACAAATCCATTAGTCACCCACATAATTTGGCCTTACACATCGAAGTCATGATTCATAAAACCTGTGTCAGGTGTGTACTGATAGATGGGGGTGCGGGGCTCAATATTTGTACCATGAGTTTGTTGCTGGCTCTAGGATATTCTGAGAACGTCATTGACACAAGGAAAAAGATCACGATCAAAGCATATGATGAAGCAGAAAGAAGTTCTAAAGGATTGGCCGTTTTGCCTATTCGCATTGGTCTAGTAGAAAAGGATATCTTATTTCAAATTGTTGATGTTGGACCTTTAGCCTACAACATTTTGCTAGGTAGGCCATGGATTCACGAAATGCAAGCAGTCCCATCAACATATCACCAGTGTGTTAAGTTTCCCCATAACGGTGTAGAAATTTGCATACCTGGAGATAGTGCTTTGTCAGTTAATAACATTTCTGCTGGATCACATGTACCTTTGAATAGGGAAGCTGACAGTCCTAGTAGTTCACTTGAACAATGCAAGCAGAAGTTCAAGACCATAGATCTTGGGATGAGAGATTATAAAATTGATTCTTTTACAAAAATGCCAATCTCTCCTAGGTCTTATGGGAGACCATCACCAAGTGTGAAGCCTTCGTCATCAGCAATGACATTATTTGGAAAATTTGTTGAGTCTTCAGTCCCCATTCAGGAAGAGAAAGAGGAAGTTGCCGTAAGGGACTGGATCTATCACGAGGAAAAATACAAGTACAACGAGAATTTTGCTCCTCCACCTGAAGCTTATGGGAAAGGGTATACAATGGTTAAGAATATGGGTTATCCTGGATATGGTCCCCTTAGTCATAGGTTGGATGTTAAAGCTAAGCCTCTTGATCATGCTCTTTTTGGACGAAAGAATAAGTCCACGGTTGGCTTAGGTTTTGAGAATAAGAAGAAAGGTGTCCCTGTTCCAGCTGCGACGGACAGTGACAGTGACTCAGACTATACGCCCGATCTTTCTAATCAACAAGATGTGTCTGATGATTGGGTGCCCTCAACAAATCTCCTTTGGGGAGATTCCACAGATTTGATACTTGACAGTCCTACTATCCCAGCTGCGACGAATAGTGACTGTATGACTGCTAGATCGATAAAGGAAAGTGTTACTGTCCTAGCTGCGACGAATAGTACCAATGCTAGCACTAGAGAGGGGGAAACCCTTCCTCACCTTGAGGCTTCTACATCACGAGGCCCAAATGATGACTCAGACATAGATTCCCATGAATATGAATGGGACTCACTTTCAGATGCAACAGTTGATCTGGACGTAGATATTGTCCATGCTTATAGTACCCAACCCGATGCGGCTAACGAGCTTAGTGTAGGACTAGAGGATTGCGCTCCTCAAATTGCCTTAGTGGACTACGCTTCGTTTGGTAAGATGAGTCCTAATTCGGGTATCTTAGGAGAAGACTTGATGAACTCCGATTATATGGTCACCAGAGATGACACCTTTCGCATAAACAACATTGAACCAGTCATTGACTTACCCCTTGTTCACTTTGACCTAATTGACTTGTCTCAGCGCCATCAAGAGCCTATATTCCTCACTTTTCAGAATGATTACGAAATTGCCTGCTATCTGAATGCTCTTAAACCTGTGGCTTCTTCCACCAGTGAACCAACAACCAGCATGACAGAGCCTGATATTAAGTACCTCAGTCTAAAAATAAAAGAAAAAGAAAAAAAGAAAAATAGGTCTGATGGCGAAAACCACTTTGTGGCGGTGTCAGAACCAAAAATAGTAAAAAGAAATGACGTATCCAAGGGTGAAAACCTCTTTGAGGTGCCTAAGGATGGGGTACTTAATAACTTGCCGAGTTATTTCCAGGATAGATCAGCCGTATTGATTGAGCCAACAAAGCCAGTCAATTTGAACATAGAAGAAAATCCTCAAATAGTCCATCTTGCTCAGTCTTTATCAGAGGGAGAGACCAAGGCATATGTATAGTTCTTACAAAAAAAAAGAGAAAATTTTGCATGGACCTATTCAGACATGCCAGGGCTTGACCAAAATCTTATAATGCATCACTTATCCATAGCTCCAGGCGTCAAACCAGTGAAACAAAGACTCATAAAAATGCATCCCCATGTAGCTCTCCTTGTCAAAGGGGAATTAGAAAAACTTTTGAGAGCTGGATTCATTAGAGCCATCGATTATGCAGAATGGATCTCAAACATAGTACCCATTTCCAAACATGATGGGTCCATTCGTGTATGTACAGATTTTAGAGATTTGAACAAAGCATGCCCAAAGGATGATTTTCCACTTCCAAACATTGACATGATAGTGGACATGACAGCGGGCTATGAGATATACTCTCTAATGGATGGTTTCTCTGGATATAATCAAATTAAAATAGCTTCTGAAGACCAAGAGAAAATAGCATTCACATGCGCATGGGGAACCTATTGCTGGAACGTCATGCCATTCAGATTAAAGAATGCAGGAGCAACCTACCAAAGAGCTATGACCACTATCTTTCATGATATGATGCACAAAAACATGGAAGATTATGTGGATGATACCTTGGCAAAATCAAGACAACGGGACACACACCTCGATGATCTGGAAGTAATTCTAGATCGCATGGAACAGTTTCAACTCAGATTGAATCCAAAGAAGTGCGCATTTGGCGTCACCTCAGGCAAACTTTTAGGATTCATAATATCAGCAAAAGGTATCGAGGTTGATCCCGAAAAGGTCTAAGCAATTCTAGATATGCCACCTCCTCAAAATATCAGCCAAATGAGAAGTCTTCAGGGACATCTTCAATTGATTAGGAGGTTTATTTCTCAGCTTGCAGATAGAGCACAACCCTTTAACAAGACATTACATAAGGGTGCTTCTTGTGTTTGGAACGAGGATTGTCAAAAGAGCCTAGATCAGATCAAACAATACTTGGCTAATCCTCCGATTCTAATGCCTCCTATTCCAGGGAAACCATTGATCCTATATATTTCAGCTACAGACACTTCCCTGGGGGTATTGTTGGCTCAATCAGATGATACTAGGAAAGAAAGGGCCATATACTATATCAGCTGTACTCTAGTCTCCTATGAGATCAATTACAATAATATTGAGAAGTCTTGTCTTGCAGTGGTGTTTGCTTCTCAAAAGTTGCGCCACTACATGCTTGCTCATACCATACATTTGGTTGCCAAAATTGATCCTCTTAAATACTTGCTTAGTAAGGCTGCCCTCACGGGTAGACTTGCTAAATGGATGATGGTCCTAACTGAATTCGACATAGAGTACATTGAAAGGAAGGCCATAAAAGGGCAAGCTATTGCTGACCAATTAGCTGATTTCCCAATTTAGGATAGTATGCCGGTCCAAGTGGAATTCCCAGATGAACACATCTTGTATACGACTACTCGCACTTGGACAATGTTCTTTGATGGTTCCCGCATGCAAAATGGATCAGGTGCTGGAGTACTATTTGTTTCTCCACATGGGTACAATATTCCAAAATCTTACAAACTTTTGTTCCCATGTACGAATAATATTGCAGAATATGAAGCTTTAACCAATGGCTTGAGAATGGCTATAGAATGGAACATCATAGAGTTACATGTCTTTGGGGATTCCCAGTTAATCATCAACCAGGTCAATGAGGAGTATCAAACCAAGGATGATAAATAGTACCTATGGGATTCTCATCCTCAATTACTTGATTCTCTTGATTCAGACATCTTTTGTGAGCTGTCACTCAAATTTGAGATTCTTATCTCTTACTTTGAATGTGATCCCGAATCGACCTCATGTTCAAAGCCCTTTTTTTATGCTTTGTCCAGATATGATCCCGAATCGACCTCATATTTGAGTTGTTTTGTGATCCCAAATCGATCTCACATTTCAACTTCATTCTTTGACTACATGTGTTCCCAAATCGATCACACATTAGTCAAAGAGGGGCAAATGTATACACCCAAAAATGGTCGCCTAGACTTTGGGCCCCATTTATTTGATTTATCAATCCTGAATCATTTTGATCAATAATCAATATTTTCAACAATATCAATTTCTTGATCAAGTCTTAAATTCGATCATATATTGGATTTTTATCCTTGGGCTAACCATCTTATCCTAAGTTTTTATTTATTTAAAAAGAATATTTCCTCCCCTTTTGATTAAATAAAAAGCCCCACTTTCCTCTTATCCTAAGTTGCACAAATAAAACATTATTCATGTTTTATAAAAAGGAGAAAAACACTTTTTGTCTCATATGGACATAAAGTCAACTCTTATTTTCCTATTGGAGGATACTTGTGCACATAGATTGCTCCTCTTTCAAGCTCCACCACTGATTAAGACTTTTTGCCTCTTAATCTCCATGGTCCATTTCACCTCATTTCTTATAAAAGGAGAGCTCTCTCCTTCATTTGGATATACCATGTTTTTATGCTAATGTTATGCTGCAGGTTTTAGGTGCATTTGGAGCTTTTGAGGATATTGAAGACTTGTTGCTTTCATCATTTAGTTGCATATTTGCTTTCTTAGTTGCATGATAATGGCATTCTTAGTATAGATTTTCTTTATGCAATAGATTAATCTCACATAGCTTAATAGGAGGGATTTGTAACACTTGTTCTTTCCTTTCATAGCATAGTTTGTACTTTCCTTTCATAGCTTAGATTGCATCCTCATTTTAGTTGCATTGCATTACATCTTCATAGTGATTCTTGAAGATATTGGCATTGTTGCCCTTGTCTTCATTGTGAATCTCTCATTGTATGGTTGACTAGCAAGGTCACAAGTTTGTAGCTCTAGCTGAGAGCAAACACATCATAGTCCCTTGCAACTCCATGCATAGAGAGCTATGAGCCGCTTTGTGAGGCCTCATTCTTGAGCAACCTTGCATGTAATGGTTCATAGAAGTGCACCATTTTAGTGTGTACATTTCTGGCGCCCACCATGGGGCTTGAACTGTTTAATCAAGGACACCAAAAACCTTGGTAGACATAACACTTATCTTCGTTTGATGTGAGTAGCTCATGGGATTGCGACCATGGGGAAAACATTGAACAAGAATATCACCCAGTTTAAAAAGATGATGTTGGGGCATTGTCATTTCTTCATTTCCATGTCTTCCAACCTTCTGGTCTTTCATTCATCTTCATTCCCTTCCCTCCTTTCTCACGTTTGACTGCATCTTTTTAGTCAGGCTGGGGCATGTTTTAATGGTTAACCTATTAACCCTTACCTTCGATTATGATTTCATTCTGATTTGATCAAATCCTTATCAATTCACTGTTCTCCTCTCTACCTGATTTCGATTTCGATTCCGAGGGGGCAATACCTATGGGATTCTCATCCTCAATTACTTGATTCTCTTGATTCAGACATCTTTTGTGAGCTGTCGCTCAAATTTGAGATTCTTATCTCTTACTTTGAATGTGATCCCGAATCGACCTCATGTTCAAAGCCCTTTTTTTATGCTTTGTCCAGATATGATCCCGAATCGACCTCATATTTGAGTTGTTTTGTGATCCCAAATCGATCTCACATTTCAACTTCATTCTTTGACTACATGTGTTTCCAAATCGATCACACATTAGTTAAAGAGGGGCAAATGTATACACCCAAAAATGGTCGCCTAGACTTTGGGCCCCATTTATTTGATTTATCAATCCTGAATCATTTTGATCAATAATCAATATTTTCAACAATATCAATTTCTTGATCAAGTCTTAAATTCGATCATATATTGGATTTTTATCCTTGGGCTAACCATCTTATCCTAAGTTTTTATTTATTTAAAAAGAATATTTCCTCCCCTTTTGATTAAATAAAAAGCCCCACTTTCCTCTTATCCTAAGTTGCACAAATAAAACATTATTCATGTTTTATAAAAAGGAGAAAAGCACTTTTTGTCTCATATGGACATAAAGTCAACTCTTATTTTCCTATTGGAGGATACTTGTGCACATGGATTGCTCCTCTTTCAAGCTCCACCACTGATTAAGACTTTTTGCCTCTTAATCTCCATGGTCCATTTCACCTCATTTCTTATAAAAGGAGAGCTCTCTCCTTCATTTGGATATACCATGTTTTTATGCTAATGTTATGCTGCAGGTTTTAGGTGCATTTGGAGCTTTTGAGGATATTGAAGACTTGTTGCTTTCATCATTTAGTTGCATATTTGCTTTCTTAGTTGCATGATAATGGCATTCTTAGTATAGATTTTCTTTATGCAATAGATTAATCTCACATAGCTTAATAGGAGGGATTTGTAACACTTGTTCTTTCCTTTCATAGCATAGTTTGTACTTTCCTTTCATAGCTTAGATTGCATCCTCATTTTAGTTGCATTGCATTACATCTTCATAGTGATTCTTGGAGATATTGGCATTGTTGCCCTTGTCTTCATTGTGAATCTCTCATTGTATGGTTGACTAGCAAGGTCACAAGTTTGTAGCTCTAGCTGAGAGCAAACACATCATAGTCCCTTGCAACTCCATGCATAGAGAGCTATGAGCCGCTTTATGAGGCCTCATTCTTGAGCAACCTTGCATGTAATGGTTCATAGAAGTGCACCATTTTAGTGTTTACAGGAGGGGTGTCTAGTCTAAATGTAACATCAATGGCCTCCTTGAGGGTGGTTGGCCTGAAAGCTCGTACCAGTCCCTTCAGCCTGTCCTGCAAATCCTCTATGAACAACATCACACAACGACTCTGAGACATGTCAGGAACCATGATTGCAATATGCTAGAACTCATTCACAAAAGACTCCACGTTCCCTGTCTGCCTAATGTGTGCTAATTCCCAGTAGTAAAGCTCTGTGTCTTTATGATCAAACCTAGCAATGAGCCGCTTAGTGAATTTAGCATAGGAGTGAACCATGGTGTGATCCTGGGTGACCAATCCATGGTGCCACCAATCATAGGCAACCTCGTCTAAATGCAAAACTACAAACTGTATAGCCTCTCTCTCAGGCATAGGTCTCAATGATAAATAGATATCCAGCTTGTGCACCCAAGCTCGTGTGCTCGTATCACCCGTGCCATCATAGGTAGCCAGTGTGATCTTCTCAGTGGCTCTACTCAGGTCATTGTTCTGCTGTGGTCTATAGCCCCTGTCTCCTCTGAACCTAGTGTTATCCCTATGCTATGCACAATACTGTGGAAGAGGAAAAGCATCCCTAACCTTTGGGGGTAGGGCTCTCCACTTAGCTGTAGCTGCCATGACTGAATCCTAGAATCCAACCTCAGGTGGCTCCACCTGTGCCAGTTTCTCAACTTGCCCAAAGTGAGGCAATAATGGTCTATCCCGAGTAGGAATACGTGGACGTTCCTGCCTATGGGAATGAAGGGAGCTCCCTACTGAGACATGGGATCGATGACTGCATTGGCTTCTTGCAACAAAAATTGACCTACTCCTTCCTTGTCTTTCCTATCTACCTCCACGCCTATCCAATTCCATCCGCTCTAGGGTATCCTGTAATCTGTCAAGTGTCTGAACTATCTTGGGCTGCGTAGCAATCAGAGTTCTCATGAAATCTCTCTCCTTTGCCTTTGTAGGCATGCCGCCACCAGCAGCACCCTGTGCCTCACCCATAGTTGGTGTCTCTACATCTTTGGCGGCCTCTGCTTGCCACTGGTTTCTCCTGCACTCGTAGAACCTGTGTATTTCTCCACCAGGATACATAGAAGATATATAAAAATAGATGCCAAATGCTGAAATGAATTATCAAACCCTTTTCTATAACCTATTGTGATAAATTCATCGAAACCCTATAGGCTGGCAGGATTCAGGCTCTGATACCACTGAAAGATCCCAAGCGGATCCTTTCACTAAACTTTTGTAAATTTTAATTAAAATAATAGATTTTCCTGTGCTTTCTTTGTGGTCTTAGAGAATTAGACAGAAGTTGTAGAAGGATTGTTTCTTTTTGTATTTTTCTAGATATAAGTAAAACAATAAATAACAATAGCAACAAATATGAAATAGGTTGGAAACAACGTGCAATAATAAAATATCTAGTCAACCAAAATAGCTACAAATCATATCAGGCAAGATATATAATCAATATGCCAACAAAGGTGTCTACAAATAAGGAATGATGATGTCAGCTGCAAGAATGGACAGCCACACACCAAAGGGAAGAGATGGCTGACGTAAGCCAACCAACAAACCACGTGCCAGCTGAAAGGCAACCGTACAACTGCTAAAGTCACGCCAAGACAATAAGAAGATACCAATGTGCCAAACAAGATCCCCAATGTGCAATGCACAAGTACTCCCAAACACTGAACTTAACAATCTCCGTCAACTACTGAAACAATACTGTAGAATGTTGGAAACCATCTATTGGGGTTTGCGTCCCAATAGCCAGGCTCTGGGGTTTGTGTCCCAGTCCTCTAGAATCGTTCCTCAGAGAAAAATTGCAAATACCAAGAATGAAGATGTAAAAGATATCAAAAGAATGAGCCAACATCTCCTTTTATCTCCCTCTCAAAGCCAACCGAACCCTAAAGGGAGAATATGCCTTTCCCTTTATTATAAAATGACATTTTCTCAATTAAAAGGCCTTTATGTATAGGAAAAACACCCCTTTCCTCAAATAACATAACTCAAGGTGCTAGAAGGTCTCCGGATGATGAAAATAAGTTATAATAATTCAAGACCTTTCCAACGAGCTATAACACATAGGCCTGCCTGACTAGATGAAGCCAACATCCCCTTATAACTCCAATTAGCTATATAAATAGCTTTATTTTAATTTATTTAAACGCAAACTTAGGAAATATTAAAAATATTTCCTTTTATTCAACAGAAAGCCAAACCAACTAAATAATCAGTGAAGTGGTCCTGTCACATGTTTGTGACTGATGCCGGGCAAAGTGGGCCAACTGACAGTCCCATCCCTAAAAACTAGGGATGCTCCTATAAACTAGGGAATATACCCTGTCACCCTGAAATTGTCATCGTATACTGGTCCCGAGGAACCTCAAATTTGGTCACTGCCACAACCTCCTAAATTTTAGGAAAATCCCTAAAATTAAGGAACTGCCTCGACTGGCTCTCAAACTGACTGTGGAACCAACTCCGGTCACAGAGTATCCAGTATGAGTCTCTATCCACCACTGCTAGCCTACGAGACTCCAATAATAGGCCAACTCTCATGACTCTGCTAGTCAGACTAGAGAGGTTGGACATGACATGGACACCTCTCTTCAAAAGTCTGTTCACAGTGCTATCTTTTTTTTTGTTTGGTTTCTTGATAAATGGTCAACTTTTTCTCGGTTCTAGTGGTTTGCATGCCAATGATAGCTTATTCATTTGTTGGTCTATAGTGTGCTTGTTTCTAGCTGTAGTTTTTGATGATCTAGCTTGAGTTGCGTGGTGCTATTGGTGACAACTTGTGTTTGCTCTCTTTGCTAGTCCTTCTTTGGTATTCTTTGGGTCAGGGTCCCATCCCTTCTAACCTTATAAAAAATTACTACTAGAATATATTTTAAATTTTAATCTATATATAAAATACACCAAAACATATCAAGACCCTTAATTTTTTCACCATTCAACTTTAAAATATAAATTATTAAATTGAAAAAATTCAATGCCTCGATATATCTTGACATATTTTATATATAGATGTAAATTTGAGATATATACTAATTTTAGAAATCAAAGCAAGCTCTTATTATTTCATCATATAATTGTATGTGAATTAATGACACATTAAATATATTTTAATACCAAGACTTAGCAACATGTCATGAAAGTAAATTTAAAGTCAATCAAATGCCACTAAAAAATGACTTTTAAAATAAAACATTAATTTAAAAATATAATGATTATATAAAAATAAATGCAAATGAAAATACAAGTATAATGAATAAATACTTAAGAATGAAAAATTGTAAATAGAGGTGGTTAAAATTGAAAGAGAAGACAAAAACAAATACAAGCATACACCTTATCAAGAAATTAATACATTTAAGACATCCATAAAACCTCAAACCATATAAATACAAACCCAAAAAAATCACTTGAAAATAAACCTTAAAACTAAAATAATAAAAAACTCATTATTTCAAAAATTAAAATCAGCCACACAATCAGGTCTGGAATTTGACCATCACCTCTACCTGTTATATGATTTTTTATAACGGTTTGATCATTTTACTACTTTTCATTTTGAATTTGTAGAAAATATTAATTCTCAAAAAAATAAATTTATTACAAAATAAATTTCTATATCTTTTATTCTCAAAAAGAAACATTCCATCATATACTAATATCATAAATTAGTAATATATGATTTAGACTGTCATATTCACGATTCAATCCATGCGATCTTAAAAAAATAAAGCTATCATGTCATATAAGATCGAGAAGTACAAAAACGGCCATTACGGCCATCAAATTCGAGGCCTGGTTAAAATCATGAACTCAAAATGCTTTCTGTGCTTTGGAGGTGGGTCCCACAAGAATGAGTAGTCTACCACGGGCCGGCTATACTCGACAGTGTGAAAGAAAGCTCTAGAAAGATTCGAAAGCGTTTTCTTTTTCTTTATCTTTTCTTTTTAAATTGTAACATCTTTTACCTGCACAAAAGGCTGCTGCACACAGCCAATTCACTTCAAAATACAAATCCAGTCCATTTCACTGCAATTCTTCCCTGAATTCATTCCAGTTGTGTAAGCTTGGTATAAATTCTATCAATGGCGGTTGATGATGATGATCTGGAGATCTCGGATGCCGAAGAGATAGATGATGATGATGAAGAAGAAGGTGAGGAGCTCGAGTCTGCGCCGCCCATGGAAGTGGGCGAGGAGAAGGAAATCGGCCATTCTGGTTTGAAGAAAAAAATTATCAGAGCGGGAAAAAATTATCAAACGCCAGAAAATGGAGACGAAGTTACAGGTAAATTTGATTGCATTTCACTGATTTTAAAAAAGAAGTTAATTATTTATTTATTTTAAATTAATCTTTCCTGTAATGTTAATCTTTTATGTAACTGCCACGATGGACGGATATCTTTAATCGGAGAGGTATAATTGGTTTTTCGAAACAGAAGAATTGAAATTTTTGTTGGCTACTTAGCTATTTTGTATATCAATTTTTGATATAAATCTTTTTAATTTTCTCCTGGGGTTTTGATATTGCAACAGTGATGAATTTTAGCTCTCTATAATGATTTGAAGAATAGAACAAAGGGCTTTACACATTGAGAGGTCAATTTACTGGTGTATGTGTATTGATCGGATGCAGCAACTTTGTCTACATTTTATAGAAAGACGTAGGTCAGTAGGTTTTTAAAATATTGCTTATCGACAATTGTTTTTTAAATCTTTTTGTGGAAAATAAGCCATTTTGTTAGCGGATATAAATGCTTGGTCCCTATGATTCTATCAAAATTGTATAGACGCTGTGTAGGTCTTTGGTCTTGCTTTGATGTGGAGTTGTCTACATTGTTGCCAGCTTAATGGGTCTCTTCAGCCTTAGACTGTTAACATATAGCTCTATTACTTAGGGATCTCTTCAAAGTCGTCACTTGCAAGTTGCACTTAATCTCGTACCTTTTTGTATGTCACATTTAGTGTTTTATGTTGGATTCTACCTATGACTTTCACCTGGCCTCATCCATTGAGGATTGCTGCACTTGGTAAGTTTGTGCCCTATTTTACTCAGTTCTAATACTTTCTTATGTTGTCCGGGATTTGAACCCAGATTTTTTAATTAAAGTCTTTATACTTTTATCAGTTGAGCTCATCCTATTCGAAGAGACCTGGAAAATATGTATTGAAGCTAGTTTCTATTATGAAAGCCCCCAAATTTTTATCAGCTAGTCTCATCCCATTGGAAGAAATGTAGAAAAATATATAGGTTTGGCTCAGTAGAGTTTTAGAATAGTTTGCCAAACTTATTGTTTCAATAAATATATTTTTAAGCATTGGAACCTAACGTTCGAGATATAACATAGGTTTTGGCATTTATGTTAGTAAAATTTGCTTCCACAATGCTATTGTGAACAGCATGGATAATTTTAAGGATGGATATAGAATGGTTGGCGAATTGGCCCATGGAAATGATATTTATTATTGATGAATTTACAAGGTTTAGTGGACCATTAATACAAGCATGTTACTGCATTATTTATGATTATGCACAAGCCATAGAAAATAGTACAATTTTTTATTTACTTGTTAAAATTTACTATATAATATTTTTAAATTTTCATATTTTGTTGTGATAGGTAAAAGGGAAACATACACTGATTTGTATTTGAGAAAATCTTGTTTAAAAGTTCCATATCTATAAAAATGGTCAACTAATCAAGTAGTATTGTTAGACATATTTTGATAGCTGCTATGGACCAATTTGGTTTACAAAAAAATGCTTGTTTCAATTCAATATCTTTATCCTTGTTTTAAGTGTTTAATTTATTTCAGTTTCTATTTTTATACGCCATATATTGTCTAATTTATTTGTTGAAAATGTTGTGAAGATCAATACGATTGGCCTAAAAGATCCTCATAACAGTTGTTACTTTAATTTATGTTGTTGAATTTTGAAATATTATTTTTGTTTTTTAATTTAAAACATATACCTTCCTCTGTTTTTCTTATTTAATTGCAGTGCATTATACCGGAACTCTACTGGATGGTACTAAGTTTGATTCTTCCAGAGACAAGGGCCTGCCTTTTACCTTCAAAGTTGGCCAAGGTACGGAAACCATTCATTTAAAAAATATAGTGAATATTCTATATGAATGTGCATTGGTCGAATTGTTAGAAAGTTGTGTTGTACACAATTAAATAACTTAAGGGCTGGAGTTTTTGTAATTTTTACCAAAACATGAAATATATGGGAAAAAATTTAGAATATTAACATTCTTTTATAAATACGGGCTTTATTTTGAATAATGTAACATTTTTTGGATAACAACAGGAACCCAATTTTGAAAAATAAATTTTTTATTTCTAGACTCTTTTATGGCTTTCATGCTCCACTAGAGGATTCATCAGAAGCATAATAGTACAAATTCCACTGCAGTCATCTTTAACAGGATGTCATCCTTTGATCAAACATCTCTTATATATTAGGAAAATGTTTGTGAACTAGAAACAGAAGGAAAGAAAATAGTAAGCAATTATTAAATATTCTATCATTCTGTAATAGCTTTATTTAATAGTGGGCAAGTTTACAAAACTATATCTAGTTTTAGAATATTTCAAAACTAGAGAATTCTGACCCGTTCATAGAATACAATGGCTTCCTTTATTATGTACTTCTGGCAACCAAATGCCGAAGCCACTACTCCAAATTGTACATACAACCCAGCTCATCAAGTCTAAATATCAGCTTAAGGAATTATCAATAAAAGGCAACTGTGCCAGATTATTTTCCCTTATTTATTCTCCCCTCAGCATCAAGATCACTTTATTGTCTCTTTATTTCTCAGCTACATTTCTTTTTGGAGGAGTGAACAGATGAGTCAGAAGACTTTGCAAAAATCCATGATGCTATACTTATAACTTAATCTCCATAATTTGACATCTCCAACCAAGGTGGTAATTGAAACATTTGAAGGCTGAAGCTATTACATATTTCGGCAGCAATGAATTGTGCCTGGATCCTCCATACGAATTTCGATAGCCACATCAATTTCTTTATTCATAACAAGTCAATAATGCATTTTACTTCCAGTGAAATATTCATGTCATGTTTTGTGCAGTCAAAATCTAAGAAATCTGAGACACTCTTGATCTATTGCGAGCTTTGTTGCCCTTACCTTCTAATTGACCAACCTTTCCTCTATATTCAGGATCAGTTTTGCTGTGTGTGGTTTTGACAATTCCTTGATGCACAGATCCTCATTCAGAATTCTTATCACACCATTACCAATAAATTCCATGCATACCCCATTCTACATTCCATGGTCTTATGGGAAAAGGCAGAGTAACTCTTAATTCCAGCAAATGGCAAAGCAATAAAATTCGGAGCCCTTGCTGGATTTTAAATGATAAAATTTTTATTCCCTGCTCTACGCTACAGGTCAGTATGCTATGAAAATAGAAGTGCTGGAAGCAGAAGAGATTCTAGCAATAACTGAAGCTCAGGTATGGAAAAAGAATCGATTTCTCTTCCAGTTTTTGTTTCATGGGACAGAGTTCACAAGAGATGAAGAACAGGCTGTTTAGTGATTTAAATTTCAGTTCTTGAATAGCCCGAGGAGCAGCAAACCCACTCCTAGGGAAGCTTATGGTATATATGGTGAAATAGAGATTTCTGATATAGGGACTGCTTAGAGGCTAAAAAACAGAGGCTGTGAGGTTGAGAATCTTTTTTGAAGAAACCCATTTTCAGAAGACTTGCTGAGAGAAACCAGCCTATTAAGTCTGCACTGGTAGTTCTTGAAGAACTCTATATGGCCATCTTTGCATTAATATTTTGAGAAATTCTTAGAAGTATGAATCCTAAATTGTAGGCCCAAATTCATGATGTTAGGAAAGTGATGTAGCATAGAGCTTTTTTGTGCTAAAACTGGTTGAGGGTGATACCACAAATCATAAAGCAGTAGGCTTCTAGTTTTGAACAGAATATGAGAAAATGGGTCAGTTTGACCCTCAGCCTTATGCATTCTTAGGAAGCTTCCAAACAGAAAGTCACACTGAAACCCACTTTGAGTTCAAATTTATCTTTACAAAAGGAGTTGACATGGCAAGTGAGAAGGAATTCAAGGTAAGCTTCAATATCAGAAAGACAAGCAAACACTATCTTTTCCTCATCAAAATATCAGACCAAACAGGCATATAAAATCTCATGCAGGATAGAAGAGATGACACATTTTGGAGATTTTCTACAGCCATGCCATTTTGGGGTTGTCTTCAAGCTGAATTTTAATTGCTTTCCTTTGTTCCCTCAACTCACAAGGAGCTCTTATATGAGTATCTTAAATGCTTAGATCTGGCACCAAAAGTATTTGGTATTTTGTCCATTGAACATCTATGGGCTTCCTATGTATTGAAACTTTGGCAAGATTTTATGGTAAGATTTTCAGTGGAAGAAGTTGATGAACTCGTTCTAAGTTCATTTTTGTTTGCAAACTTGCAAACAGCTACAAAGTTAGTTGTGATGAACTGTGGTATTTTGCGAATAGATGCTGCAGTTTAACATGGAGACTTGTCTAAGTCTAGAGTTGATGTGTTCTCAACCACTAGTCATTTGGAGGAGAGCTCACAATGTATAATTGTACAAGAAGGTTATCAGAGTGTGTATGATAGTGTAGGTACACTTGTGGCATTATTGAAGTACATGTGATAACAACTAGAGTCTAGGAGCATGCTGATGTTTAAGGGGATACACGGGTACTGCAATTAGCTAGAAGCAATTAAGAGTTTGTCTATGCTATTGCAAACTATAGGTTGTACCCTGAAGGTGCAAAGTTTATCATAAACGAGGGACTCTAGTTTCTGACGGCTACATTTTTTCTTATCTTAAGGTCTTAATAAATAGGTTTGAGTTCCTTTTATGTATGATGAGGACTGCTAATATCTTATAAAAATAAATCAGATTAATATTAAGTGTGAAAATTATAGATTAAGCACCTCTGAACAGAGAAAACAAGAAGACAAGGGTACAAGATCACCCAGTAAAGATTACCATTATTAATTTATTTCCTTATGTTTTACTTGTTGAATTCAAGGTGGCTTGTTTGCTAGCAGCCATGTTCTCTGAAGTCTCATCGGATCTGATTTCTACATTTTTCTTTCTCTATTCAGCATTTTGACTAACATCATGAGAAGCAAAATTATCCTCAGCTACCACTTGAACACCCTTTTAAGCTGCAGCTAAATTCTTATTTTCAGTGTTGGATCTCTCTTTTCCTGGTACTTCAGGCTCATCTGGGACCATCATCTCATAAGGAACCACCTCTTTGGGAACTTTCTCCACAAATGCACCTAAATTCTCCATGGGAACCACCTTCAAGGACAAAATAGAATAGGGGGTTGGAAAAAGAGGGATCTGTGATTGTTTTGTCTTGATTTTCTTTCTATTTGCTTGTCAATGTATTCATATTCTGGATGTTTTCTTTATTGTCCACCATGGATTGGGGCATCTTGGGGCAATTTCTTGGAAATGACCATGGTGATGGCAAAGATTGCATTTAAAGGGAATATAATCATAGTCAAGTATTTGATTTTGATCAAACTTTTTTAGCTTTAGATCAGCAATTTTAGGGAGTCCTTTAACAAGATCCACTTCTACACAAATACAGGACACAAAGAAATTCTTTTCTTTAGGCAGTGCACAAGCTTTATATGTTCCAAATTTCCAATAGCATTGACTATTAACTAAAAACTTCTTTGGTGCTAGTCTTACCCAAACTGGCTCTTGAGAGGATCAAAACTACACATTGAGTAATCAAGGTACAAACTATTGAAGCTTATATAAACCAAGGGCCACGTTGAAAAATCAAGTATTTCTCTTCTTTGGCTGAGAAGTCCACAATGAAGAAACCCCTTCAATAGAGGGATATGTTGATGTTTCCTTTGATTAATGGCTTGCATGGTTTGTCTACTTAGTCGGAGTTTTATATGAAGGCTAAGCCCTTGTGAATTTGCTCACTAGAGCCAACTCATGATATTTGATAAGAAAGTCTGTAGCTTCTCCCATGGAGATTTAAATTAAATGAGAATCTTTCCATTTTCTAATCATCCAAGAAGACTTATTGCCAAACCTAGGAAATCAGTGATTTGTAATCGTTGTGGGGGAATGGGATGAGATGCTAACATCCAAGTTGGCTGCTGCATGATGATATGAGCAGTGAGCCATTCAAAAGGTGACACAAGCAAGAATACCATGAAGAAAATAACAAAATGCCCGAAAGGAACGGAAGTACATCAAATGCATCTAGTTGAAATGGAAATAGAAAATCAATCAAGATTACCATAAAAGCAAGAACATGGAGTGTAGATAAGCAGTGGGAGGTTTTCATGGGTCAAGCAGGTGCTTAGCAATTGCAGAACCCTAAACACTCATTAGCATTCCTTTGCCATTGAGACTGCCCCATCACAGAAACCCCATGAGGACTGCTAATATTGTAAGGTCACGATTCAACCCTTTTTAATAACTGGATTCTCCACTATGATGTTGGCTGAATGTTTAATGTGTAATGCATGGGCTAGGACTAGTTGTCCCTGTTGATTGAAAATTCCTCCACTAGCCAAGCCTGGGTTTCCTTGGGCAGCCTAATGAGAAATATATTTTGATGAGATCACTAACAGATAACTTTCATTTTTCAAATCTCCTCATGCTTTCAAACATCCTGATGATGGATCACAGAGTGTGATCTGAAACATTGATGCAAAACAAGTCATGCAATCTACCCCAGAAGCAGTAATAGAACTTTCATCTGATCAAGGGGTTTCTACTTCATTCGATCTTACCCCTTTAGTAAGAATATCTCATTTAAATTATCTTTTAAAAAATTTACATGGTGGATTTTTGTTTTTTAAGATCTTTGAAAAATAACTAATTAGGTGAAAAAGAAAATCCCACAAAAAATAGGCTCTAGCAGAATGTGATTTTTTAATGCTTTATATGGCTCTATATGGGTTCTTTTGAACATTTTAGCTTTGGGTGTCTCTATATATTGGATTGTGTTGAGGGGATCAATATTCTTCATAGGTTTCCATACGCATGTTTGAGCATCTTGGTTTTGGTTTCTTTGTATGTTTCTATATATTGTAATGTGTTGATTCTAGACGGGGTCAGTGTTCTTTGTATATATCCCATGTCACCTGTTCTTGATAGGCGCATCAATTAGTTGTCCGTTATAGTTAAAATTTGTATGGATTTCAATTTATCTAACACAAATTTTTTTGTTGAAATGCTTTCTTTAGTCCACTGCTACTAGTGTTTACATAGATTCATTCCTCCTAAATTTTATCTTCATTTGAATTGTATGATCAAATTTTCTTTCCCTGAATTGTTTTAGGTGAAGTCATCAAAGGATGGGATCAAGGAATCATTACAATGAAGAAAGAAGAAAATGCACTCTTTACAATACCTCCAGAATTAGCACATGGCTCTACTGGCAGACCTCCTTCTATTCCTCCCAATGCCACCATTCAGCTTGATGTGGAACTCATCTCTTGGACTAGTGTAGTTGATATATGCAAGGATGGTGGTATTCTCAAGAAAATAATCTTTCAAGGAGAAAAAGATGAGAAACCCAAATATGCAGACGAGGTGACTGGTAATTGATATGACCCCAAAAGTCTTATTTTTAAAATGGTTTGAATTTCAATTAAAAATTTTTGTCTTTATCTTCTTTTCTATTGTACAGTTTATTTGAGGTACCTATATTTTCATGAGATGACTGATGAACTCTTACACGCCTGGTAGAAACAGTGCTTTTTCCTTTGTAAATGAAGCTGGGGAATGTATCTTGTATTTTTGCATTAATTGTTCTGAGAGTTCAGTCATATGCTATGTTATTATGGCTTGAATTACTATTACATCATGTGATTGCAGTGGGAGTTAGTTCCCACTCCCAGGAAACAAAAGTGGATGAATTTTTGGTAGAAAATAAATGAGATTATTTTTTATCACAAGTCGTGTGAAAAGAATGACCATTTCAGTTAATTATGCTTCATTTATTGATCCAGTGAAATATGAAGCTAAACTTGATGATGGAACAATTGTGGCAAAAACAAGAGAGGAAGGCGTGGAGTTCTATCTTAATGATGGTAATGACTAATATTCATTTGAAATTAGCTGTCCACTCTTAGTGTTATAGAATTCTCCTCTTTGCAACTGCTAATGCTCTTTGATTCTAATTTTTTTATCCTTGTACTCATGTGCTGCAGGAAACTTTTGTCCTGCCATTGCGAAGGCAGTGAAAACAATGAGCAGTGGAGAAAAGGCCATTCTCACAATAAAACCTCTGTGTAAGTGTTCCTTTCTGTTTTCCCCAGGATGTTTTTGTGAATTAGCACGATGCCATCAAATGTGCTTTATACATGCTCTTTGTATCTTAATTCTTGCACGTGTTCAACTCACTGACTATGAATGTATAATGAAAAATTGGTCACATCTTTCACGTTCAGCCAAATCTTGTTTCAATCAGTGATGCTGTTCATTGGAACTTGATTTCTGGTGTCTTATTCGGGTTCATTATTGTGCTTTAAGTTTAAGAGATGATGCAAGACTATTTGATTTGTGTCTGGGAGCCCTGGTTACTCTGAACAGCCTGTCAAATGAGTTCTTCGGGCCTTCTTTCTTGTTGGACTGATATTCGTCTTTCTTTTTGGTTGATATGTATAATCTAAAACTACATACATTGGATGGGTAAAAATAAAGAGTATTTCAACCATTTTGGGATATCCTGTGCTGGTTTATTAGCTTTTTGGACTGTTTGGATAACAATTGTAATTATTGAAGATTTCTGGAGGCCTCTATCCAAGAACTTCGTTTTTAATATGTTATGGTATCTGTTTGTTGTTCTGAAGGCAAAAGGTATTTCAATACGAGTTCTGTCTTCCTGTATTATGTATTAGATGCAGCAAACAGTAACTCTCTTTGGGTAGGAGCACACCCTCCCATTTTTCCCTGTTCACCAAATAATCCAACTACAGAACATATGGTGTGAAAGGAAATTCACTTTGCTCTTTTCTCATATGTTGCTGCTATTTTAATCTGTAACTTCGGATTTAAGTATTGTTTGATGCCTCAGGGTGAACAACTATTTTGCATTGTAGATATGTTGGTTGTATAATTAGTATGTTAATAGTTTGTAATCTGATGTGGATTTGCACAGATGCTTTTGGTGAGCAGGGTAGAGATGCTGCAGGGGATTTTGTTACAGTTCCACCAAATGCAAACCTCATTGTCACTCTCGAACTAATTTCATTTAAATCTGTGAAAGAAATTACAGAAGATAAGAAGGTTGTCAAGAAAATCTTGAAAAAAGGTGAAGGGTATGATAAACCAAGTGATGGGACAGTTGTTCAGAGTAAGTGTGCATTCCAAGGATTGTCAAATTGAATATAAAGAAATTGTCAAATATATCTACTTTTTTATTAGAATGTATTGCTCAGGGATATCTGAAAAAAGACTCAATCTCCAACATCCAGACAGTTGCTTTGTATAATATTCCCCAATGATATAGGGTTTACAGTTATTAAGGGTACTGATGGAGATAACGTGGATTTACAGTATGTTGACCTAGTCATAATGCATATTGTGGTCAGGGAATGCTAGAAGCAACCAGATTGTACAGACTTAAGCTTTCAGTCATTTAGCTTTATTTGTTTTGGTAACAAATTTAAGGCACTTTCTTAAATTTAGAATTATGATGTCTGACAGTCAGGTATGTGGCTAAGCTACAAAATGGCACGGTCTTTGAGCAGAAGGGATCTGAAGGCGAGGATCCTTTCCAATTTATAATAGGGGAAGGTGAGTTTCAAACTCATGAGATGAAGTACCTAGAATGTTGGAGCTGCAGCAGTAAGAATGTGTAAAAATAACAAGATGAGAAGCATTAATTTGCTTTATGAATAACAGTTAAATGTTGGAAGTGTAGTTTCACATTGCTAAAATGGTTTTGTTTTTTTTAATTTGATTATTTGTAGAACAAGTTATTTTTGGTCTGGATAAAGCTGTAGCAACAATGAAGAAGGGGGAGGTAGCTCTAATTACAATATATCCTGAATATGGATTTGGAAATGTTGACATGCAAAGGGATTTGGCTGCGGTTCCACCAAATTCAACTCTAAACTACGAGGTTGAAATGGTGTCATTTACAAAGGTAAGAGAGAAAAGACATAATGTTATTACAGAGTATACAAGTGGATATTTGACTTTTATGGAATTAGATTTTGCAACAGGCTCAAAAGTATTTTATTCCTCTTCTAGATATATCATGGCTAACTATATATTTATTCTCAGCACATTGCTTAAGAACTGGAGTGGTCCTAGTTTATTCAAAGTTTATTGCTAGCCAATCTGTTGTTGCTAAACGATTACAGTAAAATTCAATGGTCCAGTGGTGTAATGACAGGAAAAGAAATCCTGGGAGATGAATACACTGGAGAAAATTGAGGCTGCTAAACAGAATAAAGAGGATGGAAATAATTTGTTTAAGATTGGAAAGTACCAGCGAGCAGCAAAGAAATATGGCAAGGTATGTTTGGCACCTAAAGATCTCTAGGATATATGCAACTCTTTGGTGATAAAGTAGACATAAGTGTTGTTTTTGAGTTCTATAGTTTTTCTTTGGTGACAAAGCACACATAAGTATTGTTTCTGTGTTCTAGAGTTTTTGTGTTGTCATTAATTTCTTGAACTTTGGTACTAGTCAGGATTCATACTTCTCTTTAGAGCTATTCTGGTTATAAGAAGTCTTTTGTCATCTGAACCAGGCTGCAAAATATGTGGAGCATGAGGATGAGTTCAATGCTGAGGAGAAGAAACAATCAAAGGCTCTTAAAGTATCTTGTTACCTGAATAATGCAGCATGCTGCCTTAAATTGAAGGACTTTAAGGAAGCAATTAAGCTATGTTCAAAGGTAAATCAATGGGTCAAGCAAGAATTTACATTTTTGGAGCTCATAATTTTGATGCATGTTGCAGTTTAAGTTCACCCTCTTTTGGTATCTAGTTAAATTTTTCTGTCATAATTAGTTTGATTAGCAGGTTGACTGAGGATTGTTGCAGTAAATTTACCTACTTTCTGGACTGGTATCATGAGTAGTCCTTTTGTTTTGCTTTCGTAGATCCAATCACGAGTAGGTTTGAGTGGAGCAATTTATATTGGTTACAATTTAGTGGTTTTTCAGTGGAGTGGACCATTATAGTCTGTAATCTCATTGGTTGTCAAAGGGTAATCGCAAATTTTATATGGTATCCTGCAATGTACAGGTTCTGCAGCTTGAATCACAAAACATTAAAGCCTTGTATAGAAGAGCTCAAGCATACATGGAGACGGAAGATCTGGATTTAGCTGAACTAGATATCAAGAAAGCACAGGAGATAGACCCACAAAATAGGTACACTATAGAGATCTTTGAAATTACTCAAATAATGAGCTTAACTTGCTGGAGTATAGATTTCTTAAATGCAGTACATCTTTTTCTTGTCTATGTGCAGAGAAGTGCGACTGGAGTATAAGACACTAAAGAAAAAGCAGATTGAACACAATAAGAAAGATGCCAAGTTCTATGGAAACATTTTTTCAAGACTAAACAAATTGGAGGCTTCTGAAGCAAAGGTATTGATCCGAGTGAATGGCGCGTTGTGAGAGCTTTATGAATGCAATTAATTAGTGATGCCTGCGTATGCATTATTTGAGATTTTTTTGTTATTTCTTTAAAAATAGTAAAAAGACCTTCTGTACTCTTATCATGTCTTCTATTTTTAGTGAAGCAACAAATGGTGTCGATGTTCTACACTTCTTGGATGCTCTGCTTTTGATAACTTTAATAAGATAATTTGAAGATTTTTATCTTTTATGCTTCTGTATTGACCTCTTGGTGAAAGTTCAGTTTGCATTTTTAAGGTCTGAACTTTTTGTCATCCTCAAATATGCCCTATGTTTGTTATACGGTATACCACGGTGCCCCTGAATACCGGTAGAAGTATAGGCCACCTTATTGTGGTGGGGTTCTGAACCTTATTGTGGTGGGGTTACACTCAAATGGTGCCCATTGACATAAACCACCATTCCTTTATTTTCCTTGATTTATCTGTTTTGAATTCTTTTACCATTAATGAAAATTCACTGATCATTCACGCACAATTTTGGAAATTTACTACAACTGTACATTTCTCAGTCTAGTCTCTTAAAATGTTGAAACTGACCAAAAATCTTGTTCTGATTGATTTTTACAGCAGGGAGAGGGTGAACCGATGGATGTGGAAAAAACAGGCAATGATGAAAACACAAAGCCAGAGGAAATGGCTCTAGATTCCAGATAATTTAATTCAACTGTAATAGAGTTGCTTTAAAAGGTGATAATTGTGAAAGTCATGTTGAGTCAGACAAGTTGGCATTAGAATGAGGCTTATACAAATTTTTTTTAGATGAAGTCACCTCTGATTATAGGTAAATCTCATCTGTTCGTGATACCCTCGTACCCTCAGGAATGGTTTGGGATAATCTGACTAACAGTTGGTAGAAGTTATTCTGAAAATGTGTAGGCTGTGATCAATCAAATTTATTCTATAAATTTTCGGTTGAACCAAAAGTTGATCTGTATCCCAATTACTTGCACGGATTTGCACAGTGTCAATTATAGTTTTATGCATGTAGATAATATGTTCTATATATTCCACTCCTGTTGGCACTCCGTGTGATTTATGAAAGTAAAAATGGTCCGCAGCTGGAGATTTTGTAAAATGAGGTTTTATGGGGAGTAATAGCTTTTTGATGGAATAATGTATGTGGGAAAGGATTTATTAAAATGATTTGTGGTCTTCAACTTTAATAAACATGATATTATAGTTGGAAGCAACTATAAACTAGCGTGGATATATTTACGTAAAACAAACACGCACACGAACATAGACATATGGGACTACAAACAATAAAAAAATTAGATGTTCTCATGAAGATAAGGTTATCATTCAAGGGGAAGAAAGGTATTAAATTGAGGAAGGAGTTTCCCAACAGAATGTGAGGCAAGAATTGGTGTGAAATAGAGCAATCACAAGAAGAGTTGGAGAATAGTTGGGAGGTGGGGCAATTGCTTAAGTGTTCAAAAAATCTTTGGCAAGGAGACAATGAATAAGAAAGGATAGGGAAAGGAAACTTTTGGTTTTTAATTTGAATGTAGTAGTTGATCAAACCATATTGGTTATTAATATTCTAAACAATTTTTTGAATGAAATAGTGGAAGTCTTAAAGAAAATGGCAATCATTGCAAAGTTTATAAGGAATTGTCCATCGTAGATTAGATCAAGGCATGGTTGGGGCTCACTTGGCCTATTTGTACATGGCTAAGCATTAGCTTTTTTGCACTAAGCTTCATGTAGATTGCTCTCTCGTCTAAGGAGGATAGAAAAAAAATCTTGAAGGAAGGTCCTTGGTTTGTCGGTAACATTGGATTATATTTAAGAGCATGACCCTTGGTTTGATTTGGGCAAGACATTGGTGAAAAAGGCTTTAATTTGGATTAAAATGTATAAGTTGTATAATTAGATACTAGATTTCCACAATTCATAATCTATCATCTATTATGCTTTTGGATTCAATTGTGTAATTTTTTTTTATAAAAATGATGTTAAAAAATTGCACATAGTTGAATCTAGAAGCATAATGAATGATAAATAGAAGATATTTTTGAAGAAATTGAAAACACATTAAGAGAGTATGTATATAAGCTCACTGGCAATGAAAAATAGAGAATTGGTGGCTTATGTGAGGATTTGTGTGAAGGTGGATCTATGTCAACCCTATTTGTCATGCTATAGAGTTAAGGGTACCTTTGGGGTCTTCCATTTGAGTTTGACTATAAATGCTTGTTGATTCGTGCTATTTTAAATGTTGGAAGGTTGGTTATGTTGTGTGTATTCTAGGAAACAACAAGAAGTTGTGTAGGACAATAAGAGTAAGGTATGATGATAAATCCTTAAGGCCACACAAAATTCAAAACGTGGTGGAAGAATGGAGAATTAAAAGGAGGTAGAAGAATATTTTGGGGAAGATATATTGGAAAGGGTGGTAGTGCAAGGGATAGATACTTTGAGGAATTGGAATAGGGGGAAATAGTGGGTGAAAGGGAAAAGTATCTAAGCATGCAAAGTTAGTTTAGTGAATATAGTGGAGATTAATATGTGGGGAATACTAATGAGGATAAAGTAGGTACTATGGATTGGAGCCAAGCTAATTAGAGAAGAAGAATGTGTATAAAGAAGAAACAAACTTTTTAAAGTTTTGTACTAGTTGATATGAGAATGGGGAGGTCGATAAGTAGGAAGACAAATGCAATTTAGGCAAAAGAAGCAACAATAGAGAATGTGGAAAAAGGTACTTGTACCATCCTTAGTGTTTAGCACGGTCCACCTTAGTGTCCTATTGAAAACTCTAAGGATAATGTCTCCTTTTACAAATAATATTTAATAACAAATAATAATAAAATTAAAATAAATAAAAGATAAATAATATTTAAATATATAAATTTAAATATTGTAGTCAATTCCTAATAGTAATAATATAATATTATAATAATCAATAATATTATCAAACTTTAATATTATATCAATTCTTTATAATAAATTAATTCTTTATATTGTAAGGCTGCAAAGAAAGATACGATGATATTAACTATGGTTGAAATCAAATTAATATTTAAACAATCCTAAATTAATAATAATAAAAAAACAATGATCAGCATACACGCGTGTCCAAAGGAAAGTGTGATTATCTTAGGAAGACCATTGGTCTATGTTTGCAATGGTTTATATTAATCTCTAAAACCCCGAGGTTGTATGTTGCCTATAACCATATAACCAACATCTGTTATTAGAAGAATATCAATGACAATGATAAATAGAAATTGAGTTTCTAAATAGCCGATTAATATTTCAAGTTGATACACCGACATATGGCAGAGACACTTATGTAACTTGTATTATCGATTGATTATTTATCGATGCTAACAACATGACTATTAAAAATGAAACAAACATAACATTTCTTAATTATATGGTCAAACCATTATATCGATCTAAGTAACTGTTGGTTAGTAATAGCAAAACCTTAATCCATATTATAGTTAATATTAGATTACAAGAAATTATGAAGAGACACGGTGATGATAAATGTATGTGATTACAAGAATGAATAAAAAGGAAAGAGTGGAATATCAATCTGGGCTGTGTAGTGATTGGTCTTCATAATGAAGAGGTGTGATTATGGATGGGCATGGGACGTGTCTATTGGCTAAGTGGCTTTCATCCCAAACATTAGATACAAGAAGACAACCAGATCAATCATCGGAGGCATCGAATAGGAATTAAGTCGTGGCAGGAAGAGATGTAATGGAAAGATTAAATAATATTGTATAAATGGGATATCTTCAAAGGATAGTAGAATATGCACTATATCAAAGATGGAATACAAAGAAAAGAACCACACAACATTATATAATGATAAAATGCATAAATGAGTAAATATATATATGCAATGATTATATATATATATATATATATATATATATATATATATATATATGATAAAATATGGATGGGTCCTAGAACAATGGTTTGCACATAAAAAAGACTCCAAAATCAATATTTTATACTTACATTTGAATTGTATTGATATGGAAAGTAAATATAAATGACTAATGTTGAAATGAAGAGATAAAAGTACTTACCTTCAGAAAAGAACCTGCTGAAAATTTTGTCAAACAGTTTTAGAAATTGTTGATTTTCACAATCTTCAATCGAAACTGCGAGATCTACAAAACTCAGAAATCTTTTCCAATTTTGAGGGAGGTCAAGTTTGACCCTCATAAAAGGTCAAATACTACATTTTTTGTTTGAAGGTCAATTCTGACTTTGTTCGCAGATTTCAGAAGTTCGTCGAAAAGGGTATTCAAATATGCTTTCAAATCCGAAATTTTGCACCTATACCTGTAAGAAAAAGAAGGTTTTTGTTGTTTGTTTGAGGGGTTTGCCTTGGTCAAACCCCAGTTTAGAATTAACCTTAATATTGAAATTGAAATGGAGAATGCTAGCAAGTAGTAGAAGTAGATCTAACAACGAAGCTATGATATTCAATAGATATGCAATTGTATTTGAAATGTAATCAAGTATGTTGATATAAAAGCTTGAACATAACATTAATAAATGTAAATCAAACCTCCATGATTGTATGCTTGGAATCCAGCTTGAGAAAAGGATGAAATGGATCTTAAAGATGCACAAAAGATCTTGAAGGAAGATCACACCATCACGATGGCTAGATCTAGAGTTTGAATGATGAATCTTGAATGCTTGAACCAAATCCCTTCAATGACTTGAATGCTTGAATCTTTGATCTTCAATGAAGAACTTGGATGGAGAAGAAGACTTGAATGCTTGAATGCTTGCTTGAATGGATGCTTGCTTGATCACTTTGAAAGCTTGAGAGATGTTCTCACAAAATTTGATGTGAAAATGAGAGAGGAAGGCTTCCTTTTATAGTGATCTAGGGCACAATCCTCTAGAGGGGCCACCTTGGGGAATTAAATTTCAATTAGGCCTCAACCTTTTAGGAATGGACCTAAATTAAATATAATTTAAGAGTTTACCATTTCGGAGACCAAAACAACATACCCAAAAGCGGGAGAACAATTATTTCTGAAACTCGACAATCGGAGATCCCGGGACTTTGAAATTTGAACTCAAGGTCAAAGACGAGCTTGATCTTGACTAGGTTAGGGTCAAGGTTGACTTTGACCCCTTTAGGTCAAATTTGACCTTAAGGGCACAAATTTCAGGGTCTCAGTCAGAGTGAGAAACAGGAGGTCCCGGGGGTGCCCGAAGACCTATAAATGATGCCAGAACAGGGTAGAGTGCCAGGGAGAGGCACACAATCCTATGATGAACATGATGAAGTCTAGGAGGACCTATTTGTAAGTCCTACCTAGAAAATAGAGCCATAAAAGAGGGAAATTAAGGAGAATCCTTGGGATCCTAACCCTAATTTCACCTATAATGAAGAAATCAAGTGTAGGAAAGAAGTGGAAAGCCAAATACATGAAAAGACCCAATCAAGACACTTAACATGACCCCAAACCACTTACTCGGAGAGCTAAGCACTCTTAACATGGAAGTGCTTCCATTTTAAGATGATATATTAAGCCCCCACTTTAGCAAGAGTATGGACTCGATGCAAACTCTTGGTAAAAAAGAAGAAAGAGGAGATCCAAGTAGATTCACAACAAGATAAAATAACACTTAGCTAAGGACATGAGCCCCCAGAATAAGGATTCTACCTCAACATACACACTCGGGGGTGCCAAAAGAACAAGGGTTAGTACTAAATAACCCAAATCAATTAGCATAAGAAACCTTGCTAAGAAATATTTCTCATACTAATATCATATTTGGAAAGCTACCATGAAAGCATAAATGATTACATAAGAAAGATAAGAGAAACACTATAAATAACATAGCTTCATGATCCTATCCTACTAGCATGAAAGCAAAAAAAAGAGAGAGGGAAAAGAGTGATTACCTCGCCTAGTAAGATGCCCACCTTACCATGAATCACCCTGGAGGGAGAGCCCAACAGGTTCACCCATAAACTGTACTTGCAATTGTAATGCATCTTCTGATGGCTTTTGGAATACCCATAGATCCACCTTCTTATATCAATATGACTATGAAATGCGTGTCTCCTCAGGATTTAGCAACTTATGTGCATTACCTTCGGAAGATTTAGCATATAGGTGCGTGTCTTTTCAGGATTTAGCAACTTATGTGCGTTACCTTCCAAGATTTAGCATATTTGAAATTAGAAATGCGTGTCCTTTCAAGATTTAGCAACTTATGTGTGTTACCTTCAGAGGATTTAGCATATTGAAAAATTTGAAAAATGTGTCTCCTCAGGATTTAGCAACTTATGTGTGTTATCATTGGAAGATTTAGCATATAAATGCGTGTCTTTTCAGGATTTAGCAACTTATGTGCGTTACCTTCCAAGATTTAGCATGTAAAAATAAAAAACTATAGTACAAGGGAGGCCCTATATATGCCTCCCTCCTTAATATGGCAAAAATATACTATTTTGACATGTTAAGGAAAGAAAAGAACAAGGATAAAGCCTTCTTTAGCATCAAGACAATATCCTCAAACAACACCCAGTTTAAGCCAAGAAGGTCACAACTCCTATGAGGCCATGGAAGGGACAAATGCAAAGAGGTATCATGCAAGAAGTGAAAAGAAAGTAATCTTTATGAGGGATAGCACACTGTTCAGTTTCCAAGGTGAGAGATTTATCCACCATGGAAACCCAATGTCAAACAATGAAATAGGTTGTGATCAAGGACATAGATCCTCAATGCAAACTAAAATGTTCATGTATGATTGGATATCACATAATAGATAGATACTGCTTAACCAAAGAAAGAGGTGAATATCAGAAGGATAGAAAAAAAGGAGATGACATCCTTGCCCCCCAAGTGTAGGAACAAAGATGGAAGAAGATACCTACTTCACAATGCAAGGAGATATCATGTTTACAACAATGTATACCATATTCTTAGTGAGGGATATTGACCCCTACATCCAAGAATATAGATAATTGTGAAAAAGATATGTCACTCATGGAAAAAGGATCCTCAAAGAAAGAGATATTATCAACAAGATCCCCACCAAAGAGGAGTGCTTTAGATAAAATATCATCTTTCAATAGTGGGAACAAAGATTCAACTATCAAGCCCCCTACAATCAAGAGGAAGAGGAATCTTTGAAATGAGGGAAACAGCTCTAACACCAAAGCAAGAGTGAAAGTTTATAAAAAATATAATTTGCAACATAGAGAAGAAGTGACGACTTAAGACAAAAACTTCTCATATAAGAAGATTATCCATAGTCAAAACATCTATCAATATGATGAAATAATATTGCAATATAAACAAATACCACTAAGCTAAGGAAAGCAGTTCCCTAGACAAAGAGAGAGAAGAAAGAACCTTGCCCCCCAGGGATGAAAGACAAGGGATACCTTTGCAAAACACATGTCCTAGAAAAGATATCTTGAAATAGAAGAGAGCAATGGATGAAAAACTATCATAATACAAACCATAGATATGAATGAAAGAATAACCAATTAAGCTCAAAGCAAGAACATAATGGATTCTAAAAGACATGAAGAAATATACTTCTTGCCCCCAGTCTAGAGGAGAAAAGATCTATGTTATATATGAATGAGGGGTAAAATTATGAAGAAATCTCAAAGGAGAAATTTCTTTTCTTTTATCTTTATGGATTGGATAATATGGAGAAGGTTCTTTGAAGAATCTTTGCACATCTACATCATGAACCATAGTTTGAACCTCAACATAAGTGTGAGAAGAACTAGGAATAGTAGATGGAGAATTAGGAATCAGATTAGGAAAGATAGGGTTAGGATTAGGAAGATTAGGAACACTGGTAAAAGTGTAGGAAGTGATATGAATGGAAGACACAACCAGAGGAACTCTTGGAACCACAGTTGGAAAAGGATTTGAATAGATATAAGTAATATTATGGTAAGAAGGTTGTAAGGTAGGATCTTGATTTCCCATAAGATCACCACTAAGAGGAAGAGCATTAATGGAATTCATATCTTTCTCTACTAATGCCTCATCACTATAATGTCATCTTCTTTCGCATAAGGGGAGTGTGTTCTAGAGAATATGTCATTCTTTTGTATCAAAAATTCTTCACAAGGAGGGGATAAATCAATTTATTTATCCAAGGGTTCATCCCAAAAAGTAGAATTATCCACCATGGCTTCATGAAGAAGAGAGTAATCAACATCCAAATCCAAAGGTTCATCCCAAATAGGAGGAAGAGAGTAATCAATATCCAAATCCAAAGGCTCATCCCAAATAGGAGTATTATCTTCCCTATCAATAAAGCACATTGTAGGATCATCAAAACTCATTAAAGCTTTATCCCTAAAGGGGAAAGAAGGTAAATTATACTCTAAAGTAGGCTCATAGAAAAGACATATATTAGGAGAAGAATTAACATCAATCCCTAACTCATCTTTGTAAAGGTCAATTGAAGAGGTTGTAGAGGAAGATGAAATAGGAATAGGATCAATGGAGATCTCATTCAAACAATGTCCATCCTCACTATCATGTACCTCATTAGGGAATCTATCATCGTGAACAATAAAAGCCTCATCAAAGTACTCAAACAAGAATCATACATGTTGAATACTAAAAGCATGAAAATGTAAATATTTTTGTATTTTTAAAGAAACTTTGCAATTTTTATTTATTTTTGAAATATAAATGCAAGGGCATAAACCTAATCTTAATGCAAGAAAAGATTAATAATAAATCTAACGCAATAGGGATCTAAATCCACAATAGAAAGGAGAGTAAGTATATTAGGTTCACCAAAATGTAGAGGTGAAGGTGAACACACAAGATAATAGAAAGGGAGATCTAACACAATAGGGCATCTAAATCCACAAAAGAAAGGGGTAAGTATGTCGATAAAATATAGAGGATAAAATATGGATGGGGTCCTAGAACAATGGTTTGCACATAAAAGAGACCTCAAAACCAATATTTTACACTTACATTTGAATTGTATTATTGATATGGAAAGTAAATATAAATGACTAATGTTGAAATGAAGAGATAAAGGTACTTACCTCCGAAAAAGAACCCACTGAAAACCCTGTCAAACAGTCTCATAAACTATTGATTTCTGCGATCTTGAACCGAAACTGCGAGATCTACAAAATTCATAAATCTTTTCCAATTTTGAGGGAAGTCGAGTTTGACCCTCATAAAAGGTCAAATACTACATTTTTTGTTTGAAGGTTGATTCTGACTTTGTTCGCAGATCCTGGAAGTTCATTGAAAAGGGTATCCAAATCTACTCTCAGATCTGAAATTCCGCACATGTACCTGCAAGAAAAAGAGGGTTTTTGTTATTTGTTTGAGGGGTTTGCCTTGGTCAAACCCCGGTTTGGAATTAACCTGAATATCAAAATTGAAATGGAGAATGCTAGCAAGTAGTAGAAGTAGATCTAACAACGAAGCTATGATATTCAATAGATATGCAATTGTATTTGAAATGTAATCAAGTATGTTGATATAAAAGCTTGAACATAACATCAATAAATGTAAATCAAACCTCCATGATTGTATGCTTGGAATCCACCTTGAGAAAAGGATGAAATGGATCTTGAAGATGCACAAAGGATCTTGAAGAAAGATCACACCATCACGATGGCTAGATCTAGGGTTTGAATGATGAATCTTAAATGCTTGAACCAAATCCCTTCAATGGCTTGAATGCTTGAATCCTTGATCTTCAATAAAGAACTTGGATGGAGAAGAAGACTTGAATGCTTGAATGCTTGCTTGATCACCTTGAGAGCTTGAGAGATGTTCTCACAAAACTTGATGTGAAAATGAGAGAGGATGGCTTCTTTTTATAGTGATCTAGGGCACAATCCTCTAGAGGGGCCACCTTGGGGAATTAAATTCTAATTAGACCTCAACCTTTTAGGAATGGACCTAAATTAAATATAATTTAAGAGTTTACCATTTTAGAGACCAAAACAGCGGACCCATAAGCGGGAAAACAATTATTTCTAAAACCCGACAACCGAAGATCCCGAGACCTTGAAATTTACCCAGGGTCAAAGATGAGCTTGATCCTGACTAGGTCAGGGTCAAGGTCGACTTTGACCCCTTTAGGTTGAATTTGACCTTAAGGGCACATATTTTAGGGTCTCAGTCAGAGTGAGAAATAGGAGGTCCCGGGGGTGCTCGGAGACCTAGAAATGATGCCAGAATAGGGTAGAGTGCCAGGGAGAGGCACAAAATCCTATGATGAATATGATGAACTTTAGGAGGACCTATTTGTAATTCCTACCTAGAAAATAGAGCCATAGAAGAGGGAAATTAAGGAGAATCCTCAAGATCCTAACCCTAATTTCACCTATAATGAAGAAATCAAGTGCAGGAAAGAAGTGGAAAGCGGGGAGAAAGCCAAATACATGTAAAGACCCAATCAAGGTACTTAATATGACCCCAAAACACTTAATCGGAGGGCTAAACACTCTTAACATGGAAGTGCTTCCATTTTAAGATGATACTATATATATATATATATATATATATATATATATATATATATATATATATATATATATATATATATATATATATATATATAAGATTTTAATAAATAAATATATATGGAATGAATTATATTATTGGAAAAATAAGGAAGAGATTCACATAAAGAGAAGAGGATGAAAACAAAGAAAAGAAAAAGAACAATATTCAAGGAAAACAAAGGAGAATAAATGAATACTAAATACTTAAGGAAGTCTACAGAGACTTACGGAAACCTGTAGTACTTAAGGTATGAGATTTAATACACACACACACACACACATTCAGAATATGGTATTCTTTACATATATAAATGATTATAATTGGAATTCATCGAATTACACTATGAGCTTCACATGTATTTTTTAATTGTTTATAAATCTGAATAAAATTATTGTACAAATTTTATGTGGATGATATGGGATCATAGAGAGAATGAATAATGTGTTCATTAAGAGATGGATCCCATATCTGGAGGGGGCTAGAAGAGATTATTATAATTTCCTAGTCTCGAGATTAATATCTCAACAAAAGGATGATACAGATGGATCCCTATATCTGGAGGGGGCTAGAGGAAATTGTGACAGTTCCCTAGTCTTGAGATTGTTATAATGTGATGTAAGAAGTATATATATTGATGGCCAGTCATATGTATATGCTTAGGCTTGGAAAGCATTTAATTGCTTCCAAGAGATTCTTATGGTCAGTGCTCTTGGGATGACGTGTCTATAGCCCAGTTACTTGGAGGGGATCTTATATCTCTTAGGCCAAAAATCGGGAATTCTATGAAGCCTGGCCTGGAGGCAGCTATAAGAATCACAATTCCCCCCTAATTAAAATAGATTAGAGTATGAGTCATATGATTATTACATGTTATTTTGATCTAACATTGATTTTGCAGGAAACAATAAAGGGAGATTATCAAGGGACATTATAAATTAAAAGGAGGTAGAATAATATTTTGGGGAAGATATATTGGAAAGGGTGGTAGTGCAAGGGATAGATACTTTGAGGAATTGGAATAGGGAGAAATAGTGGGTGAAAGGGAAAAGTATCTAAGCATGCAAAGTTAGTTTAGTGAATATAGTGGAGATTAATATGAGGGGAATACTAATGAAGATAAAGTAGGTACTATGGATTGGAGCCAAGCTAATTAGAGAAGAATAATGTGTATAAAGATGAAACAAATTTTTTAAAGTTTTGTACTAGTTGATATGAGAATGGGTAGGTCAATAAGTAGGAAGACAAATGCAATTTAGGCAAAAGAAGCAACAATAGAGAATGTGGAGGAAATAAGGGAAGAAATGATGGGCTGTTTCGCTTCTCTTCTCTCCAAAGAGCAAGATCTAAATCAAGAGAATCAAAACTCCTTGCTGAGATCCATTCCCTCACTGCTGGACTCTAAGGATAATGATTTTCTTAAATCTATTCCTAAGGACAAAGAAATTAAAAGGGCTATTCACTCTTTTGAAGGAGAAAAATCCCCTAGACCAGATGGTTTCCAAATGTTTTTCTTCCAATCTTTCTGTAGTATCATTGGGAAAGATGTGTGCAGGGCTATGAAAGAGTTCTTTGGTTCTAAATCTATTCTTAAAGAACTTAACTCTACTTTTATAGCTCTTATTTCGAAAAGACCGAGAGCTAATGATGTGGACTGTTTTAGGCCTATCAGTCTTTGTAACTCACTGTATAAGATTATGTCAAAGGTCCTCACCACTAGGATTTTAAAGCTCCTCCCTCACCTCATCTCTCCCCAACAGAATGACTTTGTCCCGGGGAGACAAATTCTAGATTCTATTATGGTTGTACATGAGAATATCCATTCATTGGAGAAATCAAGGAAACAGGGCTTCCTGATGAAGCTTGATTTATCCAAAGCCTACAATAGAGTGCACTAGGAGCTTCTATCCAAAATTATTTAGGCTTCTGGTTTTGAACATGGAGTGGTCAAACTCATTATGCAATTGGTTACCACAGTTTCCTCCTCCATGATTGTGAATGGTGGCTCCTCTCCCTTCTTCAGACCTTCTAGGGGGTTGAGGCAAGGAGACCCTATCTCCCCTATCCTTTTCACAATGATGGCTGAAAGCCTGGGGAGATTCATTAAAAAATAGGTTACTCAAGGGCAGATCTCTGGTCTGCAACCTTCTTCAGTGGAGATTAAATGTTCTCATGAACAATTTGTTGATGACATGATTCTTATGGGGGAATCCATTGTCAAGAGGCGAGAAATCTAAAAAAGGCCCTCAATGTTTACTCTAATGCTACTAGTCAACTTATAAACTGGGAGAAAAGCTTCTTGTATTTTTTTAACACACTTGAAGCCAGAATGAATAAAATCTCTTCCATTCTTAGGTGCAAGATAGGGAGGCTTCTTGCCCCTTACTTAGGTTTGTCGTTGTGTTTAAAGCTGGAGGCCAATTTTTGGAATGAAATTCTTGATAGATTCCATAACAAGTTGGCGGGTTGGAAAGGGGCGACTCTTAGCCAAGTTGGAAAAGTTCAACTGCTGAAGGCTACTCTTCAAAACCTTCTAGTTTATGCTCTAAGTCTATTCAAAATTCCTATGAAGTATATTGACCTTATTGAAAAAATTCAAAAAAGGTTCCTTTGGACTGGAGTTGAAGAGAAAAAGAGACTTAGCTTGGTGGCTTGGGAGAAGGTTTGTAAACCTAAGAAGCTGGGGGGGCTGGGCATCAGAAACATAACTAATACAAATAAAGCCCTTCTAGCTAAATAATGCTAGAGGATATTTGAAGATGAAAAAGAATGGAATGCAATAATTAAAAGAAAATACCATCTCACTTCTCTTGAAGGTATTCTACAATCTCAAAATGAAATCCAGGGCTCCTTTGTTTGGAACAGTATAAGCAAGGGTAAGAACCTGATCAGTAAAGGGGCTAGATGGAAGCTGGGAAATGATAGGAAGATTCAATTCTGGAATGACAAATGGCTCTCGGATAAGCCTCTTATACAGAATGAGGAGTGGAATATTGCGATCCAAGAATGTAAAGAGACCATTGGGGAATATGTGAGTGACTACTGGATTAATGAAGATTGGATTGACCTGGGGTTGAGGGATACCAAATTTAAAGAGGTGAATAAACAACTTAACAACTGGTTTATCAGAAAAAATGAGCCTGATGAATTGATTTGTGGCCTTGCTATCTCTGGTAAGTTCTCGGTTGCCTCTGCCTCGGCTCTTCTCATCCCTTTTGAGGATCAACCTTTTTGCGCTCCAGTATGGAATAAAGATCTAATCCCTAAAATTAACATATTTTTTTGGTTGCTTGTTCAAAATAAAATCCTCAGAATGGAAAACCTCATGAGAAGAGGGTTCCAAATGCCTAATAGATGCATCCTGTGTTGTGAAGAAGCTGAGACATGTAATCACTTAATGATCCATTGCTCCTTTGCTAGAGAGGTCTGGGACTCCATCTTTATGTCTTTGAACCTGAAGTGGGTTAAACCTCAAAACATCTAGGACTTTGTCCAACAATGGTAGAGCCCTTTCCATGACAAAAATGCTAAGGATCTCTGGAAACTTGTTTTCCCTCACTTTACCTGGCAAATATGGAAGGAGAGGAACAACAAAATTTTTAGAGATAAAAAAGCTTCATTTCTTTTGGTTGCTAACTCTGTTTCTAGAAGCCTTATGGAGAACTACAAAAGTATTGGTATGAAGGATACCAACTCTTGGAATCCTAATCCTAAGAAGGACTATACCATTTCTTAGGAGAACTTGAAGAGAAGAATTGATCCGAATCCTAGAGACAATGTTATGTGGTCTACTTCTCCCTCGGGTTGGTTAAAAGGGAACTTTGATGGATCTGCTAGAGGAAACCCTAGAAGGGCTAGAGGGGGAGGACTCATAAGAGACTGGGCAAGTAATTGCCTAGGAACTATTGTTGTTCCTTTGGGGATTCAAACGAATCATGTGGCAGAGGTTGAGGCGGTGCTTTATGTGGTGAAGATGGCTAAAGATATGGGTTGTTCAAAATTATGGCTTGAAGGTGACTCCCTCAACATAATAAACTGTATCAAAGGGAATTCTGTGAGCTCTTGGACTATAGCTCATATAATAAACAAAATTAAAATGATAATCAACTCATTTGAGGAATGCCACATCACCCATATTTACCGTGAAGGTAATAAGCCGGCTGACAGGTTGGCAAATGAAGGTACCCAGAGTGATGTCATTAAAATGTGGAGAGGGTAAGAAAATCTAAATGCCGAGATCATAAGTCTAATCACTTATGAAAAATTAATCACAATGAAGAGAAAATTACTTAAAATTATGATGACAAGGATGAAACAATTATCGAGGAGGGCTGCATGTAAGGCGAAGTATGGGATCATTATTTTTCTTTTAATGAGACACAGATTCTGGGTTATTTTAAGTAATCAAAAAAGCAATAGAAAGAAAAGCTATGGGACGAAGATTACTAGTAAGAAGTCAAGCCAGAATAGAAGTAGAAAGCATAACATGGGAGGAGGTCTAAAGAGAGAGGAGCCCTTCGACTGTGAGAAATGGAGATAAGAGAGGAAAGTCTGGAAGAAGCTAAGAAAAGGAGGGGTTACTTAGTACATGGAAAAGCTTCACGGCTATGATAAACATGTAACTTCCTTGTTTTCTGATGGCTGGGTTAGAGGTAAAGTCAATTTATGGGGAAAATCTTTCCCCCTTACTATTTACCTTATGGCCGAAATCACTAGCTTACCCTTGGAGGGAACACATTTCCATAGAGGCAACCATCGGCTAGGTAATGAAGCTTTTAATCTCTTCCCAAAAATTGCTGATGAAAAAGCTCTCATGACTAAAGGTAAAGGGGATTATGTGGATATTACTAAAATTAAAGATTTTTGGGCTAAAATGTTGAAGGTAATGATCGAGTACTTTATGTTCGATGGGCATTACTCCAAAATCTATAACCTGCATTTTGTTTTAGCCAATCACTTTAGGCACAATAAGAGGGATTTTTTTTATACTTTCTTTTGAGCTCTTTGAACAATAGCATAATGGAGAATAGGAAGAAAGAGATTAATCCTATGCTACATGAGGGTTTGATCCTCCTCATTACTGAATATGCAAGGGATATTATCTCGGACCCAATCCCTAAAAGGGTCACTGGCAAAAGAAAGGAGACCAAAAAGGTGGATAGAAAGGCTGAATCCAACAAAAAGAGGAAGAAAAACAAGAAAAAAATCTTTGAGAGTAGTGATGAAGACGACAATAAAAGTGGTAAGGAGAAAGAAATGGTTAGCGGAGATGACACTAATGAAATTATCCCTCTTTCTTAGGGAAAGGGAAGATCCAAGGAAGAAAATGTGGAGGTGGATTCTGGTGATGATGAGGAGAGAGCCCAGGAAAAAGAGGACATGAATCTTGAAAAGAAAGAGTAGGAAGAGGACATGAACGACATTATGGAAGATGATAAGGAGGAAGAAGAAGAAGGTAAAGAAGAGGATAATCAAGAGGAAGAAAAAGAAGAGGAAGGAGTTGAAGAGGAGGAAGAAGATGCCCATGACTCCCCTATTGATTATGATAAGGAAGTTGCTCAGGATTTCCGTACTGAAGAAGAAAAAGCTGAAGATCTTACTGATACTGAGGATGGAAAGGACCTGGCTAGAAAAGACAAAAAGGAGGACACCTTAGGCTTCATAGTGGGTCAGGCTGAAGAGGATAAGGAGGCTGGTCAAAACTCCCCTGCTGTTGATAAAAAAGAAGAGGATCAAAATGAACTTGATGATGGTAAGGACTAGGCTACCATTGAGGAGGGTAATGGCCATAAAGAGGACACCTTAGGCTTCCTGGTGGGTGCTACTAATTTGGAAGAGGTTAACAAAGCTGATGGTTAGGGAACTAATCTGGATTGGATCAATCGGGAGATGTAGGAGATGAAGCTCCACCTTCAGGCTATGGAAAAAACTACAAATACCATGACCACTAAGCTGGAGAAGCTAGAGAATAAGGTTTTGGATAAGGTAAAAAAATAAAAACTAGAATGAGGATATAGTTGCTGAAATAAATAAGATAGTTGACAACAAGGTCAAAGATATCAAGGCTAAAATTAGTACTAGGGTCACCCTTTTACAAAGGAAGAGGCTATCAAAATCAAAGTTGTTCAACTTCAATAGTATAAAAATGACATTTATGTTTAGAATTTGAAGATGATGTAAACTAATTAAATGTGATAAAATGGATGAAGTTTATGTTCAATATTTTTAATAATTTTTTTGAATAAGGATTGATATGTTTTTTAAATTTTTAAAGATGATTTTTTAGTTGTTGAAAAATGTTGAAAATTAGGGGTCTAGTTCCCACCAAAAAATTATATGTAAATAAACATTTTTTCCCCTAATTTCAAAATATGTCATAGATGACATATATATCTAGTGCATGAGGTAATAAAAATTGGTTTGTGACCTATATTTTCTCTTTTATAACAATTCAAATTCCAACTCACTGAAATCGACAGTTTTCATCTCGCAACATATTTTTCATAACAAATTTATCACAATAAAAAAAAGAAATATATATTCTTGAAGAGGATTCTCTCCTCTAGTGCACCATATGTTTTTCAAATTTTTTCAATATGATTTACTATTTTTTTCTTTCTCCAAATCAACATCTCCTTGACTGTTATAATACCTATTTGCAATATTTTTTAATTACAATAAACTATATCTAACTAAAACACTATAAAATCTATATGAGGATATTCTTGACTCTTATCTTTACAAAAGGGTATTTTTTTATTTAAAAAAAAATATCATTAAAATTATTAGGAGTTATTGAAATGCTACTTTTCTAAAATAATTTTATTTTTATGGTAATTGGACCCAAAGTGGTATAAAACATGCATTTAATAGATATTTTCAATTGGAAAAGTTAAAGCACTTATCTAACTTAGCTAGAATGAATCTAGCTAGACCATATGTTTGACCAAAATTAATTTTTAGTTAGAAATACTAAAATTCAGCTGAGCTGATAAGTTAGCCTAAAAGGTGACACCTGATTGTGCTTTTACCTAGTAACAACGGGAACATAATAAATGAGGTCCTGAGTCACAACAATGAAGGACTTAGTGCTACTGTCATGAACCTGAATATGCTGCACAACTATCTAGAAAAATAGCCAGCTGAAAAAAATGACCATTACATTTGATGATGATGCTGGGAATACTGGTCCTGGAATGAGAACTAGAGGGCGCACTCAGAGGAAGATCCTTGAAAAGCCAAAGGAACTGAAGGACCTAAAAGATGCTATCCAGAAGATGGAGGACCTATAGATGAAGGCGGAGAAAATGATAAAAAACAAATAATCTGGTCTGGTTGGCAATTGGGTGTTGCTGGTAGTTTTGCTAGTAACTATTTTTCTTAGTTTTTGTTCTCGTTTCTAGGGTTGTTTTGGGTCCTGCTTTTGTTCTTCCAGCAGACATCTCCTTTTGAAAGACTTTAATGCTATATCTTTATGCTCTAAGTAAATGGTTTCAAGTTCCATTCAAAACCTATTTTTATAGAATGTGGACAAAGGTACTTATACCATCCTTAGTGTTTAGCATGGTCCACCTTAGTGTACTTTCATAGTCAGACTTCATATGCCATTAAATGGACACCTAAATTCAAATATGGGTCCTCTATCATTTCAATCTTGTTTAAAATTGATGTAGGCCTAATTTCTAAGTGTGCTCTATTATTTGTGGCCTTTATGTTCTATCTCGATCTTGAAGCCAACTGTACTCTATAATCTAGCATCACCTAATTGTCTGGGATCTGTGGTCCCAATTTGAGCTTTGGTAGGACATTATGTTCTTGGGAACAAAAAGCTCTAGGAATTTTGTTCATTAATGATTAGGCCCAAATTGGAACCAAGGTCTTGTCTCAGTGATGTAGTAGGATATTTTGATTTATAGTTGGCTTGCTTGAGTTTTAATCCCCAAGATGTTGTGAGAGGTATATAAACACCCCATCTCCTCATTTTGGTAACTATGATCATCATTATCAAGCATTCACATTCACAAGAAAGTATTCAAGTTCAAGCAATCAAGGCAAGTGTTCAAGCATTCAAGATGTATTCTTCTTCTTAAGCATTCAAGGTGTTCTTGTCCATGGATCAAGCTTCTTTCCCTCATTGAAGACCTAACAAATGAGTGTTCTTTCACGGAAGGAGATACACCCATATCTACATCTTCTCAATCAAGCATTGTGGTAAATTACAACATCCATTACAAAGGTTCTATCTTTTATGATTTCCTTTTAGATTTTTGTGTTAAGTCAAAGTTATTGCATCAAGACATTTGATCACATTCAAAGAAGCATTTGTATTATTGAGGTATGATACATTCTATTTTTCATATCTAGCATTTGCTATAAGATAACAAGCTTTCATTTCTTTCATTTTATTTCAAGGTTAATTCAAAATAGGGGTTTGACTAAGGCAAACCCCTCTATCCAACCTTCTTCCTTATTTTTTGTGTATAGGTACAGGTGGCATAGTTATCGAGACTTGATCTGACAAGTCAATGATTTATTAGGAGGACTATAATTGGATTCAGACAAAACACTTGGGTACAAAATGCCTCAAGCTTCTTGTTCCTCAGAACAAAATGCCCAAGGCATTTTGTGCATAGAAAAAAACCTTTCGATTCGGATTATAGGCCAGTATAGTTCTTGGGTCCTCATTTCAAGTCATTATAACTTTCTATATGTTTTACATTAGTTTGTCTTTTTCAAAACTGTCTATATTTGTCCATTCAACCTTCCATTCTACATGATCATCATATCATCCATATGTATCCATTTCAATATTGTAACCAACAAAGGATCATTGAACCACTTAGAGCTTAAGTCCTACTTGAGCCTATTGGGATATCTTCCTTCCAATTTGTACATCAAGAAAAAGGGAATCTCACCACCTTGCATCATTTTTCTTATGGTACATTTTGGTGAACCCGATGTGAAACATTTGTCCAATCCCCAATCACCAAGTTCTAGCGTAAGCGAGGTGAGCACTTTTGGTATGACAAGAAACAATGAAGGCGCTAAGTTAGAAAATGTCATTTGGATAAATGGCTCATTGAGAACAACACACACATATTGATCTTATGCGAGAATAAGGTGAGTGGTGAAGAGATTATTTAAACATTGATGAAAACTATTTGGTGAGGTGGTGAAAGGAAATGGTGGGTGCACTTGGATAAATAAATGGTTTGGATTTTAATTGGGATGATCGTAGGTGGAATATCTTCTTGTCACATGCAACTCAAAATTCCATTCTTGTTAGATGTAAAGGGATTTAGGTGTAGGTTGATTTTATTTGTTCTTGTATATGAACCAAATATACAATTGAAAAGAAGAATTTCATGGGAAGATTTGAGAAAGATTTTACAACTAGAGTAATAATAAATGATGGCTAATAGGAAAGGTTTCAATGCAATTGAGTTTTGATGAAAAACTAGGAGGATCTATTAAGGCTTCAATGGGATCAATTTATTTTGAAGTGTTATCACAAAATTATTACAAGGTATAAAACCAAAGGGGGTGTTTTGCTTGGAATGGTAGAAGATTGGGAGATGAGAATATTAGATGTAGATTGAAACATTTTTTGATGAATTTGAAATGAGTCTCAACTTGTAGAAATATCCACAAAGGCCATACCTTTTGGGGACTCAAACCATTATCTAAATATTTTTAATTTGAATTCTAGGTGTAGATTTCAAACAAGTTTTTCCAAGATGGAATGTATGTTATTTGATTAACTATATTTTGATTCTTGTCTTCAATAAAGGTAGAAAAAGGAGGTTAAGGGTTGTAAGATCCATCCTTTAGAGAAATCAAGAGTGGCAAAGATTAAGGGATTGTCTTGTGGGAAAAAGGAGGCTAAAGAAAGATTGGATATAATTAAAGGGAAGATAGAAAATTGTAATTTCTCTAAAGATCTTAGAGGAAAAGCTAATGTGCACTTTGAGTATATTGAATTCCATTTTTATAATAGAGTAACCAATATTGGATGTAGAAAAACTAGAGTGAAATGGATAAAGTAGAGGGATTGCAATAGGAAGTTATTCCACTTATATTATCATCAAAAGATAAATCAACAAGATAGAGAAAAATGTACTATCATCAAGGATTAAAATGATGAAAATTAAAAACATCAAAGTGCAAGGGGTATGATTTTTGAGGACTTACTGGCAAATGGCAGGGAGGACGTGTTTACCTAAGAGTTCATGCTAAGAATCAACCATTCTATGGTCACTTAGGAGGATAATGAAGCTTTGCTTATTCCTATCTCCATGAAAGAAATCAAGTGGCATTTTATTTTAGAGATGAGAAGGTTTTGATCTTGAATGGATTTCATGTACAAGACTTTTTCATGTTTTGACATCTACTAGGAGGATATTTGGGAGGAAGAAGATGAATGTGTGAAGAAAAGGGCCATGTTGAGGGTCAATAATTTAACCTTTTAAAATCCATAACAACAATAGATATCTCTTAAGGTATTTGGATGATTTTATATTGATAGATTTGTTCAACACAATTCAATTGACCAGGCAAATTAAAAGGGATGACACATTAAAAATTTATATGATTAAAGCTTATTATTAGGTTACAGTATAGAGTTTTGTGAATATTGTTTTTAGAAAGTTAGGGTTCTATAAAATGTGGTACATGATTAGATCAAAAGTTGTGCTTTGACTGTCTTTCTCTTTGTTGATAATTGATCAATCAAGTTAATTCTTTGAATCAAGGAGGGAGTTGAGGCAAGATCCTCCCTTATTACTTTTTCTTATTGTAGTTGAGGTCTTAGGGAGAACCCTAAAGGAGGTGGCTAATAAGAATATTATATATTCCAAATTTCTTTGGATAAAAAATGTTACCTACATTGAGTTCAAGGACACCATTCTTCTATTTGGGGAAGTGACAACCAAGAAAGAAAGAAAATTTAAAAAGGTTTAGGATTTCTTTGTGTAACATAAATAAATGTGGTTAGGAAAACAATAAGGGGTTCTAGGGTGGTTCCCTAATGCAACACCTAACCAATTCTTTATTACATTAGAAGGAAGATGACCCACTAGGCTCAAGCGAGACTTAAGCGCTAGGTGGTTGCAATCATCCTTTTTTTTGTAAGGGGGGAATTGATTAGGGAGATGTAATTGAATAATACAATATAGTGAAAAAAAGACAAAAAATGACAAGTTGTAAAATATACAGTCTAACAAAAAATAGATAGTTTTGTATGAAAATTAGAAATGGGGTTCAAATGTTGTAACTGACTTGCAAAATTGATTTGAAGTTGTTCTCTAGGGAATATGTTTCCCTAATTGACCTAATCTTGGGAGTAGGTCACCTAAGTTGACCTATCCCTTGCACTTTCAATAGTTTTTAGTTGCAACCTATTCGTGAGGTCCTAAACTTCCTAGATCTGATATGGTGTGAATGCCACCTATACCTGCACACAAAAAATGAGAAAAATATTGTGTAAAAAGGGGTTTTCCATAGTCAAACCATAGTTGAGGAATCAACTTTGAAGTAGAAATGAAATTTGCATGAAAGGAAAGCTTGTAAATGTAAAGTAGATATTATATCTACAATGCAAATGTATATACCTTCATAAATGGATATATAGAGATCCCGATTTCAAGGTTAGATGCTTGTAAATTTCTTGAATATAGTTTTATGTATTTTTTGAATCTTAGAATGTAGAGAAGAATCAAGGATAGATCTATAAATACTCCTCAAATATCTACAATGTTGTTATGCTTGATTGTCTCTTGCCTTGAAGAATGGATGGATGAATGAATGTAGATGGATACATGATATTCTTGCTTGATTAAGGTCTCCTCTACTTGGCCATCTTGGGAGAGAAGCTTGCTACAATGGAGAATATTGCCTTCAAAGATTATTTGGATGCTTGAAATCTTTCTTAAGAATGCTTGGATGGGAAATTGTAGGAGAGATCTTGAATTCCAACTTATATCATGTTCAAATGAGGAGAAGTAGGTAATTTATACACCTCTTACAACATTTTGGGGCTCCTAATTTAAAGGAAGCTGACAAGAATCTAGAAATTATGCTAAAACAATGAGACAAACCCCCAATTTTAATTTCAAGGAAAACACCAGGAAATAGGTTGGTTGGAAAACCTATTCTCGGGAATAGGCTAGTTGGGGTGACCTATTCCTCCCAAAAAGTTATGAAATTTTTTTGGGGAGTCAAGAATGCATAGGGAAAGTCAAAAATATAGGTGATGTAGGGTTGGATCAGGCATAATGAATATGAAATCTTGTGAACACTAAAATGAGGCCTAATTGAGAATCTAATCATAGGTGCTTACAATTTAGGACAATACATTTAACCCCCACTTTAGCTAGAGTATGAGATTACCTCATGTTCATGGTAAAGTGGATTAACACATTAGAAAAAAGTTTATAAAGGTCAAGGAGACACCAATCCTCTAAGTGACTGAGGTCCTCATCAAATCCAAAACCAAGATAAATAGAAGAAACACTCGAAAAGGAGAGAGAAAGAGAGAAGATATGACCAACTAGCCTACTAAAGTTTTGACTTACTATGGGCCATGTGAAGAGAAGAGATTGTTGCAAAAGATGGAATTGAAGGTCTAGCAAGTTGTGTTATTCTAGTCAACCCATCAAAAAGGATAACTAAGCGAAGCATTGTCCACTAGAAATAGGATGATTAATAGACATGGCATGATAATGTAATGTAAAGGAGATGGATTTAAGGAAATCATTGTCTCATAGCCCGCAAAAGAAATTATTTGAATTGTTGTGTATGTGTGTGCAAAATGTGAAACAAAGAGCAGAGTGTATGCTCCCATATTAAAGTGATTGCAAACATCTTAACAAAGAGAAATGGCTTTAACAAAGCATTGATGTGCCCACCATACATTTAAACTATGAGATGCCCCCAATAAAGGACAAACCAAGGGAAATGAAGCACGTGACAAAGGGAGCATAAAATGGATCTACTAACTCTAGGGTCAGTATGATCATATGATTTCTCATGTATAGAAAAATTTATGGCAAAATAAACTAGCACCATCCCACAAAGGTAGCATAACTACAAGAAAAATGGAAGATCACATAAGAGATACAGATAAAAGATCTTTTTGGGCCGACATTATAGAGACCAAAAATAATAAATGGTATCTACCATTTTGCATCATCTCCAAGAAGACAACACAAATGCACATTTATGAATGATAGCACATGTATGACATAACATATAGAAGAAATGAGATACAAATAGATGAATTTCATACATGTTGATTCCTTTATCACCTTGTGTTCATAGAGAAACAAGGGTCATTTAAAGAAAGCTAAACATAACATATAGAAAGAAACACATCATAGGGGAAGAATAATACAAACAAACAAAAAACATAAAAGAATCCATTGTACAAGAGGAGCTAGTTAACCATATCACCTACCCTCCCATCTCAGTTGTTATCATTTAGGGAAGGTGGGAAACATGCAAATGGCACAACATCGAGAACAATAGATGGAGCCATCACAAGTTCCAAACAAGAACCATGCTCTAATGATGAGTCACTTTATTGTCAATAGGTGATAGGGATAACTAATGTGCAAATCTAGTAGGTAAGTCATGATTAACATCAATAAGCTCATACCACTAATTCCTACAGGATGGATAAATGGATCTTTAGTGAAATCAATAGTCTCAATCTGAGGCAGAGTGCCCTATCTACCAATTTTGATACCATGAAAGATGTCATTGAGAAAAAGGTTGATATTTAGGTCTTGGAGGAAAATGAATGTTTGCTGGAGAAATTGGAGGAAGAGAGAGCTACCAGAAAGTCTCTAGAGGATAGAGTTGAGAAGATAAATATGAAGAACAAGACTTTTGATGACACTTTGAAGAAAATCCTTTGGAACAACCACAATAGTATGAAAGTTTCTATTGACAACCTAAAGGCCTTGGTGGTTAGGTTTGAGCATACTTATCAGTAGAAAGCCACCGTACATATTGAGCCTGATCGGGAGATGGTTACTGGTTGTTCTTAAGGTCTGAGTAAACACACTCACTCTAGTCTTAGGAAGAAAGCCACCTCTATCCCTAAAGATATCCAAGACCTCAGTGATACTGTGGAGAACATGACTGTGATGGAGGAGGATGTTATGACTGCTTTGAAGGAGTTGTCTTAGGTTTTCCTCATGGTGTCTCTTTGGCTTTGGCTTTTGTCTGTTGCTGTATCTGGTTCTTGTTATGTTTTGTTTCTTCTTCGACTGGTCTTTTTTTTCTACTAATTTTTGGTTTTTGGGTTCTGCTATCTTGTCTTGTTTCCAGTAGTGTTTTGCTTTCATGGATCTTAATGTTTATCTTTTGTAACTATTTGTAAAGGGTTTCAGGGTCCCTTCAAAACCTATTTTTGCCTTTAATAAAAAAAATCAATAAGCTCATACATATCATCATAATTTTTAGAATTAACATCATTTGCATTAGAATCATTGTAATCGTCATCATCAAGAGTATCTTCTTAATCCAAATTAATCACAATAGAATCTCTGATGCGAATATAATCATGATATTTATTTAATTTTATTTTCTTTAGATTAACTTCCTCCCTTGGCCTATGCATGAGTTTTTCAAAGTGAATCAAGACATTAGAAGATCCCTTAGGGGAGGAAATATTTTGGGTAGTAAGCTCATGGGCCCTAGCACAACCTCTATGGTAGTGGTCACAGACACAATAGTTGCATTTGGTTTTGTTTGAAAGATGCATGAGTTGGTTTAGGATCAATCAACATCAGGTCCTTTTCTTCTTTAGGATGAATAATGAAATGAACCTCACTAGGTTGAGATATAGAAGTTATAGGGAATTTTTAGGATATAGGTGATGGGACTGAAGCATAAATATGAGGTATAAAAGGTGTAGGAAGGAGTCTAAGTCTAGGGAAAGGAGATGGGACTACCTAAGGATTGCTAAGTTCACAAATATTTTAGGCTTTGAATTTTTCATAGGATAATACAAAATGATCTTAATGAGGTTGGATTGGTTGAGGCATGTTAAGCCAAAATAAGTCAAGGTCAAAGTTCTCACAACTTGCTAAAATATGATAGAGAGTATGGTTAATCATGATGATTTCTCCAGTATGAAAAATTTTCAAACACTTGTGGATAGGAGAGACAATAGAAATCATGGAAGTAAGCCAAGGAAGGAAAAGTCAAACTTGAAATTGATTAGAAGGTGAGATGACAACAAAGATAAAATTTAAGGATTTCTTACCAACTTGACCTAGAAAGGTATGGAATCATGGGTGGGACAAGTGAAACCATTAAAAGTTTTAATCATCACATCTAATTTGTCATACGATTCATGATGGAGGTGTCTTGTGTAAATATGTTCTTCAATGATAACATTCATCGTGGGAGTAGGAACTATAAGGATTCCATGAGAGGGAAGACCGTTAATCTTCACAATAATTTAAAGAGGATCATCAAGTGCCCTAATAGTCTCGTTAGGATAAAATGTAATGCAAAGCTTAGGTTTTGTTGTAGATTCGGGTTGATCAATAATATTGACAACATTTTTGACCTTAGTATACACATTATCATAATTCAAAATAAAGGGAGAGACAATAATATTGGTAGAAAATAAATAATGGGTAGACTCAATGGTATTGGTAGAATAAGAAGGTAAGTGATCAGTATAGATTTGCAAGTTTTGGTTGGGAAGGGAAACAAATTTGTTTCCTAGATTATTAACACCCTTAACAACTATATCATTAGAATCAATAAGGTCTTGGACAATAGCCTTTAAATGAAAACACTTCTTAGTATCATAACCAAATTGACAATGGTATTGACAAAAGGCTTTGGGATTAAAAGATTTAGATATTTGTTTAGAAAATCAATTGGTTTAATGGGAGAAGTGCTAAAACATTAGCATTAATAAACTTCAACATCATGTTATACAAAGGTTCAAAAAGATGTGTAATATTACGAGATGGTTTAAAAATAGATGACAAAAGAGTCATACCTCTGGATGTTGGTGCTACATGTGCATCAATGTTGTTTGATGAATTGTTGATCTTGACAAAGCCTTTACATTTTTGAAACTTTTGGAATGGTTGGGATGTGGCATCACTCTTATCAACTGTAGCCTTTGGAGTGGTGCTTTCAAATTGAATCATTTTAAGTTGATAATTACAAAGCATTGCACATAATTAAGTAAAAGAAGTAAATTCAAAAAGTAGAATCTTATCTCTAATGTCTTTTTGCAAATTAGAAATGAAAATGCGTTGAACATCAATTTCAGACACATGATAAGAAATCTGAGCATGTAAATGTTTAAATCTACCAATGAAATCTGTCACTTTTTCTTTAACACCTTGCTTACAATGTATCAAATGAGTCAAAGAAATCTTAGGACTGATATTGTTTTGAAATTGTTGAATGAAAGCATTATCAAGTTTTTTAAATGAATCAATAGCACAAGGAGGTAAAGAACAATAACATTACACGACCTTATCTCTAAATGTTCTAGTAAACAATTAGCCATGAGTTTATGATCATGAGAGAAGTCACTACACAATGTTTGAAATATTTTCACATGAGTCAAGAGATCAAATTTTTTAGTATAAGTCTCCAAATGAAGTATTTCCATGTATTGAGGAATAGCTACATGAATGATGTCTAAGGACAAAGGGCTAGCAATATCACAAGTGGGAATATTGAATTTGGATTGAGTCATGGATGTGATTTGTTGTTGCAAGGATGACATGGTTTGAGGAAAACTATTGATAGTGGATTCAGTGGAGAGATTGGTATTAGACATGTGTAAAAGGTTTGGAATGTTATGGAAAATGGAAAGAGCAATGGAATATGAAAATTTCACATTGTTTTAAATAGGCATGGATAATGGTTGATAAATGCACGAGACACTTGGAGGAATGATAGGATTATGAATGCTTCCAAGACTAACATGTTTAATATTAATGTTTGAAATAGATGTAGTCATGAGAGGTGGGAGTTTATGTAGGAACACTAGGTAATGAAGTAGGAATATGAATATAAGTCTCAACACTAATGTTAGGTTGAGAGAGACCAAGATCTTGAGCATAGTCTTTGATTGGTTTAACATTGTTATGAATAAGATGAAAATAGTACTTAAAAAATCAACACCATTATCATCATTGTCGATCATCTTCCTCAAAATTTCTACTAAAGAGATGACTTCCCTGTTAAAATGTTCTTGACCTAACAATTGGTCAAATTTTTCAAAATCATGGGAAATTTTTTGCATAGAAGACACTCTGAAGGTTTCATCTTCATCATGAGAATAGTGAGAAGATGGATTTTAAAAAATAGTGGGAATGTCATTAGTAGGCATGTTGGTATCATCATCAATCCTAAGAAACATAGAGGACTTGGGATCAAAAGAACCCATATATAAGTCTACAAATTCTTCTCACTAGAATGTTATATGTAGGACTCAATATTATGACATTTATGCACAAGGAAAGAAAATAGATATATGTCTAAAGAATACAAATACAAGTGACAAATCTTAAATAAATATGCAAATGCTCATCAAATTTATGGAACATGAATTAAATTAAGTATAACTACACATGAAACCTAATGAACAACACATCTAACCATCAAATCAAAAGTGAAAATGTCGTGTGTTGGGTTCACCAAAATGTAACATAAAAAATGTGGTTAGACAAACAAGAAGAGGTTGTAGAATGGTTCCCCAATGAAACACCTAACCAATTCTTTATTACATTGAAAGGAAGATGACTCACAAGGTCCAAGAGAGACTTAAGCACTAGGTGGGTGCAATTATCCTTCATTTTGTAACAAGATCATTGATCAGGAAGATGTGATTAAATGATGGAAGATAGAGGATAAAATAGATGAAAATGACAAGTTGCAAAATACACAATCTAATAGAAAATAGACAGCTTTGTATAGTAACTAGAAATGGGGTCTATAGCCACTTTCATGGACTAGGTGACAATATGTGTTTATTACATCAAATTATAACAGAGTTAGCATGCAAACTTCAGGTAAACATGTTTGTTGATGTTTATTTGATACGCCTATATATATTGTTATGAGGAGTCAGATGATGATATTAAAAAAATTCTTTCACCTATTAACAATAACATATGTAAGAATGTGTTAATAGTTTTAGGAGTGATAGGGGTCTTGTGTGATCCCCTCCCTTCATTTGATAGGTTGAAGTAATTTTCCTTTCCTCTCATATGGATAGACAACTCATAGTAACAAGTTTATGATATTTTTCTGCATATATTGAGGGTGATAGAAGAGTGATAATGAAAATGGAATTGAATAATTACTATTTTGGTTTTTTAATTTTAATTGTAGAGGTGAGATTTTGATTTTTGGGGTTTCAGACTACCTCAGGGGAGTTAGTTGTGTCTTTAGAGATTTGAAAGAATACTATTATTTTATGAATGAATCGAGTGAACTAGTTGATTACCAGAATTTGTGTGCATCTAAGTTATTTTTTTGGGCCATTAGACTCCTTCCCTAGGATAGCTTATAATGAACACACACACACACACACACACACACCTCTACATATATTGGGCTCTTTTTTTAGGTCAATTTAGAATGAATGCACACATACACACATACATAGAAATAAACATTTATCTTTTTTATTTGAAATATGATCAACAACATGCATTTATAAAATTTTTATTAAGCTATCATGACTAGGAGAATAAGTTTGTGAAATTCACATGAATATGGATAAGTAAGCATACTTGGATTATAATTTTAGAATCATTCTTTGGATATGCTACTATGAGTAGGGAAATCATTCCATGAAAGTTACATGTGGTTGAACTTGGCCAAAGTATACACTTATAAACTAGTAAGCATTCTTTGATTAATTTTCTTTGAGTAGGGGAGTTAGTTTGTCAAAATTATATGGATTGAAAACTAGATGAATAAACATTAATTTATAGATTGAAAATTGTTCTTTGACTAATTTTATATGAGTAGGGGAATTAGTTTGGCAAAGCCACATGAAGTTGAACTTGGTGCAATTGCATCTGCAATAGATTTGAGTTTTGGTGGATGGTATAACCAAGGAACATACCATCATCCTTACCAATAGAGTTCAACTAGTTAAGCTACAACCCTTTTGCAACTTTAATATCTATTATGATTATAAAAAAGTTTAATTTTTGACTTAAATATTCAATAATAGTGTTTTTTTTTTTGCTCGGTAATAAGTTTTGAAATTATTAAAAATATCGGGATTAAACTTGGCATGAACCAAGGATGGATACATGGGAATCCATCTTCCCATGGACAAAGACACACCAAGAGGGGTCCATTAATAGGCCAAAGGCTAAATAGCTCTACTTCCCTTCGTGTGTGAACGCAGAGTCATATCAAGGATCCCATTTTTGCTTTCCATTTTTTTTTTCCTTTAACAATGTGCCATCTCTCTTCCAATCTAGCTACTTCACTTTGCCAATCCATAGAGACAACTAGTGAATCTAGTTCCTGGTTATCTATGCCTGCCATCACATATTAGGACTGACATCCTTTTGCCAACTGATCATCCATCAAATCATGATTCCCACCTGGGTATTTTCTCCCCCTTCCTGCAGGATTAGAAACCTCTGTACTCTGCATAACCACCTCATCACAACCCACAACAACAATACAATCATTATTTACCATGGGTTGCTCCATCTTCTCCTTATTAGGAGACAAATATTGTCGATCCCCAAACACGGCTTGAGAAAAACCCTTATCTACTCTGCCCTTTTCTCATATTCTATAATAGTGTTAATTTCATTCTCAACATCAATATTCTTAAATGATATTGAGTAAGAGTATTTTATTTTTTGTTCTTAATATATGACCTTAGATTTAGTTAAAAGACATTATTTTTTATATTTTATAGGATATTTATTTTACCTGACCATTTCATAATGAATTTGCTTTTAGAAATTGAGCTCAACCACACAAATGGTTCAACTGTAATCACATATTCTTATGTCATATCTACATGCAAGTTTCAAATAAAAATGGTCATATGGAGTCATCTGATCATAAAATGCCTAGATGGATTCAGATAGAATATAATTTTTATTTCTATACTCAATTGTATCTTGGGTATTTCCATCATGTCTTAACCACATACATGTGTCATTCTTTCTAATAGCTTGGCTGCCAAGACATGGATAAGTAACATGACATCAAGAGGTCCAATAATCCAAAGTAGAGTGCACTTATAAAAATCTTAATATGATTACAAACCCAATTTTCAAGCACCCAATTGAACAAGTAGATTATTTCCAAACTATAGATTCCCTTTAGGAATTGAAGCTCAAATGATATACTACATGTAAAGAACAAATGTAGCCTAAAATGACTAATGTGATACTTAGTAAATAATTGATGTGTTAGTATTTGCACCCAAAGTGAAGTATAATTAGATGAATTGGTCCATAGCCCATGTACCTAAAGATTATCATGAATTTATGTGTACTTTCATAGTTTACAATTAACTTGTTTGATTTATATTCTCACTAATATTTATTATGAAAATTTTTGGGATGTTGGTGTAAATAGTGACTTTATCAAACTAGAGAGTTTATAACATGCCAAGAGATAGTCCTATTCACATTACTTAAGTATCCATTTAGGGACTTGTTATCTTTTTTCTCACTTCATCTAGTTGAGATGTGTACTCACTTTTTGAGACATCTAGTAGATACACATTTTTCACTTGCTCACACACTTGTCATGTGTTCTCACGTGTACCATATTTAGAGTGGTAGTCAATCATTATCTTCTACTTTCTCACTTCACTACCTTGCCTATTTATGCAAACTTTCTATGTACATTACTTAGACTCTCATTGTAAATGATACATATTGATATTTGTTCTAATTTCATTTTACTTGTAGAGGGTTGTTGTGCATTTTGATTCTGGTGAAATTTTTCCATGGTATTAGAGTGGTGCTTGTGCATTCCTTCTCACATCTTAGTGGTTTCACAAATAGCTCTATCATGAGAGCATCATAGAGCCAATTTTTTGTCACCATGGAGTTCAAAAGGTCCAAGTAACAAAGAAATACCCTTCATTTCGTGAATAAAGGTAACTTCATTTTTTTTCAAGTTTTTACCCCTATAAAACATATTTATTTCTAAGGATTTTTTTTTTTGCAAAGTCACACTTCGTTGGGATAGGGAAATAATTTTTGGTCAAAAATCCATATTTGGAGACACATTTTTGCCTAGAAACAACCTTTTTTTGGTTCCCTTGTTGTTCTGGCCTCCTTCAAATATTGTAGCATTTTTTCTCTTAACCTTTTAATGCTCTTTTGGGTTGTATACAAGAACAAAGTCGCTTTAATATATTGGGCACAAGAGATTATCACAAAGGCTATTTCAATGTATTCTTCACAAATCTACACCCTTAGCATTTTTATTAATCATTGTCTGTAAATATGTAAGAGCCTAATATTATTATTTCAACAAGGCAACATTAATCTTATGTAGATTACCATGAATTTGGAAAAACATATAGACTTGTCTTAAAGTTCCTTTTTTTAATGACAATTTAAAAAATTATGATTTGTTTGTCTTGTCATCAAACAACACATATTTTCCTAGTAGTTTATTTTCTTAAAAATTCTTTAAAACTATTTTTCAATAGGAAAGTGAGTGAACAAAATGTTAACTAGATTTCACAAAGTTTGTTGTTTATTCCTTGCAAACATGTAGTTTGAATGAAAACTCCATTTAAACTAGTTTTGACATCCATGAATTTTTTCCTCAATTATAAAACTTATGCAATGCTAGTCAATATCATTATGCTCATGGTCTGGGGGTTTGATGTCTTCAATTATTAGAGATGAAACTTAAGGAAAAGTGAAGATCCTACTAATATTATTAAGCTCATTTATGGAAGTGAAATATTTATTCCATGGGAAGATCTTTCTCCTAGGATTTATGTTTGACACCAATACATCTTCCTATTAGGTATTTGTTTAACCCCCTATCTTCTTCATCCTAATTTTCATGCCTTCCACACTAATTAAAATGAACTCCTTGACTGTAGTATGAAGCTATAATGGCCAAGGACTGGAAAATTCCAATAATTTGTAACACTTATTGTGATATTCCCTGTAGATATATATATTTAGAACTACATTAATTCTTATGATGCTTCTAACTTCATTAATGAAGTTTACAAGTATAAACTTTGAAGGATTTTCTTTCTATTGAGAGAAAATACCCTAGACTAAAGCAATGCTAATGTTGATGTCAATCAATAGCACTTATATCCTCTAAGTATGTTATATCCTTATACATGCTTTCAATCTATATTAATATCCCATGGGCTATATGTTAGGAATGGGAACACTGAGAGGGGGGGTGAATCAGTGTTCACTATATTTTATCTTTTATTTTAATCTTTAAACTGAACTTAAATACTTAAGTACTGAAGTGAACATCCACATAAACATGAAACATGAAATCAACCCATAACACCAATATGGTTATGGGGAAACCCAAATAGGTAAAAACCCCGGTGGGAATTGAAACCCACTAATATTCTGTACTAGTGTTTTATGATCCTTGTTAGAAGATCCTTAACCGTGCTAGGAGTTTCTTTACAATATGTTTAGTACAATAGACCTTGTCAAGGGTTGGACCATGTTAGGATTCTTTTACAATAAACCCTGTTAGGGGTGTGGACTCATTGTCCTATAGCTCACTTCTCAAGTTGTGAAGGCTACAATCTTCTGATCTTAGATAAACACTTTATCTACTAGATGAACTGTCACTATGACACTACTTGTCTGATTAGCTCCTTTGATGTGTTGATGCTTTGACCTCTTGCAAAGATTTAATACATCTTATCAATTCTTCACACACTTATTCTTTGCTTATCTCTTCTCTATTTTAACATACTTTTTAATTACAATGGGCGCATCTCATATTTATATGCGCATACAAAACAAATAACTAGGTCGGTCCTTTAACTGATTACATACAACACTTCCAATTGAATTGGCTCAAGTGTGTTTACAAAAAAACATAATTATATGTCAGAAACTTAATTATAATAGGTGCATAGCCTTTACAACATAAGAATATAACTACAAATCAAAATGCCAACAGTCGGTTGCTTACTCTGTTCTTCTCTGCCACACACTGGCTGTGTAACTTCAATTGTATGTAACTTTGTCATAATTGCATATCTGATCATGCACTCATAGAATAAGAATGAATATAGTCTAACCAACTTATCTTCTAGGGCATATACCATAACTTGATTGTACGCACGTGCGCTGATGCTCTGAGCTTTAGGTACTCAGTACACTATCCAATCTTCAACACTTAGCCAATTTTTGATCTTCTCATCGAGTGCGCTAACTACAAACTACTATATGAATTTGTTGCCATAATGAGAACACTATACTAAGTCATATACACCAGTATAGCCAACTTGCCAACAATCTCCCCCTTTTTCATTGATGGCAACAAAGGAATATGGCCAAGTTGCTAACTATTCCTTAATACAAAAAACTTTTGTCTTATATCTCCCTATACATATATTTCTATCTTATATCTCCTTATATATATCTATAACCATATTCTATACATACTCCCCCTTTGACATTAATGACAAAGGTGCTTCAAAACTATATCTACAAATACTTACTGTGAGAGAACATCCATATATGCTATTTGCAAGTTTTGGATCTCCTTCTTCCAAAATGTGATCAGTGAATTTACAATCTAGAGATGGGCGCATAGTGCATATTGTAGCTTCTCCATCTTCTCCAAATCTATACTAGGAAATTTATCATATGTCACCATGGTGGCATCGATCTCCTTGATATTCTAATTAAGTATGTCTAATGAGGGCGCAAGAGCATTCCTTAACTGAGTCTGCCTAGCCCTTATCTTGGACATCTCCTTTTCTGCTTTCTTAATCTTATCTATCTATCCTTGGTAGACATTATTACACATGTTCACATCAATGAATGGATCCTCCACTGATTTCCTTATGCTTTCTATCATAGCTTTAGCCTCTTGTATATTCTTGTATAGATCACTAGTCAATTTGTCTTGGTTCATACGGTCTTCAATGATCTTTTTGCCCTTTGTTGCAAACTCCTTCAAGGATGTTTGACTAGACTTTAGTGAGCTCAGGTCAAGTGCATAGTTTCTAACCAATTCACTGAGCCTTTTCTTCAAATACTTCTCTTCTACAGCTAGGGATGCAGATTCTTCCAAGCTAGAGAAATTACACTTGAACTATGAAATAACTGTACTCACATCATCAACAGAGTGTACCTTGGACACCTTCTTGTCTGCTGGTAACAAGTTGTTTAAGATGTTTACTAATTCTACATGGATGGTATTCCTCATTACCTATTTCTCCTTGGCTTTCTCCATAGCTAAGATGTTGAACTTGACCAGGTCTTCTTCTCGCCATGAATACAAACTAGTTGTGTCAGGTGTCAAACTTGACAAAAATGTTGCTGCGGGAAGTGGAGTGATAGGAGTACTATCCATAACTTCCTCTTTGACTCTTATTGTCATTGGTTCATTTTCTTTTCTCTCTACTTCTTTTTGTTTTTTAGCTTCTTTTTCTATTACTTTTTCTTTTCCTTCTTCTTTACTTTCTTCCATCTTTTCTTCTTCTTTTTCATCTGTTATATCCTCAATCAATATTTCTTCTTGATGAGTGGGAGCAGTGTTACTACATAAGTTCTCAGCCTCTTGAGTGCTTAAAAATGCCTCTTCAAACTTGTCTAGATCCATATCTGTGGCCACCATAGTAACTTTTATATTGTCAATAAAGATAGAATCATCCTTGAGCATCTCTGTTATGGGCGCAAAATTATCTTCTTTTGATATTGTTTCAGCTACAGGCGCTGAGTCCCAGGGACCTATCATAGGTACATTAGTAGTCTCTGAATCTTTTGCAACCATTGTGGGAACTTGAACTTTGGGCCCAGTAGCTAGATACATGTGCCTATTCATGAAGACCTTCTCGAATGCCTTCTCTATTTCCTTAGCCACTAGTTCATAGTTTTTGTCCGTTATATGTAGGGTCCTTGACTTTGTTCTGAGATGTGGCTTTACTAGATCTAACAACAGAGATTTCTCCTTTAGAGAACATACTGGAAGGGTTTCATCTAGAATCTTTTCTCTTATCCTTAAATCCTCTTCAATGGCTTGTCTCTTTTGGAATTCTAAGATGTTCCACACATTATCAGGGATCATAGTCTTCAGTTCTAAGACCGTCTTCTTAAATTTGAACATATTTTTGACAATAATTCCATGTATCTCTAATTTTTCAATCTCACTATATTTCTCGTAGAACTTTCCTAATTGATCAATTCTGCCTTCATCAACAATTCTTGTATTTAACACGCTAAGACTAGGTTTGAAACTTACTTCAGGAGGTGTTTGAGTGTTCCTTCTGTTTCTTCTTACTCACGAGGATGGATGACCAATGCTAATTTCTTTCTTCCTCTTAGGTATTTCCTTATACTCAGGAGGAGTAGTAAGGTCAATGGTTTCCTTAGGCGTAGAAGGAGTCACATCAGTTTACCCTTCAGAACATCAGATTTCTCAATTTTTACCTTCTTCAGCTTAGGATCTTCTGATTTTGACTTCGATATTGATGCGCTCTCAATTTCCAAAGCAATCTTCTCTTCCCTTGCTTTGTCTAGGTCTACTTGAGACACTCCATGAATTCTCAAGATCTCTAAGGTAACCTTAGCAACCTTCCTCTTTGTTGCTACGTTGTTTAGAACAACATCAGCTTCTCTTGTTTTCTCTTCACAGGTTCCCCATCTTGGCTCATTAGCATCTTTAGGGGTTGTAAGCAATACTTGTGCATATGATTCTAGGACTTATTCATCAACTTCATACCCAAGTGGATGGATCCAGTTTGTCCTTGGTTCAACTACCTCCATGCATGCTGTGTCAGTCTCAACCATAAAACAAATAGTATCCGTATACTTTTCAACTATCTTCTCTGGAATTTTGAATCTCATCTGCATCTTAACCCTGAATGTCTTCAACTCTAGTGTCATGTAATCTCTTAGAGTGCTCTCAGTAGATGCCTTGAAGGATATCTGTGGCATAGTAGGAATAGTCCTGTCAAGGTATAAATATGACACCTTTCCAACAATATGGAAGTACATATATATGATCAAAGACCCAAATCTGAATATCTTGGTCTTATCATGCTTGATGACCTTAATGTTATCTATCAATTGTGGGCATAGGATCTCACACAAATTGAAATCTCCATTCCCTTTCACAAGTTTTATGGCTACAAGAATTGTAGCCACAGACACACTTTTTACCCTGTTGGTGTGTTGGAACCTGTAACCTAGTATCATGTGTTGGACTACAACTGATTTGGAATCTGATTGAAGAATCTATGATTAAAGATCACTGAGGAGTTTCTGATTAGATATGTAATATGATTAAATCAGTATTATGTTTTCATTCATGTCAACTAGCTTGACAACACTTATCTTGTAAGTTACTATACCGAGACATCTGAAGAAAGGTGAAAGAGATGAAGAACAAAGAAATATACATGGGAAAAGATGTACATGACAGATGAGAATAAGGAACACATTGAGTAACTTGTTGATGAGTCTATGACTTGATGATATTGACTTTATTATGTTGCATTCATCTATGATGAAGTATAGAGCTAAAAGACACAAAGCAGTGTTGTCGGTAAATGAAGTAATTCTAGTATACACCGATGAAGTGTAGTGTATACCGATCATAGTATTAACTGAGCAGTGTTCACCGACTCATTTATTTGTTAACCGAGTAGAACAGAATGAACTAAATGATTAGTTTAGCCGATAAGATTGATGAGCTATAAAGTACCTTGATTTCAGTGATAGCAGACAATGTTTGTTATGAAGATCGACGGCTAACAAAATTAAAGGAAGATCTAATGGAGTAGATTGAAATGTGTTATTGACACGTCAGTTGAGAAAGTTTGAAGTGGAAAAATCTATGAATGTGATTAAGCGGCAAAATCTGATGGTGGAGAAGAAAACAATTTACTCGTTTGTATAAGAGACTAGAATTTCATTATGGAGAATGCCGAAAGAAGCAGAAATTGTAGGAATATCACGTGAACAAGGTTTTCATGCTTTTTGATCATACTGGTTAAGTAAGAACTGAGCTGCAGAACAATTACTGAGCTACAAAGAGCAATTACCAACGGACAGTAAGTTGATACAGTATTGAATCTGAAGTGTAATATTGGTCAGAAGGATTTGTTAGGACTGAATATTGATCTGTAATTTGCAATTGAAGTTGTATTAAGGCAGGTCATTTACTGTTACATATTCAACCATTGTATATAGTCAAAATCTCTTAACTGAGTGGACTCTGAAAGTCTTATGATGTATCATTCATAGAATCCACATTGTTATCTTGTCAACCCCATAGTGAATGTTGGTTGGACAATAAATTCTAGTCTAAAATCCTCTAACAAGGTCACACCTGATAGTGTGTTTGTAAACCTTTAACAGGGTTGGGTCTTAACCGACCTCACTTCAGAAGAGTGAACAATTTTGGGTTGCCGGTCCCAAGTGGTTTTTCCCTTTACAAAGTTTCCACGTTAAATCTCTTGTGTTATGTGTTGATTGTGATATTTGTTTGTTATCATACTTTGCATGTTACATGTTAGATTTGATCGGTAACTATTATAGTTTTAGACTGGTAATTGGTAAAAGCACAGACAATGAAAGTAATTAGTGTTTACTGAGGAGCATAAATTAAAGAAGTTGTTCTGAATTATACATTTTTTTTTGGGACACTAGATAACTGATTCACCCCCCTCTCAGTTATTCTAACAATTGGTATCAGAGTGCTGGTTTCTTAGAATGAAGTTTTAAGGACTTCAGCAAAAAGGTCTCAAGATGTATAAGAGGGAAGTACTGAAGCTGAACAAAGAGAACTTCACAATATGGCAAAGTAGGATGAAGCTGCACATATCTAGAATTGGGAATTCTGCACTAGATCTGATGGAGAATGGCTACATACAACCGCCCACTGGTCCCTTAACTCTTGATCAACTGAAGGACAGGCATGAACACAATATCACTATGATGGAACTTGTTGCTACCTGTACTGATGCCAAATTTAAAGACATCAAGGGTTGTGATACTGCTAAGAAGATGTGGGACAAGTTAAATCTGATATATAGTGGAGATCTAAATGTTAAAAGAGCCTGAGCTAAAAGCCTAAGAGGCAGATTTGATGATATGAGAATGAAAGAAGGTGAGAACATTATACAATACTCAAATAGACTAAAAGAGGTGGTACATGCTATTAGAGCATCTAATGGAGTGATTAATGATGAAACAATGATAAGCAAGATTCTCATAACTTTGTTGCCAGTTTATGCAATTAGGATCTCTGCAATTCATGAAACAAGAGCTACATCCAACCTTACTCTTAACACTCTGATTGGTAAACTTACAAATTTTTAATTAAACAACTTTGATAACAGTGTTGTTCCTTTTGTTGAATCCGCTTTCATGTCTTCTTTGAAGATTGGAAAGTCTAGTAGGAATAGTAAGAATTATGATAGTGATAGTAATACTGATGATGAACTTGATGAGCTTGAAGCTCTTATGGCTAGAAGATTGCCCAAAGGAAAAGGAAGGTCTATAGGTAAGCTACCTTTGGCATGTTTTAACTATAAAGAAGTCAGTCACATCGCTGCTAGATGTCCTCAGAAGAAAGATGATGATAGATCCAAAGACTGATCTGAAGGAAGCTATGGGAGAAGAGTCAACAGAGGCTACCGACACAACAACAGAGACAACTGAGATGATAAAGGCAAAAAGGTATGTTACATAGCCGAAGATATTGAAACTGATTCTAATTCTGATGATGATATAGAAGTTGTATTTGTTGCTATGAAAGATGACTCAGAGGAAGAAGAGAAACATGAAGAGACAACACTAATCTCTAAATTAAGCAGAAATGATGCATGGATCATAGACAATGGCTATACACATCATATGACTGGTGATGTAGAGAAGTTTGATCATCCTGTTGAATATAATGGAGGATCTGTGAGAATGGGAAATGATGCACCTTGCATGGTAAGAGGTAAAGGTTCACTGATGATCAATGACAGAATACAATGTGAAAATGCATACTGGGTAGATGGATTGAACTATAATTTGTTAAGTGTGGCTCAACTGAACAATTTAGGCCATCGACTGGCTTTTGAGAGCAAAAAGGTGAAGATCTATGATGATGGAGGAAGACTTGTGGAAACTGGTACACAATCTAGAGGTAATCTATTCTATCTTGATATGGATCAGTCTTCTTGTTTGTTAATAAAGGATGAAGATGCTTGGTTGTGGCATAGAAGGTTATGCCATGTGAACTTTGACAACATGATCAAGATTAGTAAAAAGAAAAGAGTTAGAGGATTGCCTAACTTGACAAAACCTGATCATGCCATGTGCCATGAATGTCAGAAAGGTAAGATGACTAAGTCTAGCTTGAAAAGTAAAGACTACTCAACAAAGAAGATACTTGAGTTGGTTCATACCGACCTATGTGGTCCTATGAGGACTCAGAGCTATTCTAGTGATAGATATTTTATTCTTTTTGTTGATGACTATACTAGATTGATGACTATTATGTTCCTGAAAGAGAAATCTGAAGCCTTTAAAATGTTTAAGTGGTATAAAGCTAAGGTAGAGAAAGAGACTGGAAAGGAAATAAAATTCCTAAGATCTGATAGAGGAGGTGAATTTATCTTTGATGAATTTACTAATTTCTATAATGAGCATGGAATTAAAAGATAGGTCTCTGCCCTGAGGACACCTCAGCAAAATGGCATTGTTGAAAGAAGGAACAGGTCTATAATTGACTGTGCAAGAACATTGATGATACAAAAGAATGTTTCTCAGACATATTGGAGGGAAGCTGTTAGCACAGCTGTGTATGTTCTTAACCAAGTACAACTGAAGAAGGACACCAATCGAACACCTTATGAGATATGGTTTGGACACAAACCTACTGTAAGTTATTTTAGGATTTTTGGAAGTAAATGCTTTATTTTGAAAGATGAAAGAAATGGAAAATTTTATTCTAAAGGAGATGAAGGGATATTTCTAGGATATTCCTCTACAAGTAAATCATATAAATGTTTGAATAAGGTTACAAATAAGATAGTTGAAAGTACTAATGTTCATGTTGATGAGTTTGATAACAAGAACATAGAGGAAATTACAAAGGAACCAGAAGATTATGGTAGATTCACTTACATTGAACATCTAGAGTATCTACCGACGCCACAAGTTGTGACAACCGGTTAGTAGGGAAACAATATAGGACAACAGGCAACACCAACCAATGAACAAGATGGAGCTACTAAGCAAGGAAATGACCCTGAACAGGATGAGCAAGAAAGGAGAAATAAAGTTCTGGCTAGTTTTGTTAGAAGACATCATCCTGAGACAAATTATTGGAGACAAACATGCTGGAATGCAAACTATAAGCAAAGCAAGACAAGGTATATGTCTAGTTTGTGAATTTGAACCTAAAAATGTGAAAGTTGCATTAGATAATGAAGAATGGGTTAATGCAATGAAGGAGGAAATAGAGAAAATAGAGAGGAATAAAACCTAGTCCTTAGTACCCTGACCTAAAGACAAGAATATTATCAGTACTAAGTAGATATTCAGGAATAAATTGAATGAAAATGGTGAAGTCACAAGAAATAAAGCTAGATTGGTATGCAAGGGATATGCATAGGAAGAAGGCATTGACTATGGTGAAACATTTGCACCTATTGCTAGATTGGAAGGAGTTAGAATGCTACTTGCATATGCTGCACACAAGAAATTCAAAGTCTATCAAATGGATGTGAAGTCAGCATTTCTGAATGGTATACTTGAAGAAGAGGTCTACATCGAACAACTTGAAGGATCTGTTGATCCTGACAATAAAGACATGGTATGTAGATTACATAAATCTTTGTATGGTTTGAAGCAAGCACCTAGAGCATGGTATGAAAGACTGCACACTTACTTGTTAAGTATTGGATTTGTTAGAACAAGTGAAAACAATAATCTGTATATGAAAGGTGATACTGATGATACTATTATCGTTGCTGAAATATTTGTTGATGATATTATTTTTGGAGGCTCAAAGCTTGTCTACAAGACATTTGTTGATGAAATGCAAAAGGAATTTGAAATGTCTATGTTTAGAGAGATTAAGTTCTTTCTTGGACTACAAGTGATTCAACAGAGTGATGGAATATTCATCACACAATATAAATACATAAAGGAAGTACTGAAGATATTTGGCATGGAAGATGCTAAACCTGTGGGAACACTAATGGCTACTAGATGCAAATTGACAAAGGAGGATGAAACTAAAGAGGTAAACCAAACACTTTACCAATCCATGATTGGTAAGCTAATGTATGTAGTTCACAGTAGACCAGATATAGCACATGCTGTGGGTATTGTTGCAATATTTTATGCTAATCCTAGAGAATCACACATGATAGCTACAAAAAGGATCTTAAGATACCTGAATAAAATAGAGAATTATGGATTATGGTATCCTAAGGAAGGGAAGTTTGAACTAAAAGTTTACACCGATGTTGATTGGGCTGGAAATGTGGATGATATAAAAAGCACCACCGGAGGAGCATTTTTCTTTGGTGAAAGACTTGTAACTTAGACAAGTAAAAAGCAAGCTTGTATTTCTCAGTCTACAGCTAAAGTAGAGTATGTTGCTGCTACTACTAACTGTTCAAATATTGCATATATCAAACAAGTTTTGGAAGGGATGAATGAGGTAATCATTGACCCGGTGATTATATATTGTGACAACACTAGTGCTATTAATATCTCAAAGAATCCTATGATGCACTCTAAGACAAAGCATATATCTATTAAGTATCATAACTTAAGAGAACAAGTGTAAGAGAAGCAAGTGAAGTTAGAATTTGTCACATCTAAAGAACAACTTGCATATATTTTTACAAAGCCTCTACCGAAGGACACATTTGAATACTTGAGGACTAGACTTGAGGTTCATCCCCTGTCTATCGGTCACTAAGGTGATCTGATTGTTGCATTAGCCTACTTTTATTAGAAGATCATTCATGTTGATTAAGTTCACACTTTGATTCATTTTCAAGGTTGTGATTAAGTTTGGAGAACTTGAACCGATTGGAATATCAGTATATTGAGATACAGAGGATGATAGAATTGATTGTTTATTTGTTTCTTTGGCATTGCTGTCAAAGGGAGAGATAAATAATATGAAAAGGGATGAAAAGGGACAAGCACCGATGAGAATTATCTAAGGGAGAGACAATCTGAATGAGACAGAGTATTGAAGATTAGTAACAAAGAACTGAAAAGATCACAACTGCAGAATGGTAAAGCTGTAGTATCTAATGTTGTTTAGTAATGTAGTGATTAAACATATTAAGTCTATTTAACTTACAACATTTTGTTCACAAACTAATTTGGAATCTAATTGAAGAATCCGTGATTAAAGATCATTGAGGAGTTGCTAATTAGATATGTAATATGATTAAATCAGTATTTTGTTGTCATTGATGTCAACTAGCTTGACAACACTTATCTTGTAAGTTACTATACCGAGACATCTGAAGAAAGGTGAAAGAGATGAAGAACAAAGAAATCTACATGGGAAAAGATGTACATGACAGATGAGAATAAGGAACACATTGAGTAACTTGTTGATGAGTCTATGACTTGATGATATTGTCATTATTATGTTGCATTCATCTATGATGAAGTATAGAGCTGAAAGACACAAAGTAGTGTTGTTAGTAAATGAAGTAATTCTAGTATACACTGACAGAGTGTAGTGTATACCAATCACAGTATTAACCGAGCAGTTTTCACTGACACATTTCTTTGTTAACCGAGTAGAATAGAATGAACTAAATGATTAGTTTAGCCGATAAGATTGATGAGCTGTAAAGTACCTCGATTTCAGTGATAACAGATAATGTTTGTTATGAAGATCGAGGACTAACAAAATTAAAGGAAGATCTAACAGAGTAGATTGAAACGTGTTATTGACATGTCAGCTGAGAAATTTTGAAGTGGCAAAATCTATGAATGTGATTACGTGGCAAAATCTAATGGTGGAGAAGAAAATGATTTACCCGTCTATATAAGAGACTAGAATTTCATTATGGAGAATGCCAAAAGAAGTAGAAACTATAGGAATATCACGTGAACAAGGTTTTCATGCATTCTGATCATATTAGCTAAGTAAGAACTGAGCTGTGGAACAATTACCAAGCTACAAAGAGCAATTACCGATGGACAATAAGTTGATACAATATTGAATCTGAAGTGTAATATTGGTCAGAAGGATTTGTTAGGACTAAATATTGATCTGTAATCTGCAATTGAAGTTGTATTAAGGTAGGTCATTTACTGTTACATATTTAACCATTGCATACAGTCAAAATCTCTTAACCAAGTGGACTCTGAAAGTCTTATGAGGTATCATTCATAGAATGAACATTGTTATCCTATCAACCCCATAGTGAATGCTGGTTGGACGATAACTTCTAGTCTAAAATCCTCTAACAAGGTCACACCTGATAGTGTGTTTGTAAACCTTTAATAGGGTTGGGTCTTAACCGACCTCACTTCAGAAGAGTGAACAATTTTGGGTTGTCGGTCCCAGGTGGTTTTTCCTTTTACAAGGTTTCCAGGTTAAATATCTTGTGTTATGTGTTGATTGTGATATTTTTTTGTTATCATACTTTGCATGTTACATGTTAGATTTGATTGGTAACTATTATAGTTTTAGACTGGTAATCAGTAAAAGCACAAATAGTGAAAGTAATTAGTGTTTATCGAGGAGCATAAATTAAAGAAGTTGTTCTAAATTATACAATTTGTTTTGGGACACTGGATAATTGATTCACCCCCCTCTTAGTTATTCTAACATCATGGACATCAATTTGATGTCATCTTTCTCAATAGGCTCTATGGTCATTCTGTGCCTATCACTTCTTGACTTTCAGGTTTTCTCAACAAGTTTTCTCACATCTTTTTTGACTAGAAGAATGGCACCTATTTTAGAGTGGCCTGTTGTCTCATGAATTAGGTCACTAGTAATTCTGATTAACACTTCACCTATCCAAAATAGGTCATCATGAATCCTACTTAGTAGAATCTTGATCCATTATGATTCATAGAACTCATATTTTGTAGCATACTCCACTATAGGGTGATTATTCCACTGTGCATACTCATCCATGAAGGTTTTGTCTAGTTTCATCATTGTTTCCATGTGTGCCCTTAATCTATCCAATCCTACTAGCTCTTTCTTAAAGTATATGTATGCCCTAATGTCCTCAACATGCATAACACCCATAGGCATGCAGGAGAATGCCCCTTCTAGGTCATCCAAGGTGGATTTAAATGGGTGCCTCTTGAATACATATCTTTTCTTCTCTGCAACATCAAATACTATATGAGTAGCCATCACTTACTTGGATATCACTTTCCAAATGATCTTGAAGACTTCTTGAATTGGTGCGACGAACTAGGGTTTCTGCAACCAATCAAACGCACAACAAATCACTTGATGAATCAAACTGAAATCCTTCTCAATAAAATTCTAGGGCTCTTTTGCACTCCAATCACTCTGAATTCAAATCCAATGAGAGATTTACAAACTTCTGTGTACTTTAAAGTAGAAAATATACCATTAATGCTTGTCGTGTAAACCAGGTTGTCACTTGAAAATTTCTATCTTTCTTTTTGCAAATAATCAGCTAGTGTGCTCTTGCACATAGGTTCTACTAGTCTCCAAAGGCTTAAGTCCAAAGGCGCATACTCTGAAAGTGAGTATACTAGCCGTGCAGGGGTCTAGAGCTAAACTAGCTCCCCCTATTACCCTGAGGGCCATTCATCCTGATGTAGAGGGTGTGTCCACTATGGATGCATCCAATGCATTCTCATCAACCTTATCCTTCTTCACCTCTGACCAAATCAAGCTTGCATCCTCTGAAGCTTTCACAAAATTGACTTCTCCTTCGGTATCCAAAACTGGTTCTTTAGGCTTTTTAGGGCTTTCTTGAGCTTGCGTCCTTGATCTACAAAACTTTGAGATGTGTCCACCTTTGTTACAAGAGTGACAAATGACTTGAGGCCTTATATTCCTTGGCGCATTGACATGGGTCACCATTTTACATTGTCTTGCAGAGTGACCATTATAGTTACATATCTGACATGTAACATTTTGAGAACTTCTTACATTTGGCTAATTCTGATTTCTTTGATTATGCTGAGTCTTGTTCTTATGACTTGTCTTAAAATTCATAGCTCTATGACCAAATTTATTGCATGAATAACAGTAACCATTGAAAGGTCTTACCTCTATACAGATCCTTGCTATATGTCCATGCTTGTTACATGCATAACAAGTTTTATCTACTGGCTTGTGCTCATTCTTGGATGGTTCAACATGATCTTTAGGGTGACTTCCAGTCACCTTAGCATCTGAGGTGTCTTTTGATGCTTTCATTCTTGCTCACATGTTGTCAATCTGATTTTGTGCTTCATTGTATCCAATGCACCTAGTATCTCCTTTAACTCTTCTTGCATACAACTAAGATTCTATCAAATCAAAACTGGTGTGCAATTTATCAATGTGATTCTTTGCCTCTTTCAATTCAGATTCGAAGCTTTCTTTGTTGTTCCTTAGCTCCAAGATTTCCATGTTTGATTGCCTCAATTCTTCATTCAGTTGAAGGTTCTCTTTGATCTGTTCATCATAGACTTCCTGATTATTAGTCAGCTTATCATCTAATTCTTCAATCTGTTCTTTTAGAGATGAATTTTCTTAACTGAGATTTTTTATCATAATCCCTAAATCACTGGTAGAGCATTCTTTCAAATTTTTTCTTAGCCTTTTGATGACTACTTGAGCATCACCGACTTTTTCTTTAAGTTCTTCAATTTCTTTTTTAGATCTATCCAGGTCTTCAAGAGCAGCTTCAAGATTTCTTTTTAGATGTTTCATTTTTTATTTGTCCATGATCTCCTCAAGTGGTTAAATGCTGAGGACCAGAGCTCTAATACCAATTTTTAGGAATGGGAACACTGAGGGGGGGGGGGGGGTGAATCAATGTTCACTGTATTTTATCTTTTATTTTAATCTTTAAACTGAACTTAAATACTTAAGTACTGAAATGAACATCCACATAAACATGAAATCAACACATGACACCAATATGGTTATGGGGAAACCCAAATAGGTAAAAACCCCCATGGGAATTGAAACCCACTAATATTCTATACTAGTGTTTTATGATCCTTGTTAGAAGATCCTTAACCCTGTTAGGAGTTTCTTTACAATATGTTTAGTACAATAGACCTTGTCAAGGGTTGGACCCTGTTAGGAGTCTTTTACAATAAACTCTGTTAGGGGTGTGGACTCACTGTCCTAGAGCTCATTGCTCAAGTGGTGAAGGCTACAACCTCCTAATCTCAGATAAACACTTTAACTACTAGATGAATTGTCACTGTGACTTTTCTTGTCTGATCAATTCCTTTGATGCACTGATGATTTGACCTCTTGCAAAGCTTTAATACATCTTATAAATTCTTTGCACACTTCTGCTTTTCTTATCTCTTCTCTATTTCAACATACTTTTTAATTACAATGGGCGTATCTCATATTTATATGCGCATACAAAACAAATAATTAGGTCGACCCTTTAACCGATTATATACAATGCTTCAAATTGAATTGGCTTAAGCATGTTTACAAAAAAACATAATTATATGTCGGCAAATTAATTACAATAGGCACATAGCCTTTACAACATAAGAATATAACCGCAAATCAAAATGCCAATAGTCAGTTGCTTACTTTGTTCTTCTCTACCACACACTGGCTGTAACTTCAACTATCTGTAACTTTGTCATACTTGTATATCTAATCATGCGCTCATAGACTAAGCATGAATATAGTCTAACCAACTTATCTTCTAGGGCACATACCATAACTTGGTCATATGCACGTGCACTGATGCTCTAAGCTTCAAGTACTCAGTACACTATCCAGTCTTTAACACAGCCAATTTTTTATCTTCTCATCGAGTGCACTGACTCCAAACTACTATATGACTTTGTTTCCATAATGACAACACTATACTAAGTCATATACACTAGTATAGCTAACTTGCCAACACTATAATGTGGGATTTTTTATCCAAATTTTGAATATGTTTCTTTGATCAAGAAGATATCCAAATAATGGAAAAACTAGGGTTTGATGCTTATCATTTCTAAATTTCCCGGTCTAGATTGATTCTAGATATAAATAAATTGAATCTCACTATCTAAACTTGAATATTTGATAGAGAAGATGTTGATATGGTTAGTTTCCATTGTATTATAGAGGGCAAATGAGTTGTCAACACCGAAGAAGAGGAGCACTACAACAATCTAATTAATAGGCTTTTGGAAGTTGGTAATAAATATTTCTTGAGAGGATGTACATTGGGCTCTCATTGGGATGTATATAATCACATAAAGCATTTATATTGCAGATTTTCTTTTTAGTTCTTGATTTTCTATTTTGATATTGGTTTCATGGTATACCAATTTAATGGTTTATGAATCCTTAGTTTCTACTTCCCTTGTCTCTTATAAATATTCGTTGACATTAATAATGTTTTCAGTTTCATTGTTGTAATTTTCTATTACCATCCAAACATTGAACCATATGCGACTCTCAACTACTTTGACATTCCACAAATGTTACAAATTGAATATTGTGGTTGGTTAGAACATTGGATTGTGTGAGGCCTATACCCTAAGCTTTGATTAAATGTAACAATCAAGTACATTTTAGACAATCAAATGTTTTAGATTTAATATTTCTTGATTACATTATGTAAGTTTTTTTTTCAATATTTCAGATCAAGCTCCATGAATGAGCAAGTCAGATAATTATATAAATTTTTTAGGATTTTGTACAAAGATGATGTAATTTTTTGTGTCTTTCTATAGAGATGATTTTGCAAACCATGGAAAGGTTTGCTTCAAGTTTAAGTTATTTAGGGATATATTAAAGCATTGGATCATAATAAATGAACCTAAAGTATAGGAAAGAATAGGAAATAGTCTTGGAGATTGTCATATACCTGTATGCACCCAAAAATGGTCGCCTAGACTTTGGACCCCATTTATTTGATTTATCAATCCTGAATCATTTTGATCATTAATCAATATTTTCAACATTATCAATCTCTTGATCAAATCTTAGTTTCGATCATATATTGGATTTTTATCCTTGGGCTAACCATTTATCCTAAGTCTTTATTTGATTAAAAGGAATATTTCCTCCCCTTTCAATTAAATAAAAAGCCCCACTTTCCTCTTATCCTAAGTTGCACAAATAAAGCATTATTCCTATTTTATAAAAAAGGGAAAAAACACTTTTTGTCTCACATGAGGCTCAAAAGTCAACACTTCACTCTCATTGGAGGATACTTGTGCACATGGATTGCTCCTCTTTCAAGCTCCACCGCTGATTAAGACTTTTTGCCTCTTAATCTCCATGGTCCATTTCTCCTCATTTCTTATAAAAGGAGAGCTCTCTCCTTCATTTGCATATCCTTGTTTTATGCTATTGTTATGCTGCAGGTTTTGGAGCTCTCTTTGAAGACACTCAAGCTTTGAAGCCTTGACATTCTTAGTTGCATTTCATAATAGTTTTGCTTTCATAGTTGCATTCATGGCATTCTTAGTGTAGATTTCCTTTTATGCAATCTCACATAGTCTAAATAAGAAAGATTTGTAATCCATTGCTATTTCCTTTCATAGATTAGTTGCATTGTACTTCCATTTTCATAGCATAGCTTGCACATTTGCATCTTCATCTTAGTTGCATTGCATTGCATTTCATATTGGATTCTTGGAGATATTGGCATTGTTTCCCTTGTCTTCATTGTGAATCTCTCATTGTATGGTTGACTAGCAAGGTCACTTTCTTATAGCTCTAGCTGAGAGCAAAACTCATAGTCCCTTGCAACTCCATGCATAGAGAGCTATGAGCCGCTTTGTGAGGCCTCACTCTTGAGTAACCTTGCATGTAATGGTTCATAGTAGCTTGCATTTTTAGGGTCATGTTAGTCTAGTCTTGCATCTTGCACATGGAGAGAGCTCTCCTTTTCATCCTACATGGACCTGTTAGTCAACTGCGCTCACTTTCTCTCCTTCTTGATCATGTCTTTCGCTCCGTGTCTTTTTCATCTCGAACCTATTCCTGTTCATCACAAGGGGTTAATCACATCATCATATCTATATCAAAAACCATCATTTTCAAAAAACATAAGTCCACATCATACATATGAGAATTAAACATGCAACTATGAGAGAGAACATACATAAGCACATACATAAGCATTTTTTGAGCAAAATGACAAGACAATATACATAAACTGATACATCCATCACAAGTGAGGCAAATACACATGATACATCGAACATCCAGTAATCTCATAAATCAATAAATGTCATGATATACAATATGAGATCCCAAAATCTGGATCAAAAGTCTCAAAATATGTCCAAACAACCTAAGACCTAACCCTAAGACTCGCTACCACCCTCGTGAGGAGCTCGTGGTGGTGGAGGAGGCATAGCTCTCCTATCAAATGCCACGTTTGATACCCCTGCCTATTGAGAGTATGATGGTGCTCTCTCACCCTCTGGGACGGCCTGCAGATATAACCCGTGATAGTAAGCAGCTCTCGCTGACTCCCGTCGGAGCTCCAATGCCTCGGCCTGTGCCATCGCCTCACGGCGTGCTATCTCTGCTCTGAGATCAGCTATCTGCTGATCTCGCTCTACCCTCAGATCCAGGAGCTGCTGATCTCTCACAGCTATAGTGGTCTGCAGCTACTGTATCTCTGTCTCCTGAGCCTGTATCTGGGCTCTCAGGTCCTCTCCCCCCGCAGGCTGCTCCTGCTGTACCTCTGCCTGCCGGCGAGCTGGTCTCGCCTCCTCCTCAGGAGTGGCTGATCTCTGTCCCCGCGACCATTTCCGGCCACCTAATCCTGACTCCTCTCCTCTCTCCATCCTCCTCCCTCTCCCCCTCCCACCATCTCCTCCATCTCCTCCCTCCTCTCCTCCGTCCCCTCCGTCTCCTCCGTCTCCTCCCTCTCCTCCCGGCGCTGGCACCTGAGCATCTGGTACTGTAAATCGAGGGAATGGTACCCTCCGCCGCTCTGCTCTGTAGGCTCCATCAGCCCCTGCGTCTGCCACATCTGGGAAATAGTCCCAAGGCTCGCTCCTGATAGCTGCTGTCTCTGCGACAGCCTGCTGATAATCCAGCATGGGTAGCCACCCATGCCCCTCCTCGTCTCTGGCCCTGGCATATGTGGTGGTCTTTATCGAGACTCGCTGCTGCCTCCCGAACTGCCGCCACACCCGACTGATGCAAAACCTCTCTATGATATCCGCATATCGACCTACCAGTGGCCGACTGCACAGCATATAACTCAGCTCCTCTGCGGCATCCCCCCAAACCTCAACCTCCCTGTATGGCCTCCATGTGAATGAGGCTATCTCATCCAGAATCCGTCTGTAATAGGTCACATCCCCTGAATGGGCATGTGATATAAACTCGAGGTACCTGTAAATAAAGGGGTACCTCCTCTCCCTCGGCTGAACCCTGGGGCGTACCACAGCAATGTGCTCCCATGCCCATACCTGTGCCAGGATGGCACCACATGCCCATGTCCGACCATCCCTGTAGACGATCTCATGCAGCTCATGATACATCTCTGCTAGGATCGCAGGCCCCCATGCCATCCGTCGGGGTCTGCCTACCAAGTCTACCAGTAGCCTACCCCATCTGAGCGGGAATCCCTTCTGACTGCGATCAGTCATCAGGATCTGTGAAATGATCGATGCCACAATACATGGCACCAGATAATCTCGGCCGAAGTCATCAAGCAGTCGCTCCCAGCTGACATGCCTGTCTAGGATGGTCACATCCTGAAACATCTCCTGAATCAACCGGCACCCCTCAGTGACCTTTTGATCATAGTATACTTGTGACAACACATAAATCATATTAATTTTCATCTTTTGGAAACATTACATTTTACATGACTATCTTAAAAACATGATTATACTTACAGGCTCTCCGTGGCATGGAACTCGGAGGATCCTATAGACATCCTCCAGTGTGATGGATGCCTCGCCTGTAGGAAGGTGGAAGGTGTTGTGCTCGCTGTGCCATCTCTCGGCCAGCGCAGTCAACAACCCATGGTCTGCTCGGATATAGGGGTACCTCAACAGATACCGGAATCCCATCGCCCTAAGGTCGGCATTGCCCAGATCATCCAGATCTCGGACACACCGTAATCCTGTCACCTTCGGCGCTCTGATGATGAGCGCCGGAAAAACCTCCTGCAAGCCAAAACCAAACCCGTTGTTAGTACATATCATGATGGATGTCCAAAAAACTCAGTATAAAATATCTTAAAAACGTAACATTGTCTAGACCCATGTCATTTTTGCTCAAAAATACATTAAATATCAAATTTTTCAATTGGGCGATATTCTTTTTTGGAGAAGTATCGTGCGATACTTCTCCCTATAGTGGGGCGATAAACCTTATGTCAAGCGATACTTCACCTAGTATCGCGCGATCTTTCACCCAGTATCGTGCGATACTGGTGTCTAAAGCGTGCGATACTTTTGGGGCACGCGAAGTATCGCACGATGCTTCTCCCCAAAGCGTGCGATACTTCTAAAGTATCGCGCGATATTTCGCACAACAAAAAAATTTTGAAATTTAAAATTTGAAAAAAAGGTGCTAAAAAAAGCTATTAAATGCTAGAAATGACCAAAAAGCTCGAGTTTTTCGAAAACATACCGGGGCAGGATAGTGTGGTGGCCGGTTATGCAACCGGGCGCGCTCGAATCGATGCCTGTGGACGGGAACTCCTGCTTGCTGAGCCATTTTCTCTCTCTAAAGCTCTGAAATTCTCAAATCACTAAAAGACATGATTTTTGAAAATGACATTTTGACCCCTTTTATAGCATTTTGACTTTTTGACCTAATTTTCAAAACACCTCAGAATTGCGTGAAAATTGCACCCCTATCTAATTTTGACGTCCTGGATCCATTTTCGGACTCGAAATCGAAATTCGAGGTCATCTTCATAGTCAAAATCGCGTTTCAAAATCTTTCCCCCCTTTTTGCGCAGTTGGCTGATCTTTTGAGGCCTAATCTTTTAATCTTTGTTGGGGCATCGTCATTTCTTCATTTCCATGTCTTCCAAACTTCTAGTCTTTCATTCATATTCATTCTATTCCCTCATTTCTCATGTTGACTGCATCTTTCCAGTCAGGCTGGGGCATGTTCTATTGCCTAATGGTTACCCTATTTGACCCTTACATTCGATTATGATTTGATCAATCCTTATCAATTCACTGTTCTCCTCTCTACCTGATTTCGATTTCGATTCCGAGGGGGCAGTACCTATGGGATTCTCATCCCCAATTGCTTGATTCTCCTGATTCAGACATCTTTTGTGAGCTTTCGCTCAAAATTTGAGATTATTATCTCCTATTTTTAGACATTGATTATTGCCTAGCAGCGACGGTGATAGTTTTTTCTAAAGCTTGATTTGCACCTAGCAGCGACGGTGTTGGTCTAAGCTTTTGTTTATGTTGTCCAGATGTGATCCCGAATCGACCTCATATCTGAGTTGTTTTGTGATCCCAAATCGATCTCACATTTCAACTTCATTCTTTGACTACATGTGTTCCCAAATCGATCACACATTAGTCAAAGAGGGGCAAATGTATGCACCCAAAAATGGTCGCCTAGACTTTGGGCCCCATTTATTTGATTTATCAATCCTGAATCATTTTGATCATTAATCAATATTTTCAACATTATCAATCTCTTGATCAAATCTTAGTTTCGATCATATATTGGATTTTTATCCTTGGGCTAACCATTTATCCTAAGTCTTTATTTGATTAAAAGGAATATTTCCTCCCCTTTCAATTAAATAAAAAGCCCCACTTTCCTCTTATCCTAAGTTGCACAAATAAAGCATTATTCCTATTTTATAAAAAAGGGAAAAAGCACTTTTTGTCTCACATGAGGCTCAAAAGTCAACACTTCACTCTCATTGGAGGATACTTGTGCACATGGATTGCTCTTCTTTCAAGCTCCACCGCTGATTAAGACTTTTTGCCTCTTAATCTCCATGGTCCATTTCTCCTCATTTCTTATAAAAGGAGAGCTCTCTCCTTCATTTGCATATCCTTGTTTTATGCTATTGTTATGCTGCAGGTTTTGGAGCTCTCTTTGAAGACACTCAAGCTTTGAAGCCTTGACATTCTTAGTTGCATTTCATAATAGTTTTGCTTTCATAGTTGCATTCATGGCATTCTTAGTGTAGATTTTCTTTTATGCAATCTCACATAGTCTAAATAGGAAGGATTTGTAATCCATTGCTATTTCCTTTCATAGATTAGTTGCATTGTACTTCTATTTTCATAGCATAGCTTGCACATTTGCATCTTCATCTTAGTTGCATTGCATTGCATTTCATATTGGATTCTTGGAGATATTGGCATTGTTGCCCTTGTCTTCATTGTGAATCTCTCATTGTATGGTTGACTAGCAAGGTCACTTTCTTATAGCTCTAGCTGAGAGCAAAACTCATAGTCCCTTGCAACTCCATGCATAGAGAGCTATGAGCCGCTTTGTGAGGCCTCACTCTTGAGTAACCTTGCATGTAATGGTTCATAAAAGTGCATATTTTAGTGTGTACAATACCTCGCTTGGAACCCTAATTACATCAACCAATTTGAAGATAAGATTTAATAATAAACAAATTATAAAATGAAAATATAATAAATAATATAATATTACCTTATTTTATAAATAGATGATGATATAAAAATAAACATAAATATTACTTATTATATGCTTAATATATATTATTTGATATACTATCATATATCAAATAAATAATTAAATATAATTCAATAATAAATAATATAAATCAATATATATTAATAAAAAATGTAACTAGTAATATATACCAAACATTAATATCATTAATACTGAAATCTCATAATATAATCTGAAATATAATAAATATTATTTATTAATAAAAAGTATATATATTAATATATACATCAAAACATTAATACTAAATATGTTGATTACATATTTAATATATTTTATTTTGATCATTTTTATTGAAATGTTATTAATAGTTAATATTAACTAGATATTGATCACATATTTAATATATATGTCATATTATAATTATAATTAAGAGGCATGTGATTCAATAAAATCATCATAACCTCATGAGTGCCTACTATTTGGAAGGGTGCAATTAAAAGATATCTCCCTAAGAAAGAATATGTCTTTTCCCCAAGGTCAAGGGAGAATATTAATAGGATTTAGAGAGGTCTTTTTGAAGGATGAAACAAAACAAGTACACTATAAAGTATGGTCAACAATTGGTAATCCATTGACATGGTCAACATTAAAATCCCAATCAATAGTCAATACACATTCAACATTAATCAACACCCAATATGCCCAAACAACATATTTACTATCTACTCAACCATTGATATTCAATATTGTCAGCATCAACACATGAAAATCACAACAAGAACATAATATAATAAAGGGAATGATACTAAAAGAACTTAAATAGCATATATATTAATGACAAAGAAATAAGTTTCCAATGGTATGTATCTTACCTGATGTGATTATATGAATGGTGTGTCATATTCTAAGCACCATATTATAAATATTATTATGTGTGATTCACTATTTCTTAAGCACAAAATAATTACTACACAATATCTAGTAACTATATATGCACACACACACACACACATGTGGATATGGTATGCATACCTATAAATGGCATATGTTTGTTGGTTATACTAATTGTATCATAGTTTTATAAGAAGATATTGACATCAGAATTTTTTTAGTTTTCAATCGTAAAATATATTTATAGATTTTAATATACTTGTAATTACAATATAAATAAATGATATAAATATGATAATTACCTCATGAGATAAGGTAAGGCCTGCGGTGTAATGAATTGTGCTACATCATACAAAGGCACTAGGTAAGGCTTGCAGTGGAATGGGAATGGGCTATATCATACAAAGGCAATAGATAAGGCCTACAATGGAATGGGCACAAGTTGGGGTTGGGCTAGGACACACTTCTTGTAATATCTCCACCTGCCTTTAAGAACGTCAAAAACACTACACAATACATATGATGAATTGGAACTCTCTTTGTAAAATAGTAAGGTAGATTATATCAAGTTTTGTATATTTTGTTGTTGTTTCCATTTTTTGGTGTTGCAGGATCCAAAATCTAGAATTATCTTGTAAAAATACATTTTAATTGGTAAAGTTATATCTCTAACCATCCTACAATTCTTATTTTAATAGAATATGTGATTCTAGGGAAGAATTAGGGCAATTCCCAAAAGGGGACATTACATGAGGTATCAAAGCATGTTCCTACTAGCCTAAGGGACATTACAGTGAGTTAATTACTACAAGAGATGAAAAAGGTCTTGATTAGATAATATTTCCTTTTGTGTGCCAAGTGAACTATGCCTACACATATTCATGTGTATGATTTGTGTTCCAAATACATGCCCCCTTGTTTGATCTAAGGGTGCAAGAATAAAAGAAATGATAAATTGAGGTAGGGAAGAGATGTAGGTAAGAGGATTAAGGTTTCCATATGAGTAGACCACCTGAATGGATGCAAAAGTTATTCCATCAAGGCCAAGAGGGTCAAAGTACCACTCTTGAGCTTGGATTGGACAAACTGTGAATCCCACTACATACCCCATGATACCATCAAGGACTTTGACCCATAAGAGATTAAAGTAAGAGAAATAAGATTTCCATCTAAGTAGACCACCTTGATGGATGCCAAAGTTCTACAATCAAGGCCAAGAGGGCCAAATTTTCACTCTTGGGCTTAGGTTGGACAATCAAGAGGAATAAGATTGTCATATGAGTAGATCACCTTGATGGATGCCAAAGTTCTACCATCAAGGCCAAATGAGCCAAAGTTTTTCACTTTGAATTAGGTTGGACAATTAAGAGGAATAAGATTGCCATCTAAGTAGAACACATTGATGGATACCAAAGTTTTTCCATCAAGGCCAAGAGGGCCAAGGTTATGCTCTTGGGCTAAGGTTGGACAAGTTTAGAAGTTAAGACTAGGCCATCTAAGTAGGCCACCTTAGTGGATGCCAAATTTCTACCACCAAGGCCAAGGGGGCCAAATTTTCTCTCTTGCGATTAGATTAGTCAAGTTGAGAACCCCACTATGATTCCCTATCCTTCCCAAAAATCAACTATTTGGGACGAGGCATAAATATGGAAGAAAAACTACTGCTAGGTAGACCACCTAATACCCACCACTGGGGCCAAAGTTCCGCTCTTGGGCTTAGTATGGTATTGGCTTGGATAACCTTATCATAACTCGATCTCTATGAATAAATTTGTTTAAGAAAGATGATTTTATACTCACATTTTGGAATTTATATATATGCTAACTTGTGTTACCTTTGTTGTAGACTTTATAATCAAGAGCATAGTGGTGAAGTAACTTTTATTAGGATTTATTCAAGGGATCAAACAAAGTTTATATTGAGTGTATAATTTGTGTTTACTCTATGTATGCTTCGTGTCTTCATGCATTAATGTGTATACTCTGTGTATTCTTTGTGTCTTCATGCATTCCAGTGTATGATCTATTCTTCATTGTGTATGCCCCATGTGTAGCTCTACATATTATAATCTAGAATATGAGGATAACCTAAAGAGAATCTAAGGATATTGAGCCAAGCTATACTCAAGTTGCACTACAAAAGCTACTCACATGGAAGGATTTATATAAAACCATAATTGCTTAAGGACAAGCAATTTTGGGAGGGGAGGACTGTCATATACCCCACTTGGAACCCTAATTACATCAACCTCTTTGAAAATAATATTTAATAATAAATAAATAATATAATATTACCTTATTTTATAAATAGATAATGATATGAAAATAAATATAAATATTACTTATTATATGCTTAATATATTATTTGGTATACTATCATATATCAAATAAATAATTAAATAAGATTTAAAAATAAATAATAATTAAATGATAAATAATATAAATCAATATATATTAATAAAAAATGTATATAGTAATATATACCAAACATTAATATCATTAATATTGAAATCTCATAATATAATCTAAAATATATTATAATAAATATTATATATTAATAAATCTAAAAGAAAAAAAAATGGCTCTGCATAAAAATCAAACTTTGCGAACAAATAACAATGTGAATTTTCATTTTGTTCTTCCTATTAACATGGGCGCTAGGTTTTCTTATGATGCTCATGACAAACAGGGAGATTTCTCTAATCATTTCAGTGTGCTCTCAACCCTTCCCTCCATAACAATTAGTGCAAATAGAATGCCTATATCTTTGATCGGTGTGGGAAGGAAAATCTCTCTAGATTTGGAAAATTGAGTGAATTATCTACAAATTCATTCCAAGATAGGGTTTGAAGACCCCTGCCATTTTGAAAAAAATACTACTGGGATAAAAATAACAAGATATCAACACATATCAAGGGAGAAAATGGAGAATTGTGAGGGAAAAAGAACCCTAGTTTTGATGGTACCATGAAGGAAATGATCGAGGAGGGGCTCGATGGATGGCACACTGTGTGCGGTCACCAATCAAAAAATGTTCAAAGAATTATGAAAGTTACAAGAGGTGCTAAGAATAATACTAAGGGTTTGTGAGTCATACCCATAACTGACAAAACACCTATTGTGGCATTGGGTGCAAACAAAATTACGCTAGGTAAAATCACCAACATAGATGATCATTTTTCACAAAATACGAGGGTTTTGGCAACTTCACATAGGGGAGAGGACCTAGTAGTTGAGCACCCTAACTTCACACTTCTCAAAATCCTACCTGGAAATTTCAAATCTCTCCCATTTTTTTACAATAGCTTACTTGGTGAGTCTCCTACTTATAACTAAGGTTTCAGAGCCAAATAATCAAATAAGATGCCACTTCAGCTTGTTTTTTGCCAAGGTGTCCCAAACAACCCCCCCAAAAAGTGAGACCAATCATAGCGCATTAGGGGCCCCAATACTTGTGCAACTGATGTGGCATCATACGATTGACTGCTTTTTAGAATAAATGGCACATTTCATTCAATTATGGGTAGTCATCATTAGAAAAAATAACTTTAAAGTCACAACTATTGGTACAATGTTGTCAAAAATATTGGATATTAAATCAACAAGTATGGGTATTAAGTTAAGAACTGCTATCACAACCATTGGAACGTGTTCAGATACTAGGTCCTCTCCCCTAGTGGGCTACCAACCCATCCTCCTCATCTTCCTTGTGGAACACAACTAGAACCCAATTCGATGGAGATTAGAGATGTGTCAGAATTCAATATTGTAAATTTCACCCGAGGGCACAAATTTGAAAACCCTAAAATAGTAAGGGTTTCTTTAAATATTTCTCAGAATCCACCTACGGATATGAACACCCATTGTTGGTACAATCAAATGTAGAGATTGTAAAGGATAATACACAGAAAGCTGCAAACCCTAAAATTCTCCCATAGCTAGTAGACAATGTAATTCATGGAGGAAATCAGGAAGGAGACAAATCAATAATAGGCATGGTAAAAAAAATGTTTACACAGAAGGCCTTTGGAAACATTGAAAAAAGCATGACTTATTTGTTAAATGGTGTAGTTCCTCGATGGATGGCATTGTCTGCTAGATGGAGGCTTTCAAGGAGCAAGTATAACTTTCTTAAGTGGTACTTTTTATACTTAGATTGTAAAGAGATTACATTTAAGAATACATTATTGAATTGTAAATTTGTTTTCTACGAAGGTTTCAACATTAAATTTATAAACTGGGAACCAAATTTTGATCCGAATAGTTTTCAATTAGTACTAGCTCCTATATGGGTATTAATTCATAATTTTTCAATAGAGCTCTTACGCAATAAAATTTTAAGGAAATTAGGTGATTTGATGATAGGGGTAGTGGGAATCAAAGAAAATTACCGTAATTCCTCATCTATAAATTATTAATCAATCTAGAGCTCAATACCTCAACTCTTAACTCTATTAAACTCATTACTAATCAATCAATTTATCATTTCAATCCAAAAATTTATCATAGGTACATTCAAGGCATAACAATTTTTAGGAATAATAACACATCTCAACCTTCTATGGATAATTATTGTGATTGTACATCAAGAAATACTTATCTACACTTGAAATTTCCTTTAGATATTTAGATTACCTTTAATGAATAAGGAGGTTTAACAATCCAATTTCTAGTAATCCTCAAGATTCCTCTTCCCTTAAAAAATCATTTGTCCCAGCTTTTAGTAACCAGTTAGATAACAATTCTTTAAATGGTAAAATGATTGTACCTATAAATAAGATTACAAATGTTCTTATCAACCCACCTTCTAACCCTACAATTCCACCCCTTATAAACCTTGATATTGAGGAGGATGAGATTATAGAAGAAAGAAACACAATGACATGAAATTAGATAGGAGAGCTATCATTAATTGATATGGATTATCCAAAATGAAAGGTAAGGGATCAATTTTCACCAAATCTAGAGACATTTAACAAAGTAGAGGTAATGAAGGAGGTTGGGATTACCACATAAAACTTACAATTTGGTACAAAGAACCTTAGAAAGGAAATTTTAGAGATAGTTGTCAAAAAGGTAATGGAAAAGAGGGAGAAGATAAGGGAGAAAGAATATTGGTTACTATTAGACCTTGTCATATAGATTTAAGGAGGGAAGAGAGAACACATTTATCAAATATGGATGAGACCAAGCACAAGCTGTGACAGTTCAGAAGATGGAACAAAACATGGAAATACTAGGGGGGTTGATGAATGAGTTTATTATAGTTCATGATGAAGTTAGAGTGCAACTTATTTATTGGCATAGTCTAGAAAATCAAACATATAGAAAAATCAAAAATTTGGAAGATCATGAGGATAACAAAATCACAACTATGGAAAAACCAGATAATGCATCAAATAAAAATAAACTAGCATTAGTACTATTTGAGAAAACCTTGGCATCTAATCTAATACATTTGGAGATTGAAATGATTTATAAAAGCATATGAATTGCTCCAAAATTCAATAGCAATTCTTCTATGGAGGAATTTGGGAGTGATATTTTTTATCATTTTCAAGAGAATAATGATAATCCATTAAATGGAGATGAATCTATGGCAAAGAATGATGGGGTGGAACTGATTGAGGAATCACATTTGAACCAAAATGTAGCAGTGGACAAAGCTATTGAGATGGAGAGACAATTAGAAGAGGAATTCACCCAATCAATTAGTGAACATACCATTAGAGAATTGGAAGAGGAGGGGGACTTGGAGGAGTTGGAACAACCTTAAAACCCTACTATGGAAGAAGTGTGCAACAACCAAGGGAAAATAAGAATCACAATAAAAATAGATGGTATTGATAGTCCAATATGCATGAAACAATTGAGAAAATGAGGATGAAAGTCTCATTTGGAACTTAGGAACAAGGATGGTGAAGCATAAAATCAAGAAAATTTGACTACTCTTTTTCATGTAGGGAAGGAGAACCTCCTTCCCAGTGAGCAATGAAGCTCACTACGTGGAACGTTAGGGGCCAAGATACCCCTAACAAACAATGCTTGTTCAAGCACTATCTTTCTCTCTTAGAATATGAAATCATTCTTCTATACGAAAAAAGAAATTAAATAAAGAAAAAGTTATTAAGTTTAAACACTGTAATACCCCAAAAATGGGCTATAGGTTCATTAACCTCCTACATCTTCAAATCAAATGAAATCGACATCAAATTCCTAACCTAAGGCACATCTACACATCAACATATCAAAAATTGATTATCTTAATTCCGCATCGAGAAATATTCCTAATTATCCTAATTATTTTTAATTAAATATTATTTGGTGATAATGTCATTATTTATCCTAAAATTTGATTAATTGAATATGTTGAATATTTAATTAATTAATTTAATCCTGCCACTTAATCATTTAATTAGATTTAATTCTAATTATTCCTAAATTATATTATTTAATTTTGATAATAAATAAAAAAACCTATGAATAATTGATTAAATTCTTATTTAATTAATTAAAGAAAGTTGTCAATATTTAATGATATAGTTTTGAATAAAAGTTTGATTAAATAATTGATTAACCCATAAATCAATTATTTTAATTCAAGATTAGTTAAGTTGAAGATAAATCACTTTATTTATTTAATTAATTCATAATTATCTATGCAAATTGAAAGAGCAGTCAAAATTTAAATCAGAAAATCAATTCAAGTTGTTATCTTTTTGAAACTCAACATCTATTTTGAGTTGAAAGCTGATCTAAAACTTCTAATTTGAGTCAAAAAGCTATTTTTGCATGATTTTGTGAATTAATTAATTATGATTTCTTGTTAACTCAAAAATCAACCTGAGTTTATCAAGAGTGATTTATGGCTTTTCTCAATGCATCCTCAAACCCTAAATTTCTATAAAAGCAAGGCTCGACTCTTTACAATTACATCTCTCAAATTTGCACAATTACTCTGGCGACATTGCATACGAAGAATCAAGCTTTTGCAAATAGGTGACTTTGTGAGATCATTTCATAGTTTTTCATAGCTTTGCATAGTTTTTCATATCAAATCGTATCATTGTTAGAATAATTTGCATATCATTTCAGTTCAATTCTAGATTAAATTCATACAATTTTTCATCTTATTGCACTCAAAATCCAAAAAAATAGATTAATCTACATTCATTATACATTCATCTTTTAGCATTAAATCCTTCATTTAGGTGTTACATTGTCACTGATCTTGATCTAATCTAAGAATACCATACTCGCACCTACTAGAAGGTGGTAAATCGCTTGGTTAGCTTAGTTTCATTTATTTGCAGATTTCAATTTCGCTAACCTCTAATGTTTTACTAAAGTGTTGTGACCACAGCTAGGTACAATTTTTACACACACATTTTTGGCACCGACCGTGGGGCCCTAAAATGGGTTTCCATTTCATTTCTAACAATTTCTATCAATTTTCTATCATTTTCTGGCCAAAACTGTGATCTTTAATTTTTGTTCGTACATTTTTCCTACGAGTTTTGTTAGAAAGTCATGCTAGAACTCTCTGAGTGTCGTACGACATTTGACATTTTCAAGAATCATACCCATTCTTATACATTATCATTTGGGGGCTACTTTGTCATGTGGGCATACACCCACTGTCATACGAGTTTCCAGATTGTCGTATGACTTTTGCCATCAAAATTCAATTGTCGTTTCATATTTTTAGGCAATTTTCCAGATTTGACTTTTGGATTTGGACTAACAGCTAACCCTAACAATTGAGATATTCTATTTCTGATTGGTATTTGCTAATTCTAATTGGAAAAGTGCAACAAAATTGCAAAATGGGTAAAATCTACTAAGTTCATTGCGAGGAACTCAGTTATTCTGTTGCATCTGATAACACTTCAATTTGGGACATAAAATGAACTCTCACATGTTAAGCTTGTGTGTCTTTTCTAGCTTTCATAATTCACACTTCAGTTTTGGGCTATAAAACGAACATAGATTTTCTTTTTGCATATCTATTACACATAGTAAATAGGCCCTATGAACACTATTTGCAAATGATCTTGAGAGAGTGGGATTCATTCACTTGTTTACATGCGAAGCTCTTCTTGAAAAAGGATCCCCCTGTAGGTAGGGAGGTTATTGAGATTATTTCATGGTTTTACTAGGTTTGGTCTTCTACTTTTGATCGATACGTTCTTGGTGAGATAATTTCAGTCTTAGCATGTCAGATAAATTGGTTTGCTTTGTTTTAATGAAGTGAAAAGGCTAGGGGATTATGCTCTACTTCCTTTTTGGATAGTATCAGAAACCCAGATCCTTGAATCTGATCTAGTCCCTCTGTGGTATCTTTTGTGAGTCACCTTTAGAGAGGGTTAACCATAGTGGACATTCCCTTTATTGGGTCAACCACGTGGATGAAACCTCAAGAGGTAATAGCCATTTTCATCATGGTAGAAGTAGCCGCTATATAAATGTCTTTGTGGAAGAAATCTCCATGAGTGTGATCTCTTGTTGGGCTGTCAGATCTCCCTAGCAGCTCCTAATTGATTAAATTCTCACACTGTGTCAAAACCCTGGTGTGCCTGGATTGAAGTTCGCCCTCTTGAGATCACAAAAGTTGCAAAGTTAGACCATTACTAAACACCTTAGCAAGGCCAATTTTTAATTTTCTAGGATTATGTGTGTTATTGGAAAACTTTCTGAGAACATACACAAGTAGCATTCCTAGGGATTAGCACAATAAGTCACTATTGCTTGTTCATGCATGAGGTTGCTTTTTCCCTTGTTCATCATTTTAAGATGATTGATTGCTTCCCTTTTCTTATTGTTCTACGTGTTTTCTATCTACTTGGTCCTTTGGAAATGAACTATTATACAAATCTACAAACCTAGATAGACAAAATCTTACAAACAAACTGAAAATTGAAAACTAAAAAATTGCAAAATCTGAAGCAAAATTCCTTTTTGGAGTCCAAAAGTCATCCCACAGTCTCAGAAAGTTGTACGAGTTTTGCCAAAAGTCATATCAAAACCCCTAGATTGTTGTACAAGAGCTTGTATATCATTGTACGAGTTTTGTTAGGAAAAGTCAAAGAAAATCAAACCCTGGTGTCAACTGTCATACGAGCCTTGTTGATTGTCATGCCAGAGCCTACCTAGATTCGTATGAGCCTGGAGAAAGTCATATGAGAATTTTGAAAAATTTCTAGAACAATCCCAAATTTGTTAGAAATCTAATTTTTACAGCCTACTTCCAGATTCTATCAAAAAATCATTGTGTCAGGAATAGAGTAGAACAAACAGAAAAATCCAATCTATTAACCCGAGGTGGTCTCTTGAGTCTGATATAGCCCTCTGATTTATCTATTTGATCTCAGTTTCATCTTGTGTTAAAACCTTGTCAAAATCATCTTCAATTCAATCTTCAACAAAATGGCTAAGTGTTGTGAGCTCCTGTACACCATCTTTTGGGTGTCTACCCATACTACTAGGACACAGTATCCTTCATTTACGTCTAATCTATCTTCAACTTAACTAAATCTTGACAAGGTTGCATCATTGAATCTTCTTGAATCTAGTCATTCTTCAGTTGTCTTCATCTTTCTCTTTTGCTTCACCGAAGGTTAATGGTGGAAACTAGAGCTTTGTCATAGTGAAAACAAGGAGAAAAACCCAAACTCTCTTCAACCGCATCTTCTGTGATTGCTAAGACATTTCATCAACCTTTCAACACAACTAAATTTGTAGAAGATGCTCCTGGAAATCTTTATTTGATAGGTGGTTATGTCACTCCTGCATCAATCCACACAGGTCATCAAGCAACTCCTCATCAATCAATCCCCAGTAGTTCTTTTAAAAAAACCATGTCTCAAGGAGGAGGAAACCAAGGGTCCCAAGGACATCAATCCCAACATGGTGTGGATCAAGAACCCACACCTTCTGAAATTGCTCAATACCAGAATGATGATAACTTCAAGAAAATGATGAAGCATTTCTTGAAGGAAGATAAAGAGGCATATGTCCTCGAATTGGCTCAATAAGGTTCTAAACTTCCTCTAAAATTTAATGTTGAAGATATCATCACACATGAGGAAGAGATTCCTATCACATCCATGATGAAGCAAATGTATGCCATGCAAGTCAAGCTCAAAAAACTCAAAAAAGAGAAGGAACCTAAAGAGTTCTCCATGGAAGCTCTATTCCCTTTTCCATTTGATAAAGACTTGTACATGCCACCATTCCTGAAAAGAGTGGAAATGCCTAAATATGATAAGTATGATGGAAACTTTGATCCTTAAGATCATGTCAGAGAATTTTGTACTCAATCCATGGAGTTCATGCATGAACCAACCTACCTAATGCATCTTTTCCCTCGATCTCTGGGAGGAGCAACCATTCATTGTTTCTCAAAAATGCCTTCAACAATCAAAAATTTTGAGTTAATCAAGCTATTCTATCAACAATATCCTACAACATCAAACATCTGGTCACCATGATTGAAATTTTTAGTCTGAAACAATACCCAGGAGAACCATTCCTGACTTTCCTCAAATGATGGAGGAAGAAGTTTTCTCTATATGCTAGACTTATTCCTGAAACAGAGAAACTCAAAATCTTCATCAACAATCTTGTTCTAGAAATCAACTACCATTTGCAAATGCAAAATCATACATCCTTTGATAACATGGTAGAAAATGCAATCAAAATTGAGAAAGGCCTTGTGAAAAAAGGAGACATATCACTCCAAAAAGAGAAGTAAGAATATGGATCTAGTTCCAAAGACAATGGAAAAAATTGGAGCAAGAATAAGGGCATCATCAAAAATGGTGTTTTCGATAATGTCTGTGCCCCATATAAGGCACCAGCTTTCAATCTCACTGTTGGCACCTAAACCATCAAAGCCTCTGAAGAAAAAGAAACAAAATCAAACAAGAAGCCATCTGACTATAAACCTTGGGCTACAAATCCTAAATGCAAGTTCACTCCTCTTGGAGATTCCTTGGAATCTGCCATGAAAACTCTATTGGCCAACAAAATCATCACATTACCTAAGATCTGACAATTTGATCCTGAACCTAAATCAAAATGGTGGAAAGAGACCGATTTCTATGATTTCCATCGCAATAAGGGTCATAAAACCAATAACTGCATACGCTTGAATCATTTCATACAAGACAAAATTGATAATGGAGAAATTTTAATTGACAATCATAAGAGCAACAATGATGATATGACATTCACAGAACCATTTCCGAAACACGGTCAAGGAGATTCCTCTTCTCAGCCTAACATGGGTGCAAAAGTCAATTATGCTTACTCTAGAAGCAATGATGTCATAAACATGGTTGAACCTTGCACATCTGAACATTGAAATGTCATCATCATTGTGCAAAAAGATAGAGATAATCAATCAACAAATGTAGTTACTTGATCACAAGCTTAGGCACATCTACAAGGACAAAACTATGATTCATCAAATGTCCCTAAGGTGCCTTTCAATCTTTCATCTGTTTCTAAACAGAGGGCTGTGTCTAAATCATCAAATTCTAAAGACACAAGACCTACATCATACAGTATTGTCCAACAACTCCAGCATACCAATGCAAAAATATCAATGTTTGAGTTGCTTCAGATATCTCTAGCTCATAGAGCCATCCTGGACAAAGCTTTGCTCAGATCCAATGTTCTTGACAACCTTGATTTAGATAGATTCCAGACTATGGTTGGTCATCTGACATCTCCCCAATATATCTCCTTTTCAGAGGAAGATGATAACTCCTTGAGTCATTCGCATAACCAACCCTTGCGCATTGAAGTATTAATCCAAAACCATCATGTCCAACACGTTTTGATAGATGGAGGTGGTGGTCTCAACATTTATTCTTATAGCTTGATCGCACAGCTAGGATTATTAGAAGTTGCCATGGATCCTAAAAGGAAGATAACTATTAAGGCATATGATGAACATGGAAGATCTTTCAAAGGAATAATTGTCTTACCTATTAGAATAGGTCCAGTTATTAGAGATATCACATGTCAAGTTCTTGATCTACCTTTGGCTTACAACATTCTTCTAGGGAGACCATGGATACATGAAATGAAACCTATTCCTTCCATGTACCATCAATGTGTGAAATTTCCTTATGAAAGAGTAGAGGTGACCATTCCAACTAACATATCTACAACTTGAAATGCATTGAAAGAAAGTGCTAACAAATGTATTCCTAATAGCAAAGAATCTTCCACTAAGAAAATAGACATGGCGTCTACATCCAAGATGAAAGAAATTGCAAAAGAGGTCAAAATTAAAGACAATGGCATGGGATAATATACTATGGAACCAGTCCTATCTCAAAAATATCTCCCCATCTCGCCTAAATCTTATGGATAGTCTTTAAAATAGTCCAAACTAGAATCCAAAGAACCTCTTGATACCTATAAAGGAAATTTTGTGGCAGAACAAGTGTCCAAACAAGAGTTTGAAGAGGATGAAGTTGTGCTTGCATGGCTATACAAAGATGAGCCTCAATCTCAAGTTGTTCAAGTATGTGACTCTAAAACACCAAAAAATCCTTCCAAGTCATATGGGCCAGGGGATAAACTGATAGCTAAAATGGGATATCCTAGCAAAGGACCCCTAGGAGTGAGAGGAAAAGGTCTCATGGCACTTATTTCACATACTAGTTGTCCTAACAAAGATACTACAGGTCTAGGCTACAAAAAGAAACCCTTCTATCTTAAGGGTAATTCCTCTCATGTAATCAAACAGATTGAACCAGAGGAAAAAAATAATGAGGAAGATGATAAAAACTAATCAGGCAGTGATGATTCAGACAGCTCTAAACTTATTCCTTATGAACGCTTATCTCAAGAAATCCTAGATCTTCTCAAAGCTAAAGATGACCCAATAAAAAGAATCAATGTAGTAGAAACACAAGAACCTCCTATGGAACAAAAGATAGTTGCACCACAAGAACCAACTAATCTTCAAGAAACCCACACAGACTAGGAGGAAGGTGGTAGCTATTCTAAAATAGATTCCCATGAGTATGAATTCAGTTCAAACTCAGAAGGAAATCCTATTTGGGGGATTCACCCTAACTTTACACATATTCTTGATTTTCCAAGAGGCCTAGATGAAGAATCAAATGATTATGAGTGGGGAGTCATTCCATAAGAATATGAGCTTATCACAAAGAAACATGATGTCATTCACCAATATGTGCCTACACCCAACGTAAGTCTAGAGCAAAATGATGAACTTAACGAGTCTGTTCCCCTTATTCCTGAAGTAGAATCCAATAATGACGTTGTACCTCTTAATGAACTGAACATCTTGAGTAGTAGTATCACCTTTGATTTTGTGATTCAGATCATTGCCAATGATGCTAATATCATGTGTGTTAATATGATTATCCAATCCCTTCCAGAGCCTACTATCCAACATCCAGAGCTTATCGACCAAATGTCCGAAAATCCAAACCAAGACATCTATACCTTCAAATCAGACTATGCCCTTGCTTGCTAACTTAATGTCATTGAACCTATGATGAATTCCATCAGTGAACCAAGTGTTAGCATGACAGAGTCAGACATCAAGTATCTTAGTGAAAAGAATAAGAATAAAAAGAAAAAGAAAAGGAGTTCTGAGGGTGAAAACCACTTTATGGCAGTATCAGAACCTACAAAAGTAAAAATAAAAGACATATCCAAAGGTGAAAACCTCTCTAAGGTGCCTAAGGATGAGATAGTTGATGTCCTTCCAAGTCATTTGCAAGATAGATCTCCAGTACTAAATGAGCCCACTCAATCTATCAGCTTGGGAATAGCAGAAGAACCACAATTGGTCCATGTCATACAATCCTTATCAAAAGAAGAAAATCAAACATTTCCTACATTCCTAATAGAGAAGAAGATCAACTTTGCATGGAAATATTCAGATATGCCTGGATTAGATCCTGATCTTATAATGAACCATTTATCTATAGCTCCAGGAGTCAAACTTGTTAAGCAAAAATTGAGAAAGATGCATCCACATGTTGCACTCTTGGTCAAAGTTGAATTAGAAAAACTATTGAAAGTTGAATTTATCCAAGTTATTGATTATGCAGAATGGATCTCTAACATTGTCCTAGTATCAAAACCAAACAAATATATAAGAGTATGCACATATTTTAGAGATGTAAACAAGGCATGCCCTAAGGATGATTTTCCATTACCAAATATCGATATGATAGTGGACATGACTACGGGCTTTGAGATGTATTCTTTAATGGATGGTTTTTCTGGATACAACCAAATTAAAAAAATTTCAAAGGATCAAGAGAAAATTACTTTCACATGTGTGTGGGGTACCTTCTGTTGGAACGTCATGCCATTTGGCTTGAAAAATGTAGGTGCTACATATCAAAGAGTTATGACGTCTATTTTTTATGACATGATGCATCGAACTATGGAGGATTATGTTGATGATACTTTGGCTAAATCTATGATAAGATCCAAAAATCTAAATGATTTTAGAAAAATACTAGATTGAATGGAGAAGTTTAGTCTTAGACTAAACCCTAAAAAGTGTGTTTTTGGCGTCACTTCTAGAAAGCTCTTAGGTTACATTGTTTTGAAGAAGGGCATTGAAGTAGATCTAGCTAAAGTCAAAGAAATCATGGAGATGTAACCTCCTAAGAATACTAGTCAAATGAGAACATTACAAGGGAGAGTAAAATCTATTAGATGCTTCATATCTTAGCTAGCAGACATATCACAACCTTTCAAAAAGACATTACATAAAGGTGTAAATTTTGCATGGAATGAGGAATGTGAAAATAACTTTAATCACATCAAGAAATATCTATCAAATCCTCCTATTTTGATGCCTCCTATTCAAGGGAAGCCATTGATCTTATATGTCTCCACCATAGATACTTTAGTGGGGGCACTACTAGCACAACAAGATGAGGACAAGAAGGAAAGAGCTATATACTATATCAGTAGAACATTGGTAGCATATGAGAAGAACTATTCAATGATAGAGAAATCATGTCTAGCTATGATATTTGCATCACAAAAACTAAGACACTACATGTTATCTCATACAACACAACTCATAGCTAAGATTGATCCACTGAAGTACCTACTAAGAAAAGTTGCCCTCACAGGTAGACTAGCTAAATGGGTGATGCTATTGAGTGAATTTGACATTGAATATGTTGAAAGAAAAGATATCAAGGGCCAAGTCATTGCTGATCAATTGGCTAACGCACCATTGTTTGATGATACACCAATACAAATGGAATTCCTAGATTCCTCTATCATGAATCTCTCTTCTAGAACATGGCAGTTATTCTTTGATGGCTCCTATACACAGAATGGATCTGGAGTAGGCATATTGTTCATAACTCCTCAAGGATACTCAATACCTAAAGCATTCAGAATAAAGTTTCCTTGCACAAACAATATTATTGAATATGAAGCCCTTCTTAATGGCATGAAGATAGAAATCGAGTGGCGAGTGACAAAATTACACATTCATGGAGACTCACAACTTGTAATACACCAAGTCAATGATGTGTACCAAACGAAAGATGAAAAGTTAGTTCCATACAAACGCATGGTAGATGATCTAAAGAAATATTTCATATCTATCACATTTGAGAAAATCCCTAGAATAGAGAATAAGGATGTCGATGCTATGGAAACGCTATCATCTCTACTACAACAGCCCAAACATGAGCTACGTTACAAGTTCCTAGTGGAAGCACTGTCATTCCCAACCTATGATTGTCCATAAACCCAAATGATTTACACTGTTGTAGGTCATGATTCTTCCAGATACAAAAACCTATTTTCCTACCTTTATGACCAAATCCTTCCCGAATCCTTTAACCATTATGAGAAATGAAACCTTATCCAAAATGCATCTCGATATGTTATCATTGGCAATGATCTATACAAACAGAGTCTAGACGGTACTCTTCTTAGGTGTTTAAAACATGATGAATCTCAATGCGCATTAGAAGAAATCCATGACGATATATGTAGATCACACTCAAATGGTTTAACACTAGCTTGAAAACTTATTAGGGCTGGGTACGATTGGCCTAAAATGGAAAAAGAGGCTATCAAGTTTGCTACGAATTGTTAGAAGTGCCAAGTACATGGTAACTTGATTCATGCACCAAGGAGAGATCTAATTCTCTTTACTACACAATGGCCTTTTCAACAATGGGCATTTGATCTTATAGGAGCCATACATCCTCATTCTTCTAATGGACATACCCATATTATTACAGCTACAGGTTTACAAAATGGGTAGAAGCAGTCCCTTTGACTCAAGCAACCGGCAAGAAAATCTCTATGTTCATCCTGAACTACATCATATGTCGGTATGGTATTCCACATTCAATAGTCACAGATAATGGTGGAAAATTCAAGAACAATGACTTAGATGATTTATGTGCTAAATTCAAGATTACACAACATTGGTCATCCATCTACTATCCTCAAGGGAATGGACAAGTAGAGGCATCCAACAAGAATCTATTGAGAATTCTACACCGTACAGTTAATAAAATAGGAAGAGTCTGGCATCTCATCATCAATCCAGCTCTTTGGGCCTACAAAACAAGTATCAGAATGCCTACTAGGGCTACACCATTTTCTTTAGTTTATGGGTCTGAAGTGGTACTACCTATTGAGGTTGAAATCCCATCACTAAGAATTAGAATGCATGGTCTAGTAATTGATGATGACTATAGAGTGTCTAGGTTGCAAGAACTTGAACTACTAGATGAGCGCAGATAAGCAAAATATGATCATCTTAGAGTATATCAAAAAAGAATGTATATAGGCTACAATAAGAAAGTTAGACACAGAGAATTTTAGGTTGGTGATCTAGTCTTGAGAGAGAATCCTAAAAATCAATCACATAGCAAATGCAGGGGGAAGTTTGAACCCAACTGGTTGGGTCCCTTTGTTATCATGGCTACTTTTGGCTCTAGAACCTATCAAATCTTAATGACTGAAGGAGAACAGCTTTGAGAACCAATCAACGTTCTCCATCTGAAGAAATTCTACGCCCAAGGCATTCTGTCTATGGTAAAATGTCCTAAAAAAGTAAAAAAATAAGAAAAAGTCCTGAAAAAATGATCATCCTGGTGAAAACCTAGCAATAGGGGCCTTGATGATTCACAAAAAAATTGAAAAAATGAAAAATACAAAAAATGAGAAAAAGAAAAAGTGCCTTGGTGAAAACCTGGAAACAGGTGCCTTGGTAGCAAAAATAGAATCAATGCCCAGATGGTGAAAACCTAGCAAATAGGTGCCACTTATTCAAAATGCTCCATCTATCAATGAAATCTTGGTCTTTCCTAGCTTTCAGTCTGCTTTAGTCTGTATATATCCTTGTTTCAATAAAGTCAGTCTGTACACCAATCAGCAAAAGTGTCTGTCTCCTATCAATGTTCAAACTTGGGGGCAATCAAAATCATATCCTACAGACCTTAATATCTCAGATGTGTCATATCCAGTCAGGGTCCTTTGAAGCTACATCTGAGTTAGTCTATCTATCTCCTTTCCAGAAAGGATTTTGCATCTACAACAACACAAACAAACATCAACACAAATTGAAAACAATCTATGCTTCACTTGCTTTTATCTCCTTGTATGCTTACTGATTTGCCTTGAGATTTTTGCATATTGTGTCCCTTCAAGCTCTTCGATGATGTCCTTTATAGGATTTAAAGAGTGATGACTGGGGGCATAATCTTTTCTTTGTCTTTTGCTTTTATGTGAAAATCTAACAACTTTGGAAATTTTGGATTGAAATGGTGTCCGTCTATAAGAGCCTCCATCATGTATTGGATGGCCATGAGTACCTCCACCATTGATACCCAAAAAATTCAAGGAAGTTTGATCTAACTATTGTCTTTTTGAGTGAATTATTACTCCTACTATGAAACATGATCTTGCCTAAGGATGTGAACAATAAAGGGTCACTATGGGTAATTCACATTGGATTTAGACTGATCTCTTGACTGCTTGATGTGTTTGCAACCACAAGGTGTATTCAAGTCATCTATACATTTATGTTTTGATGCTTATAAAAATTGCTATATCAAAATGGACATGATATTCAGGTCATCCTAGTGTTTGTGCCTTGGCGCTTATATCTAATCCGACATTTCGAAAACAAAATCAATATTCATATGTCTATGGTTGTACAACCAGTGGGCATTGTATTGATTTTTGTGCATACAAATCAATATTCATATATTCATAGTTTCCTAAACTAGTGGATGTTGTATTGATTTATCTAGTTACCTAATAAAAACTCAAAGATGAAAAAGACCGACACATGATCACTGACTAGGTCCTAGGTCCTAGGTTTGCGTTTCATTTTGCATGTCATTTTTACACTTTGCATGATCTCACAAATTGCTGAATAAACTTGAATGCTTAAATGATTCTTCAAACAGTGCTACACATCTTACAAGAGCTGAATCTCAACCGAAGGTTTCTTCATAGAACCGCAAGTAGTTACCATCCTGGGTTAGACACCCTTTTGACAAATGATTGAGTACTTGTCTTCATCAAGACTTGTGAAACATATCATGTGTATCATTGCATTTACATCTACATTTCATAAATCATTCCATTCATTTGAATTAAATACATGTGCATCCATAAAAGCATAAGGAAATCATACACTACCTAATCCATACATTTGAAAGAAATCATTGCATTGCATTATTCCATACATTCTACACTACTTAAAGCATTTACATCACATGATATAATCATAAATCAAATTGACAAGTACAAATGAAGTCATAACCAAAACCTCGATCTCATATATATCATATAACCAAAATAGTCAGGGGTGCACTACTAGCACAAGGTACAAAAGAATGTGCTCATGTGAGCTATCAGATCAAATCACTATCTATGGACAAAATGACACAAAAATGATCAAAAAACTATAATAGATCAGCTGTCTACCTGATCCTCTACATTTGGTGGAGGTGGTGGTGGTGCATCTAGTGCCACCTCGGCTCATGGTGCTCTCGCTCCCTCTGAAGCAATCATTACTATGAGTATGTGGGTACTCTTTGTGCAAAAATAACTACAACATAGTAAGTAGAGACATAATAGGCACTCTGTGTAGTCTGATGAGTAACCTCTACTTGTAATCACCTGTTCTCCTCCTGGAGCTCAACATGATGCCTCTCAGAATCCTTTAGCTGTGTCTCAAGTCTGGCACTATGCATTCTCAAATCTTTGATCTGTAATCTAAGCCACCTAATAACCTCCTGGGGAGTCTGCAACAATCTCAGATCAACATCTATAGTGGGCATATCAGTGTCCTCACCTGGCTAATCAGAAACCTCTACCCTGGGCACCTTATGACATCTCACCTCTGCTCCCAGATCAAAATCTATATCAACCTATGTAGGATTAGGACCAGCACCTACATCCTGCTGAGCACCTATTACCTCATCAGCACTACCAATACTGCCCAAAGTGCCATGCTCTCCTCTAGATCTCCTCTGTCCATCTGTAGACTTGCCTACTATAGAAATAGTAGGGTGAGGTGGTCTCATATGTCTTGTTGGTCTTTATGGAGTAATGATAGCTCTCGGCCTTGGAGGTGTAGGCTGGGGCATAGGAACCTGTACATCACACCGTCTATGGCCTCGACCCATCAGTGCACTTGTAACATCTACAGCATCCTCCATAGAAGGTATCAACTCAGTGGGATCTGAGAACTTGTGTAACAGGTTCTCTGCTAGCCAAGCAAGGTAAGCATTTGTGACTCGAGCATCTATAACCTATGGCCTATAGTCCCACTCTCTCACCACATATCCATTGTACTCGTATGTACAAAGAGCATAAGACAAGTGTGTCATCCATCCCAATCCAATCTCTTGAATAATCCATGCATAGGTGGCATGCTCCTGTGGTAGATCATGTATAAGACCATGTTGTCTCCAAACTCGGGTGATCAGGAAATGCTCAAGGATAGTGGTGGACCTACCAATCAATACCCTACTCTAGAAAAAGAAACTGAACTATGAACACGTAGCAAGCCAAGGCTCAACATGTAAGGTCTCCATATACAAAAGGTCATGTCATCAAGGACATGCCTCCAATACTCAGTAATGTCCATATGGACCTATGTGACATATCCAGAATAAATATATATAATGGGCTCATGCAGCTGTCTTTGTGACTGACATACCAGCCTACATATGGGAATGTGCTCCCATGCCCAAATTTGAAGAACTAAAGCACCTGAAGCATTGCTCTCCTGATACGCAATCTCGTGCATCTCGTAGAACATGTGTGCAAGCATACACTATCCCCACCCCAACTCAGAATTAGTTGACATCAATCGAGCCACCATCATGGCCCAACCCATCAAGAGACCATTCTGCTGATGGTCAGACATAATGATACCACCTATCATACCCACTATAATGCACTCAACTCTATGTGTGTACCCATACCTTTGAACTAATGACTCCCATGATATAGACTGAGTCAGCTATGTGTCATCTCTGAATAATCTCCTAAAGGCATGTAAACCGGAGTTCCCCAAACTCACATAGTTAGGATAAGGATCATGTAATGGAATATGCAAAATCCTATATACATCCTTTGGTGTAACTGTATGCTCTCCAGTAGGTAGATGGAAAGTCTGTGTCTCAGAATGAAATCTCTCTATCAGTGCCGTCAGTAAACCATGGTTCACTTGAATCTCAGGTAACCGTATCAGGTACTCAAATCCACATGTAGCTAAGTGAACTCTCATAGGATCAGGAAGCAACACACAGAGTCTCTGTGTGGCTGGGTGTGATATACGGACATGTACATCAGGGTAGATGACCTACACAACATAGAAACAGGGTATCCTATCAGTAATTTGGTCAAAAAAATCAAGCTATACATACAGGAATTGAAAAGTTGACTACTTTAGAAGGTACATTAAATGCTAAGAAATCAGCCTATGAAATTAGAAAAATAAAAAATTTGACCTAAGACTCTGAAAAATGCTCTATGTTTTCCATACGACTTTTTAGACTGGTATCAAAACTCTCATACGACAATCCACGGTTACAAAATAACTTATATATTCTTGTAGGCCAATTGAGGGACCCGATGAAATGTCATACGACACATGGGTCCCTCCCATGCGAGTTTCCAATAGACCTGGGATGACACTCTACATAAATTTCAAAAGTCGTACTAGTCCCAGGGGATTTTCGTATGAGTTTCTATGCTACAAAAATTCAAAAATTAAAATACGTACGAAAATGATCTAAAAATGCTAAAAACATGAAAATTTTGAATTCACAGAGAGGTACAAAGGTCCACTTACCAGGTTCCTGTACCGGGGAGGTCGTTGGTATCATTAGCTGCGCTTGAATTGATGTGAGGAGACTAGAACTGTTGGATTTACCATTTTTCTCTCAGAGGGCTCCACAAGGTTCACAAAAGACAAAAGTGGATAATGAAATGAAAATGACCTTTTTGGGCCTTATATAGGTTTTGACCTAATTTTTCAAAGTGCTCCGTTTTCCATGAAAATTACACCCCTGGCTAATTTTGACATTCTGAACCCATTTTTGGGATCAAAATTGAAATATGAGATCATTTATATTGTCAAAATCACAATTTAAAATTTTCAGACCCAGGACGACCGACTACTTGCATAATCAACCTTTAATCATTATAGAAATCTAGAATTCAACTTAACTGATTATCTTACATCAAACTATTGAAATTTCAACTTGGTCAACCATGGTCAACTCATGGTCAAACCTAGTCAAACATGGTCTCCAAGACCTCCAAACGATGCAGAATGTGTCTTCGGGCGTGTATAACCAATTCTCAAATCAATTAATATGCTTCTAAACTATTCAACGCTAGCTTTTCTTACCATATTTTGATTTTCATCCTGAAGGGGGCATGGTATTGCACATCAATCAATCTATCAATCAAATCTTTCATCAGTAATCAAGACAACAACCACGTCTAGTTGTTGATTCATCAAAAGACCTTGTTGCTAGGGGCATATCAGATTCATCGAGATCCATATCAATCTAGTATTCTCTTAATCTTGTAAATTGTATCAGCTTTTCGTAACCATCGGTTCATTAGTGTTATTTCTTTGGTTCTTCGTAACTGAAGGGTTCAGATGTGATACCGTTATGATTCCTTTGGACAATCAGGTTTGGAATAAGGGCACTCACTTCTTCATAATCATAGGTTCAGAATCAGGCGTTTTGACACTTCTTCGTAATCACCGGTTCATTGTTGATATAGTTAACATCATCTTTGGTCAATCAGGACCTAACATCTTCAAATCTTTCAATCAGTTTCTGTCTCAGAATTCATTCATCTTTCAAATCAGTTTAACATAAAAAATAGACTAATCTTTGAACCACTACGCTTCGCACAGTGATTCAAAGAGGGGCAAAATGTAATACCCCAAAAATGGGCTATAGGTTCATTAACCTCCTACATCTTCAAATTGAATGAAATCGACATCAAAGTCCTAACCTAAGGCACATCTGCATGTCAACTTATCAAAAATTGATTATCTTAATTTTGCATTAGGGAATATTCCTAATTATCTTAATTATTTTTAATTAAATATTATTTGGTGATAATGTCATTATTTATCCTAAAATTTGATTAATTGAATATGCTGAATATTTAATTAATTAATTTAATCCTGCCACTTAATCATTTAATTAGATTTAATTCTAATTATTCCTAAATTATATTATTTAATTTTGACAATAAATAAAAAATCCTATGAATAATTGATTAAATTCTTATTTAATTAATTAAAGAAAGTTGTCAATATTTAAGGATATAGTTTTGAATAAAATTTTGGTTAAATAATTGATTAACCCATAAATCAATTGTTTTAATTCAAGATCAGTTAAGTTGAAGATAAATCACTTTATTTATTTAATTAATTCATAATTATCTATGCACATTGAAAGAGCAGTCAAACTTTAAATCAGAAAATCAATTCAAGTTGTTATCTTTTTGAAACTCAACATCTATTTTGAGTTGAAAGCTGATCTAAAACTTTTGATTTGAGTCAAAAAGTTGTTTTTGCATGATTTTGTGAGTTAATTAATTATGATTTCTTGTTAACTCAAAAATCAACCTGAGTTTATCAAGAGTGAATTGTGGCTTTCTCAATGCATCCTCAAACCTTGGATTTCTATAAAAGCAAGGCTCAGCTCTTCACAATTACATCTCTCGAATTTGCACAATTACTCTAGCGAAATTGCAAACAAAGAATCAAGCTTTTGCAAATAGGTGACTTTGTGAGATTATTTCATAGTTTTTCATAGCTTTGCATAGTTTTTCATATCAAATCGTATCATTGTTATAATAATCTACATATCATTTCAGTTCAATTCTAGATTAAATTCATACAATTTTTCATCTTATTGCATTCAAAATCCAAAAAAATAGATTAATCTACATTCATTATACATTCATCTTTTAGCATTAAATCCTTCATTTAGTTGTTGCATTGTCACTGATCTCGGTCTAATCTGACAATACCATACTCGCACCTACTAGAAGGCAGTAAATCACCTGGTTAGCTTAGTTTCATTTATTTGTAGATTTTGATTTCGCTAACCTCTAATGGTTTACTGAAGTGTTGTGTCCACAGCTAGGTACAATTTTCACACACACAAACACAAGATTGGTTTATGGAAAGAAAACATGGTTGATTCTATAGGAGCATCAGGTGGTCTATCCATTTTATGGGATCCTAGGAATGGTAGATTATGAGGATAGATTAAAGAAATCTAATTGTATAGGGGTTGGATCTATAGTATAAAAATTTCACTATTCTTTTTCTTAATTAATGTTTATCAACCAATAAACATAAATAACAAAAAAGAGGTTTGGAATGAAATTGAGAATTACTTCAATCAGTTTAATGACTGTAATACCCCAAAAGTGGCATCTTGCTATCCTAACCAATTTTGTTGCATTTTAGTCTCATTCTATCAAATTTCTAAATCACCAAAGTCCTATTGTACTAGGCAATTTTGTCTTCTGATTGACTCTACTTGACTTAGTGTCAAATGCATAAAATCTTAAATTTGTATCAATCACATAACATATTTAATTCCTAAATATCGACTATAATTAGCTAAATAAACCCTATGATCAATTAATTTAATTACAAAGTCCTAACACTTTAATTAAATTAAATCCACCCTCTTTAGCTAAAACACATGAAAAAGGAATTAAATAAATATTTTGTTTTAAATAAATATTCTCATCTTAAAAATTGAATTTAATTATTCAAATAATGGAGAAAATCCATTTATGAGGTAATATTCAATTTATTTAATCAAATATTCTCCACAAAATCTTCTCTTCACTTTAGAAAAGGAAACTTTGATTTAATTGAAAATAAAAAAGAGGAATAAAATAGTTAACAGCTTTAAAATAGACAAAAATAGGTAGTTGATTGCCTCTTTGCAGGAAACTTTCTATTCTGAACTGATCTCTCATTCAATCTCCACTATTTGTCTAATTCAATCTCGACCATCGATTGAACATGGGATTCTATAAAAGAACTCTCATTTCTCATTCAAAGGATCCAACTTTTTGAGCAACGAAGTGCTGTCACATTGTTATCAGAACTCATTTGCATTCAAAGCTTTCATTCTTAGCATAATCTTCATTTCTAGATTAATATATCATGTTAGCTTAACCATGCATTTCATTTCTTAATGTAGTTTGCTTTCATTGTTCTTAGATTAATTTCATCATTTCTAGATTAATTTCATACTCATTCTAGAATAATCTACATTGTACTTTCAATTAAATCCTCCACTCTAGTGTTAGTCTATGGTTGCAAGACTCTCAATTCTGAGAGCAATTTCAAACCCTACCTAGATAGGAGGCAATAGGTCAAATCATTTAGATAGGAGAGATGAATGATCTCATATTCATTCTTGCCTACAACTAGTGAACAATGACTATGTTGAAGTGTGGAGCTAAATCAAAGGCCCATATTTAGTTCATACATTTTTGGCACCCACCGTGGGGCCGAAAATCAATTTCTAGCCTCATCATATTTCATTGTATTCTAAAGTTTCTAGAAAAATTTTGCATTATGTCCGTACTTCGATACATCCCTGTATAGAATCTCACACGAAGATTGTCACTGTATCGTGCGAAGTTTTGCTAGTTCTGGCATTTCCTTGTGCAAAAAAGGTGTTTTCTCACATGGGACTGTGCACAATCTCGTGTTAAATTTTGCATCCAGAGAGCTAAAACTTGTAGATTTGTACTTTCAATTTTTTATTTCTTGACATTTGTTGTTTGTTGTGGATTTTCCTAATTTTTCCTTTTTGGAGACAGTGTAATACTGGATTGCAAAGCTTTGGACTTGAGGTGATTTGCTACAATCTCTATAACACTTCGATTTTGGACATTAAAATGAATCTCTCACATGTTTGGCTTGAGTGTTTCCTGCTTTGATAAATCACACTTTGATTTTGGGCTTTAAAAAGAATCTAGATTCACTTTCTGCATATTTGTTTCACATAGGAAATAGGCCATATGAACACTATTTGTGGCGTTCTTTAGAGAGTGGGCTTCATTCACTTGTTTTGCATGCGAAGATCTTTTTGATGATAGAACCCCTTGTAGGTAGGGAAGGAGTTGATATTACCTCATGGTGTTACTTGATTTTTTTTTCAATCTTTGGTGGTACATTCTCTCTTGGTGCCACTTAGAGAGATCGGTAGCCATTGTTATTGACCTACAAGCCTTGGTGAGGTGGTTTCAATTTAGAGTGTCAATGAATCTGTTGTTGGAAATATTCAGGAATTAACCAAGTTACTGAGAGGGGAGGGGTGAATCAGTAACTCCAAATTTTCTTACAATTACAGATGTATTAACATATAGTTTACTTTCTCCCTTTTGCATATAGAAAGCATGAAACTTAAAAGCATTCACAATAATGACACATAGATTTGGTTACCCAGAAACCTTCCAAAAAGAAAGTAAAACTAGGGTGGGGATGAAACCAACAAAGCTTTAGTACTGCAGTATAAATTTGGCCGGTTAAGGCTTACAATGATCACTTCTGATGATCTGCCCTGCTAGGAGCAATAAGGACTGCTAGGTCCACCTTGTTAGAGGATTTTTACAAACTTACAAAAGAGGTATGTACTCGGTAAAGAGATTTTACAAAAGACTGTTAAGTCTACCCGGTCAAAGGATTTTAGTACTGATTCACCTGTTAGGATGAAACAGTGGATCTCTTGCTTTGCAACTGGATTGCTGAATGAGATTCACTGATGTACTGATCACCTTCTATGATGAATTTATCTTTGTTGTTCCTTATACTGCTGTAGCCCTTTGCAATTTGCTTATCTCTGCCTTTCTTTCTTTTTCACATTCATACTCATTACATCTTGGCATTTGTACAACATTGTTTATATACAAGTCTAAACAATTAATTACAATTACAATTACAAAGTCGGCTTGACAAATAAACATAAGTGCTACTAAGTCGGCCCAAGTATGGTTACACAGTTCCTGAAAACTAACTCGGTGACTTTCTGATACTCGGTGTCCACTGCATTACTCGGCATCGTCATGCACTCGGTAGAAGTGAAGGCACGGTTCATACTAACCACTCGGTAGATTTTGAACTCGGTAAATACTGGTGACTCAGTAGACATAATGTTACTCGGTTTACACTGTCCTGCTCGATTTGCACTGTTCTGCTCTGTTTGCACTATTCTGCTCGGTTTGCACTCAGAATGCAAATAAGTGTTGTCACTAGTGGCAATCCTGCTTAATGCCAACAATCTCCCCCTTTGGCATTAGTGACAAAAACACTTATTGCCCAAAACTTATATACATGAACCATGCTGAGATTTATTTTGATTTTTCAAAATTTATCTTTGTAAATTATCTCCCCCTTTCAATGTGCTAACTTTTTCTTCTTTTCTTCTATACATATCTATACATATCTCCCCCTTTTTTGGCGATAATGCCAAAGGTGTATATACAAGTGATTTACAGAGAGAATCCAAAATTTGATAGAAAATCAGAATGTACCTTCATTATCAGTGCTAGGGTTCTGTCCCAATTTTCTTGCAGAATCTTGCATGTTTGGATTGCAATTTGGACTTCTGCAGAGAGTTCAATCATGTGATCTGCTATTGAGAACTGATTGTCATGAATCAATGTTTTGGAATGTTCAATGTGCTTATACATTGTATTCATGATGGGAAGGATCATGTTCTGAATGTCTAGCAGTGTGGACCGGATCCTTGTGTCTTCTTTCAGTAGTTCTGACTGCGTATTTGATAGGTATGAGATTTTCATGTGATGAGCAGAGTTTGAGCTTGGTTCAAGTTGCAGCTTCTATATGCTAATCTTCAAATCCTCATCAATTTTATTCATTTTATCCTTGACATCCTTGGTGAACTCGGCAACATTGCATAGTCTGGCCAAAAGAGAGGTAACATTTGAATAGGAAGATTCAATGTTTGACAAAACTGAAGATAATTCCACTTGATTAATAGCTATGTGTTGAGCAATGTGCTCAAGCACTTTATTGTTGAATCTCTTCTCGGCTCTTTCAACTAACTTTTCTGTCCCAGATGAATCCGCATTGTATTTATTTACTGCTTTTGCTAATTGTAACAAAACATGTTGAGAGGAGTCTACTTTAATACCTAATGCTTCAGACAAGATGTCCTTAGCATCTTTAATGATTTGATATTCCTTGTCTCTCTCCTCTTTAAGCTTCTTTTGCTTCACTTTCCTTTGGAGGATTTCACCTATATTTTGCATTTGATCCGCTGATAGATTTGCAAAATCTAATGTTGGAATCTCTATTTCCTCATCTAGGTCTATATCCTCTACTATATTTTTGCCCAAAAATCTTGTACTCGGTTGAGCCTTAGGCTTATCTGTACTTAATGCCTTAGTAGTAGTAATAGTAGACATAGTAGGACTGGCTATAGAGACTGGTATACTGTCTACTGGAGAACTTAAAGTATTTACACTTGTAGAATCAAAAACTGGAATACTTACTGTTGGAAAACTTGATGAAGTAGGAGACTGCAACTCGGTAGAAGAAATGGTAGTTGCTTCTGTTGTTGCTATAGGTGATTGGACAAATGTTGAAGTTGTCACAACCATGCTTGAAGGTGTCTTCGGGCTAGATGTAGAAACTTTTACTGGAGAGGTAGGAAGTGATGGAATGACTTTTGCCGCTATCCTCACAGTATCATCTACCTCAGTGGCTTCTTACTGTTCATCACTGTCATCTTCAATGTCTTTTATTATAACTGTTTCAATACTCGGTTGGTGAAGATGATATATGTTCTTCCATGTGGCATTTGCAGCCTTCACAATCGATTCAATATTGTTAATCAGAATCAAACAAGTATTGAACTTCAGTGTCATCTTATTTTCATTTTCCTTCAATGCCTTCTTTATTTCATCATTTTTAAGGCTCGGCATTAACTGTCTCAGGGTTTGATCAAATATGTCTTTTACAGTTTGCTTGGCATTGCTCCATCTCATTTTTATTGGATCTAATAAAGCTGCTGGAACTTGTGGGGCTATTTCATCAGGAGAGTATTTCCACTGTCCCATCTTTTCAATAACAGCATCTTCAATCTCCTTTTGTTCTGTTTTTGTTCTTGTTTCATATTTAAAAGATTTTATATTACTTACTCCAGATCCTGATCCTTCTCTAAAAAGTTTGATCTTCTCTTGAAGGGTTATAGGAGGCCTTTTGAATATTATATCTTTGTCTGCCTTGTCTTCCTTACCTCTTGCACTTCTCCTTGTAAATACAACAATGGGAGGCTTAGGTGCCTTAGTGATGAATACCTTTCCTTTCTTCTTTGCAGGTTCTGGTTCCTCTATTTTCTCATCCTTTTCCTTTTCTTCTTTAGTGTCTTCTCCTTTGTTCTCGGTTAGCATTTGCATTTTGGCTATCCTCTTCTTTCCTTTATTTACCGCCTGTGGAAGCTTTATGCTTAATTCAATTCTCACCTTAGCTTCATCATATGTTCCAAAATATGGAGCTTTGGGATTAACAGACTGATTAAGGAGGGCTTCAATGATATTCTTTGTTTCATCAATGTTTACCTCATAAGGAAGAGGTTTTACATGTACAATCCTCGGTTTAGCTGCTTGAATGTATACTCTGTCATAGTCCACCATGAAACAAATATCATCCTTATAATCCTCAACCAACTTCTGTGGAATCTGGAATCTGTCATTCATTTTCTCTTTGAAAGACTCAAAATAACTATCCATGATGCTCTCAAAATTTTCACCCATTTTTGAAATATATTCGTTTATCTCATAAAGAACTGGTACATCCTTTCTCCATACTACTTTTCCTTTGGAAGGGAAGAATTTTTGAACATAGAAGAATAAACAGACCGGTAAAGATCCAAACTTACATGGATTGTTTTTGGAAGTTTGAATGCTTTCCATGTTCTTGTTAAACTATTTTAACAATAAATCTGCAAGGTCAAATGATAAGTTATTCTTGACCACCTTGTATGCTAGGTCTATAGCTTCACAGGAGATACTATTCTGTCGACTTGAACTGTATATTTTATGGGCAATTATGTGTGTACCAAACTTTAGTTCAACATCAGTAATGTTGCTTACTTTCATGCCTCTACCGTCCCACTCGGCTAGGGTTTTCTTCTCCAGTTCTGGCCGACCTAGGGTTTTGGTAGTTTTAGCTTTGTTCAACATGGGAAGACTGGTGATTTGATGAATCATCTTCTTAGTGATCTCTATGGGTTGCTCAAGCCAAATCTTCCCATCATGTACACGGCTGAGAATGTATCTAACCCATTTCTCTCGAAAGTTTTGAGGTAAATGTGCAATGTGAACTAATCCCTTGTCTTCCAGATGTTTGTGTTTGGGTTTTAGAATACCATCCACACATAGTTCCTCACGCACAATATCTAGCTCTAGGTTTCCCATTTCTTGAATTGCACAATTGAAATGATTGCAAATATCATTAATAAGTAGTACCTTAGGAGGAATCTGAGATTGAGCTCTGTTCGGGTCTAGGGCTGCTGCAATTGCGGGCACGAGTTTGAAATCTCGTGCTCTCCATTCCCCTTGGACTAACATTTCTGATCCTTTCTTCGCTGAAGTGCTGGATGATGCCATGGTAGCTCACAGAGAATTCTATTCGCAAAAGTATTTGAATCGCCGGATTGCTCTTGAAATTTTCTGCTCTCAAAGTGCTAAAGTTCACGGTGAAGAATAAGTTTGATTTCTTGCCTTTTGTTTACAACTCTGTCATTAATGCTCAGTACAAATTAGGGTATGAATTCTGACAAACTGTCACCCACTATGAATTAATTGCTCGGTAAAGACTTTGCAACTTGGTGAGCTCGAGAATTCATATTGCTCCGACCTTGCTCGGTAAAGACTGGTACCGACCTTGCTCGATGAAAACTGATACCGACCTTCCTGTGATCTTATTGCATCTTTGTATGCTGATTTAGATCTTTCTTTTAATTCAGTTCTGGAACTACTTGAAATTTGTCTATGAGAATACAGTTCCAGTGCTCTCTTGGAATTTAGTTTGGGTCAGTAGAGCCACCCATTCCATTACTTGGACTGGTTTGCTCGGTAGATTTAGGAATCCACTTTTGTCTTACCTGTTTCCTGACCTTAGTTGCTTCATTCTTCTTTCCATCTTCAACTTCGCTAGCATTCGTGCAATTTTTGGCTATGTGACCGAGTTTAGTGCATTTGAAGCATCTTACGGTAGTATCTCTTTTCCTTAGATGATGTTTTATGCAGTTCATGCCAATGTGTCCATATTCTCCATAGTAATGACATCTACACCAGGTGTTGTAATCCCATCCAAACATTGATTTCATAATTTGTTCTGCTAGATTGAATGTTTTGGATCTGCACTCGGATGCCTTGTGACCTTGTTTGTTGCATTTGTGACAATTACCTTTGAATCTTGGTTTTTCCCTGCATTCATTTGCTTTGTGACCATGCTGATTGCAGTTGTAGCATTTTCTATTGAATTCTGCTTTTTCATTGCTCCAACATTTATTTGAAGTATGTCCTATTTTACCACAATGATTACAAGTAGGTTTCTGATTTCTTTGAGTACCTTGCTTAGAAGATTCACCTTCTATTTTGTATCCAAGTCCTGCTTTTCCTTTTTGCCTATGAAGATTTCGCTCATACAACTGATCTAAGTCTTCTTAGCTTTTCAGCATTCTTTCATTGATTTGTTTTTTGGTGTTTAGGTCATCCACCAATCTTAGATTGATTTCCTTTTCAGATCTTAATTCTTCTCTTGTGCTTTCTATTTCTGATCTTAGATTCAGAATTTCCTCATTTGTATAGGAGATCTGATCAATTAGGTTTTCTAGCTGAAGGGTTTTATTTTGGACTTCATTGTTCCTTCCATCTAATTCATCTTTCAACTTGTTTCTTTGTTCTAAGATCTCACAAAATCTTGTTGAGTGTAGCTCTTGTTCTTTTTTTAATTTTCTCACTTCTTCCTGTAGAGACCCATTCTTTTCTAGGAGTTCTTTGACAGCATTGTTTGCTTTATCTGAGCTATCTAAGGGAAAAAGATCTTCAATCTTTTCTTCAATGTAATTCTGATCATTCATCTGATTTGCAAGTTCCTTCCTTCTTCTTAGGGATTGGGAAAGATGTTCTTTTGCTTCTTTAAGTTTAGCTATGGCCATTTCCAGATCTAGCTTTTCATTTTCAATCACCTTGTTCAGTTTGAATACCTCCATTGTCCTAGATCTTTGCTCAAGCTAGTTAAGCTTTATCTTGAGAACCAATACAACTCTGATACCAATTGTTGGAAATATTCAGGAATTAACCAAGTTACTGAGAGGGGAGGGGTGAATCAGTAACTCCAAATTTTCTTACAATTACAGATGTATTAACATATAGTTTACTTTCTCCCTTTTGCATATAGAAAGCATGAAACTTAAAAGCATTCACAATAATGACACATAGATTTGGTTACCCAGAAACCTTCCAAAAAGAAAGTAAAATTGGGGTGGGGATGAAACCCACAAAGCTTTAGTACTGCAGTATAAAGTTGGCCGGTTAAGGCTTACAATGATCACTTCTGATGATCTGCCCTGCTAGGAGCAATAAGGACTACTAGGTCCACCTTGTTAGAGGATTTTTACAAACTTACAAAAGAAGTATGTACTCGGTAAAGAGATTTTACAAAAGACTATTAAGTCTACCCGGTCAAAGGATTTTAGTACTGATTCACTTGTTAGGATGAAACAGTGGATCTCTTGCTTTGCAACTGGATTGCTAAATGAGATTCGCTGATGTACTGATCACCTTCTATGATGAATTTATCTTTGTTGTTCCTTATACTGCTGTAGCCCTTTGCAATTCGCTTATCTCTACCTTTCTTTCTTTTTCACATTCATACTCATTACATCTTGGCATTTGTACAACATTGTTTATATACAAGTCTAAACAATTAATTACAAAGTCGGCTTGACAAATAAACATAAGTGCTACTAAGTCGGCCCAAGTATGGTTACACGGTTCCTGCAAACTAACTCGGTGACTTTCTGATACTTGGCGTCCACTGCATTACTCGGCATCGTCATGCACTCGGTAGAAGTGAAGGCACGGTTCATACTAACCACTCGGTAGATTTTGAACTCGGTAAATACTGGCGACTCGGTAGACATAATGTTACTCGGTTTACACTGTCCTGCTCGGTTTGCACTGTTCTGCTCGGTTTGCACTATTTTGCTCGGTTTGCACTGTTCTACTCAGTTTGCACTGTTCTGCTCGGTTTGCACTGTTCTACTCAGTTTGCACTCAGAATGAAAATAAGTGTTGTCACTAGTGGCAATACTGCTTAATGCCAACATCTGTCTGTTGTGTCTGGGTGAGGTGAAGAGGCTAGAGGATTATGCTATGTTCCCTTTTGGGCACATCAGAAACTCTGATCCTTGAATCTAAACTAAGTCCCCATGTGGTCCTTTTTGTGAGTCTCCTTAATTAGAGAGGGTTAACCATAGTGGACATTACCTTTATTGGGTCAACCACATGGATGGAACCTCAAGTGGTAATAGCTATTTTCATCATGGTAGCAGCAGCTGCTATATAAATGTCCTTGCGGAATAAATCTCCATGGGTGCAATTTCTCATTGGCCTATTAGATCTCCTCAGCATCTTTGATTGATTAAATTCTTAGAATGTGTCAAAACCTTGGTGTGCCTAGATTGGAGTTCACCCTCTTGAGATTATAAAAGTTGCAGAGTCAAACCATTACTATGAACCATAGTGCAACCAACTTTTTTTTATTTTTCTAGGACTATGTATGTGATTGCAAAACATTTAAGAACATACATAAGTAGTACTCTTAAGGAATAGAATTACTATATCACATATTATTGTTCATGTGCAAGGTTGCTTTGTCCCTTGCTCATTGTTTGAAGACATTGTTTGCTTGCAAATCCCTGATTGTTGTCTTATGTGCCTGATCATGATAGAAATCTATTGATGCATGTAGAAGTTGAGTTGCTAATTTAAATCTATCTAAAATATGGATATTCTATCAGAGAACAGCCAGCATTGTGTCTCAAAATATGTTCCTATCTCAAAAATTATGTCAAAACTATCAAACTTTATTCTTTTTTCACGCGAGATTTCAGCTTTCTATGCATTTCTTCATGCGAGACTGCATATCTTCACGCACAGTTTAGCATTTCCTTGCACAAGATTGTCCCCTAATTTTCAAAACAATGAGCTTATTCCCATCAGTTGGTCAATTTTCTATCTAATCTGGTTTTTTTCTGGGGTCTGTCTGCCTGTTCTCCTATTTTCCACTACCTAAAATTGGATGTCTTGGGATGAGAACTAAGCGATTACTACTTAAACTCATGTTGTCCCTCTATTGTCTGCCCTTTCCTACTATGCTCTTGTACCTTGCGATGCGATAGTCACATCTTGGTTGTTCTAGCCTTACTCTCGATGGTTCATGCTGGGTGCATTTCACTCATTTGACTTTTTTTCTAATCTAGAGAGAGTTTTGAGAATAATCCTAGTCCTCTCTCATTACTTAATCCTTGTCTATGTCTATGATGACTTGAAGCAGCAATGTGTTCCCTCCATGTTTCACCAGATGGAATAGAGATAGACCTCGCAATCAAGGAAGAGGTCATTCTGAGTTTGCCATACAATCTAAGTGTCATACAGGATCTTCACATTCTTCCTCTGAAACATCTAGAGAAGAGTCCTTTCGCTCTCCTCATGTCATTCAACCTCATGTCCAGTGTACTTTTACTGTGAACCTTAGTCAAACTAGGAATCTATTGCTTCAAGAACACCAAGACTCTGAAGAATCACCATTTGAGATTGATCCCTTTGAGGCATCCCATGTTTCCTTGCCAAAGATTGATCCTTTTTAGGAACCCCACATTTTCTTGCCAGAGCTTAATCCTTTTACAACACCCAGGGTTTCCTTGCCAGAGATTAATCCTTTTTTAGAATCCAAAGTTTCCTTAGCAGTGACCTCTCATCATAGTGAACCTCCTTGTATTCAATCTGCTCACTCTACACACTTGCACACTAGAAAGATGTCACACAAACATCAAGAGGGTGAGTAGAACAGAGCTCATGATCATGATCAGGATTAGGCTCAAGATAACCAAGAAGAATTCCATGCCCTGAATATCTTTGAAATCCTTGGTTATGATGATGAAGAAATAACCCAGCATGATGTTGAGGCTGCTCGGTCCAACAAAAGTCTGATGAAAGAAGAGAAAGAGAGATACTTTCTTGAGCTAGCCAAACAAGGGGCCAAGTTACCCCCTGACTATAAATTTGAGACTCTTGTAGTCAAAGAAGAAGAAACAGAGGTGACTAAAATGCAAAAACTAGTCCAAGATATGCAAGCCCAGATCCAACAACTCATGAAAGCCAAGGACACACTAGCAAACCAGTTCACACTAGAGAGCATCTGTCTATTCCCATTTGACAAGAGTCTTAGCATGCCACCTTTTCCCAAAGGTGTGGAACTCCCCAAGTATGATAAATATCTGGGTAGCTTTGACCCTCAAGATCACTTGAGAAAATTTGGTGCTTTATCCATGGAGTTCATACATGATCAGACTTATCTCATGTGTCTCTTCTCACGTAGTCTAGGTAGATTTGCTATGGAGTGGTTCTCCCGACTTCCTACTGGTATAAAATCTTTTGACGAGATTGCTATTCTATTCCTCCAACATTATTCACATAACATTTAGCATCTGGTCAATATCTGTGATCTTTGCAATCTGAAACAACGATCTAGAGAACCTTTCCTTACATTTCTCCAGTGATGGAGACAACTCTATACCAAATATTCTCACAAGATACTAGAATCTGAGAAGCTTGATATCTTTATCGACAATCTACTTCCAAATTTTAGATACCAAATATAGCTACAAGGTCCTTTGACCTTTGATGACATGATCAAGTAGGCTGTGAGAATAGAGGCATTTATGGTCAAGAAAGGAGAGCTCGCCCTACACAAAGATAACAAGCAATGGTCCTCCTCAAGAAAAGATAAGGCTAAAATTGTCAACAAAAATTGGGATGTTGTGAATGATAGTTTTATTAACAATGTGACCCCAAAGCCTCCAAAGGCTATTTTCAATCTCATCTCCAATATGCAAGCAGCCAAGGCCATGATAGATACACAACCACCTTCAAAATTTTCCAAAAACAAACCTTGGGCACCTTGAACCAAACGTGAGTTCACTCCCCTAGGGGAACCTCTTGACATTGTCTACAAGACTCTTTTGCAAAACTAGATACTCACACCCCTAGATAATCTATGTCATTATGATCCACAACCACGACCTGCCTAGTGGAATGAGTTTGCATATTGTGATTATCATCAAAATAAGGGTCATAATACTTCTACCTATATTCAACTTCAACATAAGATCCAGGATCTTATCAATAATGGTGATGTTGTTGTGAGTGGTCATAACAAGAACTTAGACCACCAAGTGTTCAAAGACCCCTTTCCTCCTCATGAGAAGGGTGAATCTTCTAAGGCCAAGAATACCAACAACAAGGTCAACTATACGTACAATACCAATGACAATGTTATTAATATGGTTGAACTTGTCAATGTCGAATACTGTTATGTGATTACCATCAAGGGGAGCAAGGACACTCCCAGACCCAAAGTTCCTTTCATTTTGTGAGGCCCTATGTCTCAATCTTCTAAATCAAAATAGTCTCTGGTTTGTGCAAACATCGTCACTTGATCTAATACAAAGATCACTCTCAAAGGCCCCCGAGAATTCTACATCTACACCAAAACAACCTACAAACAAATTTATTGTTGGTCCTGCCAACAAGAATTCCAAATTTGTCCCTACACCTACTAATGCTAAGTACAACATGCTAGACAAATTACAACATACTAATGCTCAAATCACTATCTTTGAGTTATTGAAAATCTCACCCGATCATAGGTAGATTCTGGATAAATCCCTTACTGAGGCAAACGTCCCAAAAGATCTCAATCTCAACTAGTTTCAATCCATGGTGGGTCACTTGACCTCACCTCATTATCTATCTTTCTATGAGGAAGATGATCATTCAATAAGCCACCTGCACAATACTCCTCTGCATATTGAAGTCATGATTGGCCAAAAGAATGTCTGCCACATCCTCATTGATAATAGTGTTGGCCTCAATATATGCTCTGATAATTTGCTCACCCAAGTAGGTTATGGAGAAGATTCTATAGATGAGTGTAAAAAGATTACCATCAAAGCATATGACAAAGAAGAGCGCAAGTATAAGGGCTTGATTGTGTTACCCATCATGGCTGGCCCTATTGAGAGAAATGTTGTCTGTTAGGTATTGGATATTCCTCTTGCCTACAACATATTGTTGGGAATACCATGGATCCATGAGATGCAAGTAGTTATTTCAACATACCATCAGTGCATAAAGTTCCCATTCCATGTAGCCGAAGTTACTGTACCTGCCAACATAAGCTATTCTTGCAATATGCTCACTTAGTCCGTTGATAGTTTTGTCCCAACAAATAGAGAGTTTACTGAGTTTTTTGATACCAAATTGAAAGAAATGGAAAAGACTCTAAAACTTACAGATTCAGGCATGAGAGAATATCAGATGGAGCCTATTTTTTCACTGACAGCTTTGTCTTTATCTCCACGTTCCTACAAGAGACCCACTGAATGCAAGAAACCTTTCATTGTCTCACCCCAAGTAGTCTATGATGGTGCTTTTGTACAAGACACAACACCATTAGAATATGAGGATGAAAATTGAGCTATTACAACTTGGATTTATAAAGGGAAAGACACATCTGAACAAATCACTCTTGCTCATGATATAGAACATGAACTAAACAGTGAAGGTTTCAAGCTCATGAAATACCTCAGCTATAAAGGGAGTGGCCCTATAGGGGTGAATGATAATGGATTGCTTGAACCAATTGAAGCCACAAGATTAAGGACAAAGGACACCACATATCTAGGCATCAAGAAAATCCCATTTCATTTTGGGATCAATAAATTGGTACCAGAATTAGAATATCAGCCAACATCTAGAGACACAGTTTCAGCTGAAACTTTAGAGGATAGTTCACATTAGGATACCTTTCCTTATCCTATTCCTCCAAATCTTGTCATGCTCTTTGTAGAGATAGATAATTTGGTGCAGTGTGTCAGACACCTTGAAACTGATAGTGACTCTGATGACACTACCTCAGTTACTCCTTTAACATATGAATAATTGAGAAAAATGCAAACAGTTCACCCTAACTATCAATGAGAATTGTACATGTCATCTTCTTTTCAAGAATGATGCCAAAAAGAACAAAATCAACAGAACATCAATTCTATAAGAGATGATAATGAGTCAGATGGTACAACAAGTTTTGATGGAATTCCTATTTCTAGTATTACAAAATCACATGAATATGAGTTTGATTCTTTGTCTGATGCACCTTCTGACAAGGATGTAGACACAGTACACATATTTGAAAATGTTCTCAAAGTAGGTGAGGGGTCTAGAGATAGGACAACCGAGTGTGATTCCACTGATGTTAACATTCCATCTACTTTTGACATAAGGTCTTGAAGGGACTCGAACACACCTCTAGATGAGATCGCTTTAGGTCTTGACTTGCTTGTTCATGCTTTTAATGACTATACTATGAATGCACTTGAACCTATCACTCCTCTTTCACTCCACCATCCCGAGTTGATAAACTGGAACCTCTCCTCTCCATCCAATGAAGTCCTTACATTCCAAAATGATTACACTCTTGCTTGCTACCTTAACACTGTCAAACCTGTAATGTCCTCCACTAGTGAAGATAGTATCAACATGAGTGAAGCTGATATCAAGTATCTCAGTCATAAAATTAAGAGAAAAAGGAATAGGTGCTCTGATGGTGAAAACCACATTGTGGCAGTATCAGAGCTGAAAAAATTAAAAACAAAAGACATATCCGAGGGTGAAAACCTCTCTGAGGTGCTCGAGGATGGGATACTTGATACACTTCCAAGTCATTTTCAAGAAAGATCTTCAATATTGATAGAGCCAACTCAGCCAGTAAATTTGGGTATAGAAGATGCACCTTAGATCATTCATTTGGCATAGTCCTTATCCACAGAAGAGAAAGAGGAATTCACCAAATTCTTTCGAAGCAAGAAAATCAACTTTGCTTGGACTTATTCTGATATGCCTGGATTAGATCCCAATTTGATTATGCATCATCTCTCCATTACACCAGGTGTCAAGCCTATCAAATAGAAGCTTTGTAAGATGCACCCACATGTGGCACTTTTAGTCAAAGTTGAATTAGAAAAACTTCTCAAAGCTAGTTTCATTAGAGAAATTGACTATGTAGAGTGGATTTCTAATATTGTTCTAGTCTCTAAACATGATAAATCTATTAGAGTTTGCATGGACTTTTGAGATTTGAAAAAAGCTTGTCCTAAGGATGACTTCCCATTACCCAACATTGACATGATTGTAGACACGACAACAGGCTATGAAATGTATTCACTAATGGATGGTTTCTTTGGCTACAACCAGATAAAAATTATGCCAAAGGACTAAGAAAAGGCAACCTTCACTTGTGCTTGGGGAACTTTCTATTGGAATGTCATGCCCTTCGAACTTAAAAATGCCAGAGCCACATATCAAAGAGTTGTCACCACTATCTTTCATGACATGATTCATAAGACAATGGAAGATTATGTGGATGACACATTAACTAAGAGCATGGAACAGAAAGTATATCTTGCAGATTTAGGACCTATATTAGATCGAATGGAACAATTCAGTCTAAGGCTCAACCCAAAAAAGTGTGCCTTCAGAGTCATGTCTGGTAAATTATTAGGTTACATCATATCTGCTAAAGGCATAGAGTTAGATCCTGAGAAAGTTCAAGCCATCATGGAAATGCCTCCACCATGAAACATCAGTCAGATGAGAGGTCTCCAAGGTCAGTTATAGTCTATCCAGCACTTCATTGCACAGCTAGCAGATAAGTCACAACCATTCACCAAAACTCTACATAAAGGTGTGACTTATGAATGGAACAAAGATTGTGAGAAAGGGCTCTAACAGATCAAACAGTATCTTGAAAATCCATGAATATTAATGCCTCCTATTCATGGAAAGCCACTCATTCTCTATATCTCTGCTACCAACACATCACTAGGTGTCTTACTAGCTCAAGAAGATCAGAACAACAAAGAAAGAGCTATTTATTATATCAGTAGAACTCTGGTCTCTTATGAAATAAACTATTCTATCATTGAGAAAGCTTGCCTAGCAGTGGTATTTTCTTCACAAAAATTTCTACACTACATGCTTGTTCACACTACATGTCTTATTGCTAAAATTGATCCATTAAAGTACTTTCTCAGCAAAGGTACCCTTACAGGTAGATTAGCGAAATGGGTCATGATACTCAGTGAGTTTGACATTGAGTATGTAGAGATAAAATCCATTAAAGGACAAGTGATTGTAGATTAGTTGGTTGAAGCACCTATCATAGATTATCAACCATTTAGCATTGAGTTTCCTGATGAGTCCATAATGCTTCTCACATATCAGACATGGACTATGTTCTTTGATGGATCATTTACCCAATAGGGGTTAGGTGCTGGAATACTGTTCATTACACCACAAAGGTACTCTTTACCAAAAGCATACAAAATTTTGTTTCCTTGTACAAATAACATTGTTGAGTACGAAGCCCTAATCAATGGCATGAAGATAGCCATTGAATGGGGAGTAGATGAACTATAGATCTTTGGAGATTCATAGTTAGTCATCAATCAAGTCAATGACATCTATCAAACAAAAGATGACAAATTGGTACCTTACAAATGAATGGTCGATGACCTAAGAAAATACTTTGCACATGTCACTTTCTAGTAGATTCCATGAGCAGACAACAAAGCAGTCAATGCCATGGCTACTCTTGTTTCCATATAACAAATGCCAGAAAATGATTTTTGACATAAATTCCTGGTGGAGACATTACGCTGCCCAGCCCATGACTCCCTTGAATCTAGGATGATTTGTTCAATCATTAGACATGATTCATCCTACTACCATCATATCTACTCCTACCTTCATGACCAAATTATTCCAGACACGTACACCCAGAATGAGAAATGTCACCTAATTCACAGTGCTTCATGGTATGTTATCATAGCTAACAATTTGTATAGGCGAGGTCTAGACGGTACCCTCCTTAGGTTTTCATAACCTGACGAGTCCAAACGTGTGTTAGCTGAGGTACATGAAGGCATTTTTGGGTCTCATTCAAGTGGCCTAGCACTGGCCCATAAAATTATTAAAGCTGGTTACTATTGGCCTGATATGGAGAAAGAAGCTATACAATATGCTAAGGCTTGTAAACAATGTCAACTTCATGGGAATCTGATTCATGATCCCACCAAGGAGCTCATCCCCTTCATTACTTTTTGGCCATTCCAACAATGGGCCTTTGGTTTGGTGGGTCATATTCACCCTTCTTCATCAAATGGACACAAGTTCATTATCACGACTATAGATTATTTCACCAAATGGGTCGAGGCAGTAACTCTAACTATAGCAAATGGCAAGTTTGTAGCCATGTTTATCCTAATTTACATCATCTGTAGGTATGGTGTACCCTCCTCAATAATCACTGACAATGGGGGGTAGTTCAAAAATAAGGATCTGAAAGAGCTATGCTCTAAGTTCAAGATTACTCAGCACTGGTCTTCTATCTATTATCCCCAGGGTAATGGACAGGCGGAAGCATCAAACAAGGTGATCCTTAAGATCCTGCACCACATAGCTCATAAATCTGGTAGAGATTGGCACCTCTAGATTAATCTAGCTTTATGGGCCTATCGAACAAGTATTCATACACCAACAGGAGCCACACCCTTTACTTTAGTTTATGGCACAGATGTTGTGTTGCCTATTGAGGTTGAGATTCCTACTTTGTGAGTCTCTCTAAAAGGCCTCATCATTGATGAAGACATTAGAATATCTCGGCTACAAGAGCTAGAACTACTAGATGAATGTCATCAAGTGGCATTCGATCATCTCCAAGCATATCAAAAGAGGATGTCCAAGAGTTACAATAAGAAAGTCAAACCAAGGGATTTCCAAGTGGGTGATCTTGTCCCGAGAGAAAACCCTAAGAATCAATAATAACAGAACCAAAAGGGAAAGTTTGAACCAAATTAGCTTTTTCTATATATTGTTACTACAACATTTGGGTCTGATGCTTATCAACTATCTACTACTGAAGGAGAATAGCTCAAAGAGCCAATCAATGCTCTGCACCTAAAGCGATTCTACAACTAAGACATCTTCTGAATGCTCCCTGTACATACTCTATTATGAAAAAATCCTAAAAATTGCAAAAATTTGTGAAAAATGATCATCTTAGTGAAAACTTGGTAAACAGGCGCTTTGATGCATCAACCCAAAAAATTGAAAAATTGAAAAATACAAAAAAAAATCAAAAAGATAAAAATACAAAAAAATTGCAAAAAAAAAATGTGCCATTAGTGAAAACTTGGTAAATAGGCATCATGGTAGCAAAAGAAATAAAATCATGCCAAGATGGTGAAAATATGGTAAACAGGTGCCTCTTGTTCTCCAATGCTATACCAATCACAACATTACTTCTCCCTTTACGGTTGCTTTCCTGCTTTTAGTTTGCTAGCTCATGCACTAACTCTCAGCTACCTTCGAGACTATGCTTGACTCTACATGGATTGAAACTAGTCACACTTGGGGGCACCCTTCCTAGTCTAGGAGGCATTGTCCTATCTTTTCAGAGGATCTTCCTTGCATCCGTCACAAGTGGTCCTCACTGCGTCTTCCTACTAATGCTTGGCTATAGGATCTTCCTCGCATCAGTCACCAGTGGTTCTCACTATTTCTGCCTACTGATGCTTAGCTATAGGATCTTCCTTGTATCAGTCACCAGTGATTATCACCATTTTTTCCTACTGATACTTAGTTTTCACTATGATCTCTCCTTGAGAGTCTCTCGTAGTAGTGATCAGTGGTCCTCATTGCGTCTGTCTATTCTCATTGTCCTGATGAGATTCCTCATGAATGTTGTATACTTCCAATCTGACATCAATCCATTGACATTGAAACTAAACTTGTAAATTTATGAGACATGCTGAGCTTTTCTTTTGTGTGCTTGTCTTTTCACTTTGTCATTCCTCCTCAAGCAACTCCAAGACGTATGTCCTGACTGACAGATGCAAGGACTGGGGGCATGATCTTTTCTTTGATTTATGTTTGCTGGTTTAGTTCCAATGATCCAATGAATCCATCTAAAATGGGTGTCCACTATGAGAGCCTCTATCTCATGTTAGATGGCCATGTGTACCTCGAATCCTTTTATATGGAAACTTTGGTGAGGTTGGTTCTTCTCCTTGTCTATTTGAGTGACTTCTTTATGCTACAAGTGAACTTTCAAATGCTCATCCTATGAAGTGAATGTAAGGGTCACTGCGAGCATTCTTAGTATGCTTCTCAATCACTTAGAAAAAGAAGGAACTCTTGTGTGTCTGACGTATTTTTTATGTAAGAAACATTCAAGTCATCCTAGAAACTATGCTCTTATGCTTATGTTAACTTGCTAAATCAAAAGGAATAGGTGTTTAGGTCATTCTAGCTTCTTGTGCCTTAATGCTTATACCTCATTCCGACAAATCTATGACTACTATCACATTTATATTCTTATGATTGTCATATCAGTGAGAGTTGTATGACATCTCATGATTGTTCGATACCAAAAATGCTCTATGATGATAACTATCTAATGGGTCCAGCAACCAAGTCCTAGGGATTGTGTCTAGCTTAGGTTTGCATTTTCATTCTAGGCTTGCATTACAGTAGTACTTTGTGTATGCACCTTACAATGGTCGCCTAGACTTTGGGCCCCATTTATTAATTTATCAATTTCCTGAATCAATGCTTTGCAATTTTCAAATCAATTCCTTGATCAAATCGCAATTAAATCAATAATTCAAATATTTCTAAGGTTTGATCATTTCATCAATAATTTTATTTAATTAAAAGAAATATTCTCTTTTAAATAAATAAAATAGGCTTATTTAATTAAAAGAAATATCTTAAATAAAATAATCTTATTTAATTAAAATCCCTTTTAATTGAATGATTTTATCTTATTTAATTAAATATTCCTCTTTTTATTAAATAAACTTATCTTATTTATTTAAAAGATAATTCCTCTTTTAAATAAATAAAATCCCCACTTAAAGCAAAATCTGTGATGGAAAAGGAAATAAATCAAATAAAAACAAAACAAAAATCCTTTTCTTGATTCTTTCAATAACTTTATTTAATTGAAAGAAATATTCCCTCTTAAATAAATAAAATAACTTTATTTAATTGAAAGAAATATCTTTTAAAATGAAATAAATTTATTTAATTAAAATCTTTTTTAATTAAATGATTTTATCTTATTTAGAATGATATCTCTCTTTTAATTAAATAATGTTATCTTATTTAATTAATAGAGAATCATTCTTTTAAATAAATAAAAAATCTTCTTAAAGCTCTTTGTGATGAAAAAAGGGAAATAAATAATTATAAATAAATAAAATCCCTTTTCTCTCCACACTTTCTAAAAAATGAGCTTTATTTCCTCTTTTTGGATTTATCCCACATTGCTCTTGAGGATGCATTCTCTTCCACATTTTCCTATATAAGGAGCCCTCTCCTTCTCATTTCAGATCCCATAATTTTCATGTTATTGATATACTGCAGGTTTGGAGAGCAATCTTGGAAGAAGCTTTTGAGCACATTTGGAGCTTGGATATTTGAGACTTCTTTCTTCTTGTCTTCTTCTCTCATGCCTTATGGCAATCCATAGTTTAGATTAATATTGCATTCACATAATAGTTTAAATTCATGTTTCCTTTCATAGATTAACATTGTATAAGCATTCATTTCAATAGAATAGTTTATTTCTTGCATTGTTATCATCTAGACTAGTTTCATTTGCATGCAATAACTTGATGATCATGGAGATTAGCATGCTTTCTATTCATCTTTGAATCTCTTGTTTCTTGGTGTACTTGCATGGGCATAACTAGGTCAATCTAAGGGCCTCATATACAAACCCCTACACTCCACGAATAGAGAGTTGTGAATCGCTATTCGAGACCTCACTGTTGAGTGTTCTTGGATGTAATGATTCACAGAAGTGTGACTACTTTCTAGCACACACTTTGTGGTTCTTTTTGTTTTATTCTTCTAGATTTTTCTGAGGGTTCTCATCTTACATCTCGGGTTCACCTTGACTGCACAAGTGTCTGATCCTCACTCTCAATCTTCAAGAACTTTCTTTTGGTTAGTACCTATCATGTATTGCGATATCTTGCATGAGATGATTAGTACCACATACATTGCATTACATCCATCAAAGTGCATTCTCATAATCCATATACATACATTTACATCACATATTCATATCCATGTGCATTCATCATAAGCATAAATCAAATCATACATTGCATTTATTCATCATTGCATTTTACATTGCATACTATAGACATAAAAAGCTAGGCAAGTGCATACCTCAAGGGATGACCTTAACTCCCATGTTCTGGCAAAGTATAAATATTAGGAGGTGAATCCAAAGACACCTCTCTTGGGAATGAGTTAGATTTCACTCTTGGCTAAGCCTCAAAGAAATTTATACCTTTGAGAAGTGAAGGAGGAGATTTGGGTTACCGTCTCACCCCGGCTGTGTGATTTTGGATTCTTCTCATCTACAGATTTGTGCCTCACGTACCTTGCGTATATCGAGGACTCCTTTTAGAAAATCCATGTATATCCCTGTAGATAGCTTGGCAGGATGTTGTTGTGTTCTAAGTGCCTGCTAAAACATTTTCAAGAACATACACAAGTAGAGTCCTTAGGGAGAGGAATACTAAGTCACTATCTCTGTTCATGCGCAAGGTTGCTTTGTCCCTTTCCTATTGCTTGAAGACTGTTTGCTTGAATTCCTTGGTTGTTGTTCTATGTGTTTGATCATCATTGTGAAATCTTTTGAAAAATCTAATTGGATTACTGAAACTGAGTTCCATCCTGCTATAGTGAGTTCCCTTAGAAGCTTGGTCTTCTTTGGTCAAGTCCAAGTCGGATCTTAGGTGTTATGACATGTTTCTCAACATCCAAATGAACTTCAATGGTATCAATTTGCACAAAATGACTCTTGGTCTTCTTTCTTCCACATCTCCCATGTCTTCCTAGTCTCCCATTTTCATCTGATCTCTTCTTCCTTCATAATTCTTCCTCTTCTTCCTAAACTCTTCATGTCTTCTTGATTCTTTTCCTCTTATTTTCTAGTCTACCTTCTTCTATTCATCTCTTCTGTCACTTCCATGCTTGATTCTTCCTCTTCTAGAATCATGACTTTCAACTATCTTTCTATAGAACCTCTCTTGAAAATGGATGATATTGATCTCCTTGCTCAATTTGAAAAATATCATTCTTCCAACAGTTTCATTGATGATAAGTTTATGACAAAAATATGAAAGAAAGCAAGTGAATCACCCACCTTTGGTAGAATCATGCTCATGATCCTCTCACGATCTTCTGCTTCCCAACATTCTTCATCTTCTAAGTCTTCTCATTCTTCTTCACCTTCCAAGTCTTATCATAACTCTTCTAGACACCATTCAAATTCCTCATCTTTCAAGTCTCATCATGACTCTTCTAAACATTATTCACATTATTCATTATCCAATTCTTATCCCTCTACTAGGTCCTCACCTTCCTCTTCTTCACAATCTCATTCCTCTTCTACTTCTCCCAAGAGTCTTACTCCTCAATATGAGCAATATAGTAATCAATTGATACCTCTTCCATGAAGAGTGACATGCCCATCTTTGATGACTATGATGATTACAATGACTATGATGATGGACAATGTAATGATACCTATGAAACCCCTATTCCTAAGAGTCCTCCTCGTCATGTGCTCGTGCTTATTGGAAAAGGGTCGTCACATTGGATAGATTGTGATGGTGATCCATACGATTCTTATTTTGAAAGGGATTATGATATTTGTTGTGACCAATATGATACATCTGCTACTATTGAGGAAGAGAATTTTTTTCACGCTAATTATAAACATAGATACTATGAGCATCTCTCCTCTAAGAATTCTCATGCTGAAAATAAAGATGACACTCTCAAGAAAGATTATGTTAATGATGGACCTTTGTCTTGTGATGGTTCCCTTCAATCCCCTACTTCCTCCAATACCCATACACTTCCTAAAGCTTCCGAGTCTTCCAAATCTTTCACAAATCCTTCATCCAACAAAAGTCCTAATACTTTTCATGTAGTTCCCTATAGTTACCCTCAAGGGCTACCTCTTAAAGAAACTCAAGCTAACCTTCACTTGGTTGCAAATACTTCCAATAATGCTACATCTAGCAAGCCTAAGCCTTTATGCGCTATAATGCCTACTTCAGCTAGTCCTTCACCATCTATTCCAAAATCTTCCATGCAATTCCAACATGCTTCCTTGTCCTTAGAAGTGGCTCCATTTCAAGAGGACTCTAAAAATGATAAAGAAAAGAACATAGAGAAAGATCAAGATCAAGAACCCTCTATGTCATCCAATCCTGTTCATGATGTCTCTCATCCATTTCATGGTTCTTTTGATCCTCTACACCCTTTCTCATCCATTCCACCATATCTTCAGTCTTCTCCTAAGCAAGATCAAGTTGCTACTTCCAATGTTGAGCCTATTGAAAATCAAGAGAAAAATGATATGCTTATGCTATCCAAAGCTCCTTGTCAAGATCAAAGTCTTCCATCTTCTTATTCTATCACTCCATGTTCCCTTCCACTTCCAACTCTTCCTAAGTCTTTGCAAGCTTTGAACAATCCTATCGAAGAAGTTGCTCCTATTCAAGATGTTCATGATACTATTGAAAATCCTAATGCTCACTCTAGAGATGTTGATGTCCTTGGTTGTCATATAGATGTTGATGAACTTATTGATTATCCTTTTGCATCTTCCACATCCATCCTTGGACCTCCTCCACCAATACTAAGGGCTTCATGTCTTCCTTCCATCTTGGGCCCTTATGTCCCTTCACTTTCCCCTCCTAACTCTCCTAATTCATCATCCATCTTGGGTCCTTACGTCCCTCCATCTCCTATATTTCCTCAAGATCAACATAGATTCATACCCTTGAATCCTTTTCATCCACCCATCCATCTAAACCAGTCAATTCCTCCTCCTTCTTCCACAAGTCCCAAGTTCTTTGGAAGTAACTTGAATGTTCAATACAAGAAAAAGAAGCAATATAAGAATCCATCAAAAAAAGAAGATCACCATGTTTTCTCTAATCAACATGGAGGCAAAAAGTCAAAAGAGATATCTAAGAAGAAAACTACAAGACAAGTATGGGTTCTAAAATCCATCATTACAGATATTCTCTCTAAATCATAAAAAATAAATAAAAAGCCTAAGGCTATATGGATTCCAAAGTCTCTCTTGAAAGAGTCTAATGTTTTGTTTTTTTTTATCAGTAAAAGGTTGAAGCCCTAGATAATTTTTATTATTAATAGAAATAATTATTTTACAAATGTGACCCCGCTCACTGTAGGCGCTGGTAGGAAAGAGCAGGGCTGAGAAAACCTCCAGCCTTTCCCGGGACCCTAGGTCCTGTCCTTATACAAAAAATTACATGGGCATACCCACGTCTCGACAATGTCAAGGATTTGAAAAATACATATTTTCCTTAGGTATTCCCATGGATCAATACCAATCGAGATTCTTACAAGATTTACGTGGGCATACCCACGTCCCGAATAAAACTTTGAGATTGTTTTTCTTTTAAAATCCTTAACTATACATAGAATGTCGCTTAGACAATGATTACATCATTTGTACAATTGAAGCCTTGCTTTGTTCCTCTAGCTTTGTTGAGAGTATGACTTGAAAATTCGGATGATATTCCTTCTTGAAAAGAAATCAGACAAAAGTCTTCCGATACCAAAGGTTAATCTACTCCAAAATAAATCTATATATCAGCTTCATAGCCTATCTAAGAATATTTAAATATTGACTACGAAGCCTATGGTAACATTTTTGTTATTGTCAGTATAAAATTAGGCACAGAAAGGTCTTATGATTCAAAATCCTTACCGCTTAAGATTATCATTTCATGCCTCATATTAGCACTCGAAAATCCTAACATTTTAGGAAAATTTGCAACAGACTTACATATACTTCTCTATGCTATATTGTTGAACTGGCTAACATAACAGTGATAAAATCAGAGTTTCAATATGAGTTTCTAATATTTCACATCTTTCATAAGATACTGTAATGACTTCCAAAAATACCTCAGTTTGTAAGACCAGACCTTCTTAGTCTAAAACATATGGTTATACATATATAGATTATATATATATGACCATGTATTCATACCATTACCATATTTGTGATATCTACCAAGGCTAATCCATTATTTAAAATTCCATATATTGGTTCCAAGCTCTATGTATAAATATAAGTATACTGCCCTTGATATACCTATATTTATATCAATTCTTAAAAAAAGGTAACTGGAAAGAAAGTCCAGGATCTCAGTACAACCTTACTCTGTAACTCTGTTACTTCTTATCTATAAGTCGATTTGAAAAGCACCTAGGAGGAAACTAGGACTATATATATAAATATCTATATAAAAACACCTGTATATATATATTTATAAATACTCTCATAAATATCTGAAAATATGCATCCAATAAATTATTAGGAATTAGAACATATATCCCAGCTTCTAGTAGATGAGACGAGATTGTGCTTATAAAGAAATTTAATTTTACCTTCCTTCAAGTTTGTATATGAGATACCAGCTATATTTAGTTGGTTGATGCATAGATCTATATAACTAATCAGAACAACAGAAAAAAAACCTTGTCTGTACCAATGTAACAAGGTCCTTTATAGATGATGTGAGTTTATAAACCTCTATTTATTGCTTAACATTTCTTTTTGAATTTCCTAGGTTTCTTGAGATATACATAACTATTAGCAATTGGCGTAACAATAAAACTATCCCTTCCTATCAACAACCTGCTACAATTTAAAGATTATCCCATCACAAGATTGTTCATTATTATCAATTAGATCCTATCCTGATTTTTATTTGAGCATATTACACTGTATATACATATATATAAATATATATAATTATATGCATATGTATATACAGTAGATGATCGTTCTCTAAATGTGAGTCTGTAGGTGTGTGTGTGTGTGTGTGTGTCTATATATATATATATATATATATATATATATATATATATATATATATATGTAGACAGCAAAAATGATCTAGATATATTGGTATAGCAAAATGAAACTGAAAAAATAGTAAGGTAACGAGATGTTTGGGAGAGACAGAAAGGAAGAAGATTTACCTTAAAATATGATTTAATTACTCTTGTTTGTACATTTCTTGCTATAGGTCTTCATACAAATCCTATGCTACATCTAAATCTGATGATAGAAGCTGGTCTATACATCAAAACATAGTGCCTATGCTATATACATTTACTATGTATAGTGCGGAATAAGATAAGATGCCAAAATCCACACAGTGTATGCAATGCTTTGCACTATTCAGATGAAATAATATACATACTATATACCCTTTTCAATTTCTAGCTTGATCCAAGAGTTCTCATATTGATCACCAGTCTAAAATTAATATTATTTATGTTGACTTCAAGATTAGTGACTAACAGATCAACCTGATCAAAAAAAAATTTTGAATTTTAATGTCATTAGTAACCATGAGCTCCTTTATATAAGACTTGATTTTATAGTATTCTAAGACTGTATTGGGCTTCATGAATAAATTCTTCATTAAAGATTCCTTTTATTGCTTGACACATATGCTTCCAGAACTAACTAAGGAATATATTCTTGAACTAATTACATTAAATTACTATTCTAAGGCATACAGTTGTCTAGTATCTGCTTTATAGACTTACCAGGCATGAAAGGAATCTACTGCTAAAAGAACTGGCTATCTCCGTAGGGAATTTCTATAAATCGATTAGGCTTATTAATGTGGTTTTCTATTTGTCTATTGTATGAAAGAAACCCACCCTTATTCTGAATGTGGAAATTAACTCCAGTAGAGTGGAACCACTTTAGTTTCTATGCTCTGTTTGTGGATTAATAAATGAATTTTCTTTAAATACTCTGATAAGCCATAGAAATTAAGAGGCCTAATCCAAAAAGAAAAAATAGAGCAAGCATCTTGACAATATTAACCTTAAGACTAAATACAGAGTGCATATGATGTTTACAAATGAAAATATTGTACTCATAACCATGAAAATAGTATTTACATCAAAATTGTAAGTAGATATTGTATATACATCAAATTTGTATATATTGTTCCTTAACATAATGCTATTCTTTAAAGTAACTAAAGACACCAAAATTGTTAGTTACAGTCTATCTTCAATCATTACAATGAATTATACTGAAATACATCCCAACTTGCCTTTGTTGCTAATAACCCTTTAAAATATTCCAGATCTTTACAGAATTTGCACATACTATGTACATAGTGCTCATCTTTCCAAGCTACTATGTACATGCTATGTATATACTATGAACAAAGTGACTTACTCCAAGCTAGCCTTCTGAACGACAGTACCTTTCCAGACATTGTTGTCTTTAATCATAACTATAATGTTTTCCTCCTCATCCTTACCTTTGTTCACTTTCCTAGTACTTTTGGGCATTATCGGGGCTATGATATGGATATGCTCAGGAAGCTTATCATCTAGGAGAGTCAAAAGATCGAAACCTTCATTCCTCCAATAGTTCAACCTCCACTTTGTATCCATACTTTCCTCCAGTACTTCTTTGTAGAGGTAGTCAATATTTCTCTCCATCTTCGGCTAGTGTTCATCAAAACTATCTTCATCCTTAAAAATCATGAGAGCCACCCTGTCGGACTAAGGGATAGTATCCAATTCCTCAATGCAAGTTCGCATCATTCGATCCGGGTAAGGGATTGTGAGGTTTTGGTCAATACAATGGACCATCTTCTCCAAACCACCCAGATGTTCTGCTAAGAACACTTCCCTAGCTACTGATATTATGTCCTCTTCCTTTTTGCCTGCAAAGGAAGAAAGGGCTATAAACTGGCCAATGACCCCTCCATTTGTTCTGTAGGTAAAGGAGTTCTCAAAGTGTTGATCCCCTATAGCCTTCACCAGCGCCCTTCTGGTTGAATTTGGGATTGGAGTCAGCATCTGATTCCATCTCTCAGGGAAAATTGGGCCTCTAAAGGCCATGGCTCGGTCTGCTTTAGTATAGAAAGTAAGTAGTTTAGTATCCATATTTGGACCAATAAGTGGCTGAGTAGGCTTGCCAGACAAGCTAGAGTTGGAGTTCTTACTATGTAATGCTAAAGAGAAAGCAGTCTAACCCTAGACCCACTACAAATCGAAAGAAGAAAGGGATAAAAAGATAGAACTAGAACACAACTAATCTAGAGAGATATCGATGGTAATCGATGCAGGTCATGATGATAATGAGTAGAGATAAGCACCTTCGATAAAGATGATATCTGTGTTCTAAAAAGGGGGACTTGTAATTATGTCTAGATATTACAGGGATCTAGATATCTCCAAGGATAGACTGATAAAGTGCATTATGCAAACCTGGATGTATATTAATCCTTGGCAGGTAAACACACTCAAGGGATAAAATTCAGCTTTAATGGAGGAAGCCTTGCTAAAGCCGTGGATCTTCTAAACTCTATTATCATGATGACAAGAAGGAACTGAGATATATAAGTTATAATGGCTGTAATAACATAAATGCTTGATTGGTTGTATTGAGACTACCAAGTTATCATTGCCAGCAGAGACACCTTCATCCCAACTTAGATAATGATAGCTCTCCCTCAGTCCACTTCCAGGAGGGAAATCTATAGCAATCATGATATCAAAAGGTGCTAAGTGGAGGAAATATAAAAAACTCAATAAATAGAAGGGATAGTTCATCAAAATATATCTAACCCATCTATTATGGGTAGAGATGAAGGAAAGGATACAATCCTTAGGAGAATATGCTAGAGTCGTAATTGAAATCCTTAGATACATATGTTATAGTTAATGATATAATCTCTGAATCGATATCAAGGGACACCTTGCTTAATATTTAAGTGAGCCCATAGCTTGAGTATTACTCTAACAGGGGAGTATTATTCAACTCGGGGAGGAGAAAGGTGGGCATGAGTATCTTCGTTAAATAAATAGGCAATATACCATGGTTCTAGTTATTATAGTATACATACTTGGCGGGGTAGGAGGGAACAAGAATCAGAATAGCTGATTTTATGTTTTGATTACTGGGACAGAAGTAATTAACGAGTTAGATTCTTTGTTTATAATCCAGCAACAAGAAGGTATATTAGCTAAGAGTATATTGGGTTTGATGTTCACCTATGATAGTTATTAAACCTCTGCTATGCTAGATCTTCTGATTGTATCGCTGCAAAGGTCAGAGCTAAAAATTTGCTCCTTTCTCTTGCTAGAAATAACCAAGAGACTCAATATTGCATTTTAAAAGGATAAGAGATTAAAGGAATGTGGAGCTACAATGTCTAAAAGGAAATGGCTAAGTTTTTGAACCTACTCATAATGTCTGATTAATCTAATTTATTATTAGTTAAGGGTCCCATATGATTCTTTAGTAAGCTATCTTCCCCAAAGAGCTCCTATATACTTATAAGTAAGAAGGGTTCCTATGGTTAGAATGTCTCTATATGAGGATCATGTATCCTCATAGGAGAGTCAGTTTCCTAATCTTCCTACTGATGTTAACACAGGGTAAGGTCTCTGCCTTAAGCTTATCATTAAAATACCTCTTAAACTATTATATATGTTGTTCCAATGTTACTACTCCATTGGCACCTAGATTTGCTAACTTATCAGCCTTTGTGTTTCCTTCTCTGAAAGTATGTCTAATTTCATAATTGGGAATACTATCCATTAATAAATTAATCTCTTCTATTTTTTAATTTAAAACCCAATTAGGAGTTTTTTTTAGTGCGGATGGCGTTGATAATAATTTGGGAGTCTCCTTCAACAATTACTTTTGAAATGTTAAGATTTTTGCATAATTTAAGCCCTTCTAATGCCGCTACACATTCGGCCATATTGTTGGTTGTAGGGCTAATGGGTCTTGAGAATTTTTCTACCACTACTGATTTCCAATTGTGGATGATCCCTCCTATACCTGCTACCCCAGGATTGCCTCAGGACGCTTCATCAAAGTTGAGTTTATACCAACCAGCTTTTGTTGGTATCCATTTATAGGATGCTCTGTCCATTTTAGTTTTGGATCCCCCTTTACCATAGAGGGGAGGGATAGCTAGTTTTGGCCATTTGCACCTGATTCTGTTATCCCAACTCTTAAAGGAATCTTCATAGCTTTGTTTGTCCCTGAGTTTACTGTTAATAATTTCTACGATGGATGCTTCTATCTTGTTAGCTATTGAGTTCCTAGTTAATTTTTGGTCCATAAAAATCCTTTTGTTTCTTTCTTTCCATAATTCCCATACTAATATAGAAGGTGCTATTGTCCATATGTCCTTGAAGAGATTGTCTTTATACAGAGATGGCCATGCTTTAAGGTTGCTGATTAAATCACAATGAGAAGCATATTTCCATCCTAAACTTTGATGAAGCCAATTCCAGCAATTTTGAGAAAAAGGACAATTAAGGAGAATGTGATTGGCATCCTCAGAATGGTTTTCGCATAGCGGGCATCTAGATGGTCCTTCGAATCCTAATTTATTAAGCCTATTTGCAGTAAGAATTCTATTTTGTAATGCCGCCCATAAGAACAATCCAACTTTAGGGAGGCGAGATTTGTTCCAACAAAGGTTCAAGGGTATATTGATGTTATCCATATTTTGGTTCTTAATAATTATATTGTAACCCTCCTTAACAAAGTGTTTTCCGTTGTTAGATCCTATCCATATTAAAGTATCCAGTCTATCTTTAAGAATTAATTCTCTATCATTTAAGATTGTTAGGAGGTTGTTCTTCTCTGGCCAAACATCCTCAATTATATTTGTAACATTCCATTTATTGTCTTCCATCTTGCCTAGGTAGTCCTTAAGGTAAGGGCCAATGACTCTTTTGCATTCTTCCATAAACTCCTTGGAGAAACCTAGTTTGTTAAGGGAGGGAAGGCCTACCCACGAATCCTCCCAAAATAAAGCTTGATCTCCTGCTCCTACATCCCAAGAAAGGAATTTGCTGATAATCCCTCTGCAGTCCTTAATAAAATTCCATATCCGTGAGCCCTTAACATGTGATCGAGACCTGAAAATGTTGATGGGATCCACATCAAGGATGTACTTATGTAATAAAATTGATGCCCACTTACTACTTTATTCTTTGAACATTCTCCATATAAGTTTAGCCCCAAGGGCTTGGTTTTGCCATAATAGATTTTGAATGCCTAGGCCCCCTTTAGAAATCGGTTTACATAGAGTATCCCATTTGATTAGGGCAATTTTTTTTCCTCGGAAGGACCTTGCCAATAGAATTCTTGAAGAATTTTGTCTAATTCCTTTTTAACGCAAATTGGGATAGGTAGGACTGATAAATGATATGTGGGAATGGCTGAAAGGATAGATTTAATCATAGTTGTTCTACCTACTTTAGTTAACCACTTTCCTTTCCATGAACTTTTCTTGTTTTGAACTTTGGATATGACTTGTTGCCATAATTTGGAGGATAAGAGACCTGTATCTAGATCAATACCTAAGTATTTACAAAGAAATTTGCCAATTTTATATCCCATCATACCACAAATTTCTTTTTCAATTTTTGAGCTAGTGTTAATAAAGTAAATTTCTGACTTAGAAGGGTTGACATGTTGACCTGAGGCTTTCGCATAAAGACTTAGAATGCTTTTGAAGGCACTCACTTTCCTGTCTACTAGCTAATCTAGGTAAAATCGTATCATCCGCAAACTATTGGTGAGTTATATTCAGCACATTTTTTGAGGCTTTCAATCCCAAGATTTTCCCTTCTAAATGAAGCTTAGTAATTGATCTCCCCAACGCTTTTTCCATAATGACATATAGAAAGGGGGATAATGGATCTCCTTGACGAATGCCCCTGGATATACTAAAAAGCCTTCTGGGGTACCATTGACAAGAATAGAAATCTTGGGAGTTGAGATGCAGTTAAAGATAAGATTAATCCATTGTTTAGAAAAACCAAATGCTTCCATACATTTGCACAGGAATCTCCAATCTACTTTATCATATGATTTTTGAATGTCAATTTTCATTAACATACTAGGTTCCTTTATTATCTGAGCAGTATGGACTATTTCTTGTGCTATAATAATACCATCCAGAATCAATCTATTTGCTACAAAGCTCGTTTGCTCTTCCAAGATAATCATTGGAAGGATGGATTTGATTCTATTAGCTAAGCATTTTGATAGGATCTTGTATATGGTATTACAAAGGGAGATAGGTCTGAAATCCCCTGGTTCCAAACACTCATCTTTCTTTGGAATAAGAGTAAAGAAGGTATTATTAATTTCACTTAATAAAGATCATGAATTTCTAGTAGCTTCCACAACTTGCCATACTTCTTCTCCAACAAAATGCCAACATTTTTGGAAGAAGCCGGCTTGGAAACCATCTGGGCCTAGTGCTTTATTCGGATGTAGTTGAAACACTGCTGCTTTGACCTCTTCTATTGAGAGCTTATTATTCATCATTTTGTTGTCAGAATCTGTAATCAGCTTAGGAATAGCTTTAAGCATTTCATTTTGGGCATGAAGGTTAGAAGCTTCTGCAGTGTTGAGTAGGGAGTTGTAAAAATTTGTTAGTACATTTGAGATTTGTATAGGATCCTCAATAATAATTCCCTCAGCTGACTTAATTTTTGTTATTCTATTGATGCTCCTTTTAAAATTAGTTGTATTATGAAAGAATTTAGTGTTACTATCGCCCTCCTTAAGCCAAGATTCCCTTGATTTTTGCTTCCAGAAGATTTCTTCTTTGAGAAGGATATCATTGTATCTAGCCATCAGCTCTTTTTCCTTATGGAAACTAAGATCGTTCATACCTTGTTCTATTACTATGTTGTTAAGGTCAGAGATTTCTTGTTCTACCTTGATTTTCTCTTTGAATATGTCATTGAAGTGATTCTTATTCCATTCTAACACTTTGTTTTTAATCATTTTTAATTTAGCTGTTAAGCAGAACATTTTCGATCCTTTGACCGAGGTTTGTTTCCACCAATCTTCAAGAAGGATTATGAATTCTAGATTTTGGAACCACATAAATTCAAATTTAAACAGATTCCTTGAGGGTTTAGAATTTTTTGTTATGGTAAGCCTGAGAGGGAAGTGATCCGATCCTGCTTCAGGAAGTATCTCCGCACTGACTATTTGATTAAAGTTTTTGGAATTAGTTCTAGTAAAGAATCTATCTAATTTTTCAGCTATGCAGCTGAAGCCCGTTCTTCTTTTATTCCAAGTATAGATTCCATTAATAGTATTTATGCTTATTAGATGATTAACCTCAGCCCATTTTCCAAAGTCTTTATGAGATTGTGAAATATACTGAGAACCTCCAAATTTTTCTTCTAGATTTAAGATAGCATTGAAATCTCCTCCGATGATGAAGGGATGTTCTTGTTTTTCAATTAGAAGATTTTATATTTCCATCCAAACTTTTCTTTTTCCTCATTAGGGATTGGCCCATATATGTTGATCAGGTAAAATTTGTAATCGGATTTTAGGCTATTAATTGGTAATGTCATCCATCTATCATTAATGAGTGTGAGTTGGGCCATTACTTTACGGGGATCCCATAGAACTACCAAACCACTAGAGAGGCCTACTGATGGGACATATTCTGACTTCCATATACCTAGTCTTTTACTAAACTTGTTAATTTCATCTTTATTAAGCTTAGTTTCTTGTAACATAATGATTTTGGAGTCAAAGTTTCTTAAGTATCTTTTGATTAATTATTGTTTGTTAGGGGCATTTAGACCCCTAACATTCCAAGTAGTGACTTTCATTGTTCTTTGGGAAGGAACTTCCCCTTCCTTGTGTTCAGAATATCCACTATCTTTTTTTGGTTACCTGCATTACCATCCAACGTTCTCAACTCAATAGTTGACTTCCTACCTCTTTTCTTTTTAAGTTTATTAATATTGGGTGTACTTAAACTACCTTTGTTCATGGCTAAGCCTAATTCTCTATTTTCATTAGTGATCCCGAAAAGGCCTTCTATTGCTTCTTTAACCAAAGTTGTTTCTCCATCAAACCTTATTATAGAATTAACCTGGTTGTCTGAGTTTTTTTGCTCATTTAAGGAACAATCTAGGGGTTCATCTCTATCTATAATCTCCTTGCCATAAATTTCCACTATATCTACATCATTTCCTGCCAAATCCATATTTAATGCTTCTAGCTCTAGAGGAATCTAAACAGCTAGTTCCTTCCCATTAACACAGGTAGGCAAATTTAAGTTTTCCTTATCATTTATATTTTTCTCTTTTGTGTTATGCCTGTCTATAGCTTCTTGACTAATCTTTTTATCTGATTGGTCTGAATTTTTGTCAGGGTTATCCAAAAGTGCAATTTTTGAAGCTTCCTTTTCCAGGGAAGAGGGAAGGAGATGTTGATTCGGACTATTATTATGTTCCTTATTTTCTTCTAGGATGCATTCCTGAATTTGTTTAATTAGTATTTCCTTTTGGAGTTTTAGTTCATCGAAGTCACAAGTTTCATTAAGAAACATGTCCATAAGTTCGTCTGTTAGTGATTTTCCTAAGTAATTAATAATTTGATTCACCTCCTCTTCTGTTTTGTTTACTTGCTCAACTAATTCTACTGCATCAGCACATTCCGGCTTCAAAATCAAATTAGTTGGTAGTTTAGTCCTATTACCTTCATCTTGAAAATAGATTTTATTATTATTTGTTCCAAGTTCTATTTGTTCTGATTTACTCTCCCTATTGAATTTTTCATATGGTTCTTGCCTTATAATGTTAATTGGGTTATTATTTATTGGAAGCATTGCGTCAGATATTTGGGGGTTTGTTAGATTAACCATAGGTAACTTAATTGGGTGTTGATCGGGTATTGATTTGTTTGTATTATTAATTTTACAGCCATAGTCCAAACTTTTTTGTTTATCATTCTTAGTTATATTTTCCATGTTTAGGCTCAATATTTTCATGGTTTCTATCCTCCTTAAAGAAGTATGAGCATTGGATGAGTCTTGAGGAGTGTCATTTATAACCGGAGTGATGATTTTATACAAATTGGGAGGAGGAATCTTAGAATACTCCTCTTCATTATTCAGGATTTCAAAACCCCCTTTATTATTTAAGAAGTTTACTTTTATTCTATTATCTATGCCATGGTGAAAATCTGAGCAATCTCTAAGAGTAAGTGAGAAAGGATTTCCTCCTTTCTCAGAATCTTCTATGTAGTTATCTAAGATCTGGGGAATTATAATTATGGAATTAGAGTTAAAACATAGCTGAAGGGGAGGAATGTAATTATCATGATAATTTAAATTAATTATAATAATCACATCTATTTTGTTACGTTTAGTTTTAACTATCCTTTTAAAAATTCTGATTCTATTGCCTATATTTTTAATGATTTCTGGATGATTAAACTCTAATGGCAGATTTCTTAATAAAATAGCTTTTTCTACTTGGAAATCCACTACTTTTATTGGATTAAAAAAGGGAAACCATGAGCATACAAAAAAGGAAATATCTCTGAATTTTAGATAACCTTTCTCTAAAATATCATTTTTGAGCTTACTACTCTTGCAATCTACAAAAATAAAGTTATATGTCATGATAGTAGTCCTTACCTCCGGGGGAAGAAGTGATGCCAAACCTTTGATTGTATCCTCTAAAAGGGCACCTGTACCCATCCATTTGCATATGACACCTATTTCTACATAAACATGTTGATTTTGCACAATGTACTTTTCATCCAATGTTATCCTAAGATGATTAGGACCATGATTACCATATTTTGAAAGTGTTGAATGGCTATGGTTAGCTGCACGCCTATGTGGTGGGGTGTAAATGCTATCATTACACTTATCATGAGATGGATTACCCTCATTATAGGGTTTAACCATATTATATGACTTCTTGTTCATAGAACCCATATTTTCCTTCCTTCGATGAGGAGGGCTGTAAGCATTTGAGGATCTATGAATAAAAGCTAGATCTTTAATATCCTTAGAAGTTCTATGTGCCATGCCTAGAGTTTTGGACAGGGGGAGGGGGGAATTTCTCATATGTGCAGGTTCACCTTCCAGATGTGATTTCCCCCAGGAAGCTACTCCCCCTCCCAAAACCCTACTGCTCTGATGATTTACTAAGTGCAAAAGTTTGTTACTAGGGTTGATATCCCTGCTTAGTATTTCAAAAGAATTTTTAAGAACAATATTACTACTATTGTGATTTATAGGAGAATATTTTACCATTTTCCTGCTTTTGACCATGTGCCATTCCTCTTTTCTTGATCTGCCACCACCGAAAGATTCCTTAGTCTCTATCAATCCTCCTCCCCTCGCAGTAGATAGAGGTTCATAGGGGCATTTGGCTAGAGATGTCCTAGATGACAGAGCCTTTATGGTCCTGGGGTGATCATACCACTTACTTTTTGATAGCTGTGGATAGGATTTGTACAAACTGGGAGTGGTAAGGTTCTGGGAAGGTGCCACTCCATCTTTCCCCACTTTGGAGTTAGCTTGAAGTGAGACCTGCTCAATAGACTTTGCCCTTACCATCTCTGAATTATTTTTCTTCAAATTCGCATACTTGGTTTTAGCAAAAAAATTCATTTGTGCATCCAGTGATTTGACAGAGAAAACCTTTAGCTCCATAATCTTATTTTGGAACCAATAGCCATTGGAAGTGTGGTTTTCAGAACCAAGTTCCAAAACCCTAGTTTTAATTGCTAAACACTTATCAAATTTCTTAGCAATATGCTCTTTGTAACCATTGTTTGGGGGATTAACTGAATTAACATGTGAAGTGATGATCTTGCCCTTAGATTGCTCATTTTGCTGAGCATCCTGCAAACTTTTTGCCTTCTACTTCGTAATGAACTCATTGAGGTGATCGTAATTGGGATGGAGATGATGGACATCCCTGAGTTTGCAGTTTGTATGTTTGTGCCCATATTGCCAACAATTAAAACAATAACTGGTGAATTCCTTTTCTAGGCTAGAAGATTTGGTATCCGAATATTGAGTAGGCTTGGAGGACAATTTCACCGAGGTAGAATCCAAATTTTTGGCTTTCGCTAGGTAATGATGAATAAGTCCTAGCTTGACCTGATGATTCTGCAGAGTTATTTTCCTTTGAAGTCTATTTTTTTGCATTTTTGCAATCAGAGCTATGATCCTTTTTTCGATTACCCCTTTTTTCTCTTTTTCCTTAAATGTATTTGAAAGAGTCTAATGTTGAGCAAAAGGTGAAATTGACATTCAAACTTCCAAAGGCTTCCACTTCATCTTCTTCCAAAAATATTCTTCCATTCCATGTGCCTAAACCACAACCTCTGCTATCCATTCACCATATTCCTTCACGTATTCCTTCATTCACATTTCCTCCATCCTCTCGCCACCCTTCTGTATACACCCAAAAATGGTCATCTAGACTATTAGCCCCTTTTGCTAAGTCAGCAATTGCTTATTCTTGATCAAATCCTAGCTCTATCATTTATTTGATTATTTTCTATGGGCTAACCATTTTATCCTACATCTTTATTTGATTAAAAGGAATATTCCCTCCCTTTTTAATAAATAAAAATCCCCCACTTTTCCTCTTATCCTAAGTTGTACAAATAAAGCATTATTCTTATTTTATAAAAAAGGGAAAAGCACTTTTTGTCTCATATGGACACAAAAGTCAACTCCTATTTTCTCATTGGAGGATATTTGTGCACATGGATTGCTCCTCTTCCAAGCTCCACCCTTGATTAAATCTTTTGCCTCTTAATCTCCATGGTCCATTCCTTCTCATTTCCTTTAAAAGAAGAGCTCTCTTCTTCATTCTAGATTCCCAACTTTTTATGCTAACTTTATGCTGCAGAATTTCTAGGTCACTTTGAAGTTTTTGAAGATTTGGAGCATTTTTAGCATCTACATCTCATTCTTTCATTCTTAGCTTAGCTTCATATTTATGCTTTCTTAGATTAGCTTCATTTCTATGCTCTAGATTAGCTCACATAGATTAATTAGCTTGGGTTGTAACACTTACATATTTCCTTTCATAGCTTAGCTTGCATTTCCATTTCTAGCATAGCATTGCATTGCATTTTCATTCTTCATTCTTGAGGATATTGGCATTCTTGCCCTTGTCTTCATTGAATCTCCCTTCTTGCATTCTTGCCCTTGTCTTCATTCTTGGCATTCTTGCCCTTATCTTCATTCTTCATTCTTGAGGATATTGGCATTCTTTCCCTTGTCTTCATTGGCATTTCCATTTCTTATAGCTACATCCTCAATTCGATATGCACTTTCAACCATGTCATTGAAAGAGGAGAATAGTTGTTTCCTTAGATCATAATACAACTCAGGCACAAGAGTGTTGACAAAAATATCAATCTTTTTCCTTTCAGGTAGCTGACAAGGATATCGAGAATACAATGACCTCCAACGTTGCAAATAAGTAGCAAATAACTCTCCTTGGTTTTGTCTCAAAGCACCAAGATCTATCATGGTGATAGGCTATTGGATATTGTATGAATAGTGTTGTGTGAAGCGCATAGCCAACTCATCAAAAGTCTTAAGAGGTGGTGTCAATTTTGCAAACCATTCCAAAGCTTGTCCTCTTAAGCTTCGAGGGAATAATCATAGAAGAAATGTGTCTTTCCCTTCTTGCCCTTGATATTGGCATTCACCATATTGGCATTCTTGCCCTTGTCTTCATTGGCATTTCCATTTCTTATAGCTACATCCTCAATTCGATATGCACTTTCAACCATGTCATTGAAAGAGGAGAATAGTTGTTTCCTTAGATCATAATACAACTCAGGCACATATGGTGAAGGAATTCACCATATTCCTTCACGTATTCCTTCATTCACATTTCCTCCATCCTCTCACCACCCTTCAAGGTGTGTGTTGATGTTGATCTTGCCTGACTTTCCATCTACCCTTTCACAATCCTTCCATTCATTATCCTTCTACCTTCTTTCCTTTTTCCTCATTTGCCTATTCCTCCTATCTTCCAACCTCACTCGCTTTGCATAAAACCTTAACATCCATTTTTCTCTTCCACCTTCCTTTCCCTATCAGTATCTCTGAGCATATCATTTTGAATCCTTGGTATATCATGGTTTATCCTTTCAAGGAGCATTATCTAAAAAGCTTGCCTTCTTCCAAAAAAATTCAAAAAAATAGAAAACTTTTTTTAAAAAAAATGAAAAAATTGAAAATGTGCCATGGTGAAAACCTGGAAACAAGCACCTTGGTAGCAAAAGTAAAGAGAAATAAATTCATCCTATGGTGAAAACCACTCCCTTGTGGTGCCTTGGATAAGTACCATGATGAAAACTTAGCAATCAGGCATCATGCGTAGTTCTTCTACATATTTCATCCATTCCGTCTTCTCTTTTTGATCTTGACAAGGTTGACTTATACACAAAAATTTGGCTATCTTGTGAGCTATCTTAAGATGATCTTGCTTTCATTCCCTTCCTATTTAGCCTTCATATTTATTTTCTTCCATTCATTCTAGCCTTTTGCTATCCTTTTCCCCTTTGGTCTTGATCTAATAAAAAAGAGTAAAACACGATGCTATGAAGCCTCTTGACCTATCTACTCCTTTGGACTGCATCCTTTCCTTCTTTTGCATTCTGCTTCTGTGACTTATCCTATGCTGACCTTTCATTGCTTGTCCAAATGCGCTTTACATGACAATTTTTCCCTAGTTTGGGTACTCTTGAGGAGTTTGTCCTTGAAGATTTCTTCCCTCCATTCTTCTTCATTCCCTAGTCTTTCATCTCTTCCGTTAGCTTGCTACTCCCTCTTGTCCTCCACCTTGCTAGACTTTGGGACTACACGATGTGATCTTGCTTGGGAGTTAGATGCCCATTCTGTGTGGGGTCATCTTTTGTACATATTTATTGATCCTGAAAAAATACCAAAAAAATTCATATATGATGCTGAAAAAATTTTAAAAATTAGAAAATGTGCTGAAAAAATGATCATGTTAGTGAAAACCTAGCAATAGGCGCTTTGATGTATCTCCAAAAAAATTATATATTCCAAAAATACAAAAAAAATCAAAAAATTCAAAATATCAAAAAAATAGAAAAAGTGCCTTGGTGAAAACCTGGAAACAGGCACCTTGGTAGCAAAAAATACAAAAAAAATTATAAAAAGTCCTAAAAAAAATTTTCCAAGTGGTGAAAACCTAGAAATGGGCGCTACTTGAGGCCTTTGCACCCCTATTTCTTAGCATGCATCCTCGACACTTAGCCTTTCTCCATCATGCCTTGTCCTTGTCACCTTGGTTTGGAATTGGTCTTTGTCTTTGTTTAGGGGGCATCACTGTGTTAGCTTTGGTCTCTTGGATATGCTTGTCTTTAGGACACCTCGCAAATGGTGTTTTTCAAAACAACCCAACTGTGTTTTTCAACACAACTCCTGACATCGAGTGTTTTTCAACACTTATCAGTTTGGTCATGTGATCTTACCTGCTTGCAAGCATTTGATCCTTATCCTCGAAACTCAGTATCAATTTACACACTTAAATTTTTAAATGCAACATTTAATGCTTGAGATATGTCATGATTTTTTTCTTTGTGTGCTAACTGTTATTGATTTTCATTGCGTGCCCCTATCTAATAAGTCTCTCCATGATGCATAGCTAGAAGACTTGGGGCATGGGGCATGTTTTTATTTTCTTTCTATTTGTGGGTGTCATCTTGAACCTCTTCAATGTCTCTTGTTGTCTCCTTGACACACTTAGGAGATTTGAGACATCATCCTTGACTGTTTTTGTGCAATCATTCTTATGGTCATCTTGGCATCTATGCCTTGATGCGAGTGTGGTTTTGCTACATTAAATTGGGTAAGCTAACATTGAAGTCATCTTGACCCTTATGTCTTTGATGCTCATGTTAGAATATTTCCACATTTCAATCTGATATAAATCATACTCATATCTTCATAGTTGCGCTTGTGACTAGTGATGATTGTGTGATTTTTCGATGTCCGTTAATAATGGCCTAATGATGAAAATAAGTTCCTTACATTCTCTAATGAATGAAGAACACAAAATCTTATGTTACAGTTGCTCTATTGCAAGTACACCTTTGCATTTTCATGTAGCTTGCATTGTTAGACCTCATGTTAATTTGCATTTATAGGCTGCATTATGAGTTTGAGAGGGTTTCCTTCATCTTTCTTTTAGAATTTTAATCAACTGTGATCACGTTCTGATCTTCATTTCCTTATCTTCTTTCGTGATTTCAATCAAAATTCTCTATCTTAAACAGTTGATTGATTTTGGGGCATCCTCTTTCTTGAGGCAAATTCTCTTTCTTCTCTCCATTTATTTCCATCTCTTCCAAACTTCTATCTCCCATTCACTTTCACCCGACTTCTTTTCCTCTAATTCAACCTTGGGGCATAACCTTTCATGATGATCTACCTTGGTTTTTTTATCTTTATATCTTTTATCTTACATCAAGAACCTTATCTTTAGTTTGATTTGATCAAATTTATCAATGTACTGTTTCTCCTCTATCTCATTTTGATTTCAATCACGAGGGGGTAGTACCTATCAAACTTCAATCCTTGATTCAGCTTTATCAAACCTATCAATCAAACCTTGCTTGAGACTTGACAATTACCTATTTACAGGGGTGTTGGCCTTATTTTTTTCAATCAGCTTATCTTTGTCTTGATGTGTTCCCATTCATTGAACACGCATCTGGGTTGTTTTGTGATCCCAAATCGATCTCACATTTCAATTCCATTCTTTGACCACATGTGATCCCAAATCGATCTCACATTAGTCAAAGAGGGGCAAATGTATGCACCTTAAAATGGTCGCCTAGACTTTGGGCCCCATTTATTAATTTATCAATTTCCTGAATCAATGCTTTGCAATTTTCAAATCAATTCCTTGATCAAATCATAATTAAATCAATAATTCAAATATTTCTAAAGTTTGATCATTTCATCAATAATTTTATTTAATTAAAAGAAATATTCTCTTTTAAATAAATAAAATAGGCTTATTTAATTAAAAGAAATATCTTAAATAAAATAATCTTATTTAATTAAAACCCCTTTTAATTGAATGATTTTATCTTATTTAATTAAATATTCCTCTTTTTATTAAATAAACTTATCTTATTTATTTAAAAGATAATTCCTCTTTTAAATAAATAAAATCCCCACTTAAAGCAAAATCTGTGATGGAAAAGGAAATAAATCAAATAAAAATAAAACAAAAATCCTTTTCCTGATTCTTTCAATAACTTTATTTAATTGAAAGAAATATTCCCTCTTAAATAAATAAAATAACTTTATTTAATTGAAAGAAATGTCTTTTAAAATGAAATAAATTTATTTAATTAAAATCTTTTTAATTAAATGATTTTATCTTATTTAGAATGTATCTCTCTTTTAATTAAATAATGTTATCTTATTTAATTAATAGAGAATCATTCTTTTAAATAAATAAAAAATCTTCTTAAAGCTCTTTATGATGAAAAAGGGGAAACAAATAATTAAAAATAAATAAAATCTCTTTTCTCTCCCCACTTTATTTCCTCTTTTTGGATTTATCCCACATTGCTCTTGAGGATGCATTCTCTTCCACATTTTCCTATATAAGGAGCTCTATCCTTCTCATTTCAGATCCTAGAATTTTCATGTTATTGTTATACTGCAGGTTTGGAGAGCAATCTTGGAAGAAGCTTTTGAGCACATTTGGAGCTTGGATATTTGAGACTTCTTTCTTCTTGTCTTCTTCTCTCATGCCTTATGGCAATCCATAGTTTAGATTAATATTGCATTCACATGATAGTTTAAATTCATGTTTCCTTTCATAGATTAACATTGTATAAGCATTCATTTCAATAGAATAGTTTATTTCTTGCATTGTTATCATCTAGACTAGTTTCATTTGCATGCAATAACTTGATGATCATGGAGATTAGCATGCTTGCTATTCATCTTTGAATCTCTTGTTTCTTGGTGTACTTGCATGGGCATAACTAGGTCAATATGAGGGCCTCATATACAAACCCCAACACTCCACGAATAGAGAGCCGTGAATCGCCATTCAAGACCTCATTGTTGAGTGTTCTTGGATGTAATGATTCACAGAAGTGTGACTACTTTCTAGCACACACTTTGTGGTTCTTTTTGTTTTATTCTTCTAGATTTTTCTGAGGGTTCTCATCTTACGTCTTGGGTTCACCTTGACTGCACAAGTGTCTGATCCTCACTCTCAATCTTCAAGAACTTTCTTTTGGTTAGTACCTATCATGTATTGCGATATCTTGCATGAGATGATTAGCACCACATACATTGCATTACATCCATCAAAGTGCATTCTCATAATCCATATACATACATTTACATCAACATATTCATATCCATGTGCATTCATCATAAGCATAAATCAAATCATACATTGCATTTATTCATCATTGCATTTTACATTGCATACTGTAGACATAAAAAATTGGGCAAGTGCTTTGAAAATCATTCAAATTACAAAATCTTAGCAAGTGCTCTAATTCTCATCAAAATGGATCAAATCAATTTTTAAATGGACATTTATTAATCAAAATTGGACAAAATCATTTAAATCAAAAGAAAAATCAAATAATGACATTAAATAATTAAATACAAGCTTAAAAGGGTTAGTTACACTATATAATTGATTTTAATCAATTAATTGTATAGTTTTAAATCAAAAATAAAATTGAACCTATTCCCTTACATGGCTAATTTAATTAATTGATGGAATTTAATTAATCCTAGTATCTTTCAACAATAATTTGAGCAACCAATGAGAATTGAGAACAAAAGCACATGGATCACTTCAAAATAGTTGAATCTCAATCACACATTTCAACTTTGAATCTCAACCACTCAAATTTGTCTTTTTGTCCAAACCTTTGAGACAACCATTTAAATTGTCCCCCCATTTAAAAACATTACAAAGTTTTTGACTCAACCTAGGCTAAATCGCGATTAAATAACTCTATCCCCTACCCTTGGGATTTTACTATAAATAAGAGTCATTTTGAGAGCATAAGAGATCTTAGAAATTCATTTGCAAAGCATCATCACTATAGGCATTTTCATACCAATTGAGAGTAATTGAAAGCATTTGAATCAATCTTTGTATCAATTTGAGAGTTTGAGAGCTAGATTAAGCATTGTACTATCATTTTCTCATTCTAGGATTGTCACTAGTGGAGAATAGGCTGAGAGCTTCACTTACCAAACTTGGATAGAGAACCATGGGATGTCATGGATGTTAATTTCAATTCTTAGCTTAAATTTGTATTGTATTTTCATAGAATTGTAGTTGATTATCCTAATTTCATGAAGGTGTTAAACATACACACACAAATGGCACCCACCGTGGGGCCTTGAGCCTCATTTCTAACATTTTTATCAAATTTTATGTGTTTTTGTCTTCACTTTTTCGTGAATTTTTGCAGAAAATAGGAGAAATGACACTTATGAAGGATTTAATGACACATGTGAGCATTTTGGTGACACTTACAAGTATTTGACTGACGCCTGCGAGATTCCTTCTCTTCTATCTTTTATTTTCTCTAACACCTGTGAGATAAAGTGTTATGCCTACAAGCGTAAAGTGACGCCCGTGATCTGAGAACTGATGCCTATCAGTTGAACTTTGCTGCCTGTGATGATTCTTACTGCACAATTTACATGATCTGTCACGCCTAGTATTCTTTAACTGACGCTTAGTAGTTGTTATTTTCCGCTTTGAATACTTTATCATATGCAATTTTCAATACTTGTAACACTGTCAGTTAAATTGTCACACTTACTAATCTTTAAAAATCGCTTGAGTCACTGGAAAGTGACACCTGTGAATTTTAAAGTCACGCCTGCTAATTGTTAATTAACGTGCTTGACCTGATAAATGACGCATAGTATTTTTCATTTAAATTTGCTGTCAAATTATTAAATTCAGTTTTCTAACTTTCTATCTTTGTTTTTCCTGCAGATGAGCAAACATAGAAAAGTCAGGAAACCAGAAAGCAGAGTTGCTCAAGCAAGCAAAGAGGTAAGAATCCAAATTAAACGTGAAAAAGAGATTCATAGTGCTGCAATTTTAGAAAGTTTAGGATTAGAAGAGAAATTGTATGCTCATTACATTAAAGTGTTAGACACATACAAAAATAAATTCCCTACTTTGGATTAAAATTGCTTGCATTAAGTTGTTAAAATTTCTTTGAAAAATCTTGTCAAAAACACTTAATTGCAATTGCACTTTGTTCCTTTTTGTTTGCCCTCATTTTGTATGGCTTTGTTGACTAACTTGTTGGAGGAGGGAGTGGGAACAATCACCACTAGGTGAGTGAGAAAATTAAAAATCCAAAAAACCTCATAAAAATGCCTAGCCTTTGCTAGCTACAAAAAGAGGTATTCATCAAATCAAGCTTGCATTTGCTTAAATTGTGGCTATTCATTGAATCTAGATTAATAGAGAAACCTTACTATTTGTCAAACTAAACAAGCATTAGGCATATGCTCTCCATTTTTTGAAGTGGATCAAAAAGCCAAACATGTTAGTTCAATTTGGTAGAAAGGAAGGGAGGAATTAACCAAACACTTTGTTTATTAAGAATCTCCTTGTCAAGAGATTGAAAAAGAACAAAATCTGATTGAAGTGTTTGGAACAAAGAACAACAATAGGGATATGCTATTCTCTTTCTAAGTGAACCAAATTCTCAAACTTGTTGAACTAAGTTCAATTTCTTTCTTTTCTATACATGCTAGTTAAAATAGAGCAATAGAGGGCCTGCCTCCTGAGATTTTCCTTACGAGGATGGTGAGAGGGAATGACCTAAGTGGGAGACAATCACTTTAGTCATGGTACTATCCAACCCACTATAAAAAAAATACACTCTTCCTTAATAGGGGAGTGACTAGGTTGTGTGCAAGTTTCTTCACTTCCTCTATTAGTCCTTTTGGATTGTGCCAAATTGTGCTTTTATGCATGTGGGAAGCCCGCAAGTGGGAAAAAAAACTTGACATGATTTAGAATGAAAGTATTCATTAAATCCTGATAAGTAGTAAGCTACCTTGTAGAGCCAAACATGTTAAAAGCCAAATCTGACTCTAGGTAGTTTTCTTGGAAGATATTCTTGTTGATACTTGTGAAAAATGACCGAGAACATACACTTTTAGTGTGGTTTTAGGGATATTGTGCAAATTTGATGTGTGTGTTGCATTTGTACTCCATTTTTCAAGCAAGAAAATTTTGCAGACCTGATCTTACAATTTTTAAAATTTGAAATTTACAACCTGGTCTACAAAGTGCCGCCTGCACACAAAGAAAAATCGTGTATGCACAGTAAAGTCATGCCTGTGACTATTTAGAAAATGCTTGTCAATAATGAAGTCTCGCTTGTGACAGTTTAAGTGACGCTTGGAAAAATTTAAATCACGCTTATCAATAAGAAAAATCTATCTACTTACCTGCAAAGTGCCACCTAAGAATATTCTAGTCACCGCATACTAAACTTAAAGTCATGCCTACACACAGGCAAGTGACATCCATAATTTAAAAAGGGAAAATAGTGAACATTTCCCGAGGGTTTCAAAAAAAATTTATTTCATATTCAAATACCCTTTTGGCTATTTTATTTGTTCCAGTGTCCGGCCTGGTCAGAAATCCTGGTTTTGAGCAATTTTTAAAAAATTATAAGGATTTGGCCACAAGCAAGTAAGATCAAGCCCATGTCCAAGAGCTTGTATGCTCATGCCAGCTTTCACTTGATCATATTACGTAAAGAAAACCTTGCAAGCAGATGAAACTTATCTAAGGCAAGAGCTTCCTTTCCTGAGTGATACTTTTACTGCCCCAAGAATACCACAAGAACCTGTTCAAGAAGCATAAACCAACATGATGTACTCTGGTAGCTTGGGTAATAACAACAATGGAGGTATTGACACAAACAATCAGGGTAATACCAATAATGGAGGAATAGACCCTAACAATCAAGGAGTTAATAACACTAACAATAGGGGTAATGGTGAACCAACTATTGAAGATGCCACTAATGAAAAGGTTAGTGAAGCTATACAAAGCCCATACTTCTTAAAACTCATGGAAAAGGCATTAGAGAGAGATAAGGAGAAATATTTTCTAGACCTAGCCCGAGCAGGTCTTAAAAGTCCTCACGACTATGATGTTAATCAACTCAAGCAACCAGAAGTTGAAGAGAGCCCAATCGATATCATGAATAAACAATTTAAGTTATTTCAAATGCAATTGGACACAATAAAGTAAAGTGGGGCTCCAAAACCCTTTTCAATAGAAGCATTATGTCCTTTTCCATTTGACAAGAGTCTAGTCATGGTACCATTCCCTATCAACGTAGTATTTCCTAAGTATGACAAATACAAAGGAACATCTGATCCTCAAGATCATCTACGGGAATTTTGTGCATTGAGCTTAGAGTTCATGCATGATACAACTTATTTAATGAGATTATTTCCTAGGAGTTTGGGAGGTATGGCCATGGAATGGTTTTCAAAATTACCTTCTGGCATTCAAACTTTTGAAGAGCTAGCTTCTAAATTTGTAGCACACTATTCATACAATATCAAACACAAAGTTACAATGATCACCTTATGTAATAACAAGAAAAAAGAAGGAGAAGGATTCCTAATCTTCCTACAAAGATGGAGGATGATATTTGCTAGATACCCTTGGAGTGTACCAGAAAAAGAAAAGATGGATATCTTTATCAATAGCTTGAGTAATGAGATGAATTATCAATTGAGAATGCAATTTCCTAAGACCTTCCAAGATCTTATCGAAAATGGAGTGACTATGGAGGAGGTATTAGTAAAGAGTGGAGAGTTAAAAATTTACGAGGACAATAAGAATTACAATAACAATACCTCCAACAACAACCATAACAACCAAAATAAGAACTTTTCTAATAGCTATAATCGGTTTGGGTTGAAGAACAACAATAAAGGAGTGGTCAATGACAGTGTTGTTGATGCTAATAATTTAAAAGTGACTCCTTTTGCTCTCACAAGAACACCTAATCAGGTGAAGAATGCAAATCAGGCTCCCAAAGTGCCTTTCAATAGCAATACCAATAGTAGCAACTTTGGGAACAATCAAGGAGGTAACAAGTTTAAGCAGTTCTTAGCACCATCTCCTGGGAGAACATTCACACCTTTGGGTGAACCTCTTGAGAAGGCGTTGAGGACCCTCATTGCAAATAAGATTATTGATCTACCTAGACCTCAACCGTATGAACCACAAAATAAACCTAGCAGGTGGAGTGAGAATAGTCATTGTGAATACCACCGAAATAGAGGAAATACCACAAATGATTGTTTACAACTAAAGAACATGGTACAAGATCTGATTGATAATTTTATGATCACTATGGAAGGGCCTCAAAGTAATGAAGATCACATAGCATTTTAACAACCTTTTTATAACCATGAGAAAGGTGAACCATCCAATGGGAATAAGCAAAGCAGCAACAATATCAATTTTGCTCCTCATTATGATAACATTATCAATACATTATCCAAGGGTGAGCATGTTGTAAATACTATTGTGATCAAGGAACAACCCAAAGAAGAAACATTAAATGCTATCACTAGGGGGTAGACTTCAAGGATTACCCTACAAGGGGTTGATCCTAAACGTGTTGGTCCTCCACAATCCAACATTTTGGCTAAACAATTGTCTACAATAGCAAAGCCATATAGTTTGGTAGATCAACTACAAAAGACTCCAGCACAAATTTCTATTTTGGAGTTATTAAAATTATCTCCAAATCACAAGGAGATGTTAGAGAAAGCTCTAATGGAAACTAATGTTTCTATCAACTTGGAAGAGGAGAAGTTTCAGAATATGGTAGGGCACCTCATTGCACCGCATTGTCTTTCATTTTCAGACCATGATGACATGTCCATCACCCATCCCTAAAATATGCTGCTACATATAGAAGTCTTGATTGAAAGACATAGGGTCAAGAGAGCTCTCATAGGTGGGGAAGCTTTGCTTAATATTTGTACTTTGAGCCTTGTCAAGTCTTTAGGATTATCCAAGTCATGTATTGATCCTACAAAGAGAATTACCATAAAAGCTTATGATGAGGCGGAGAGGTCTTTGAAAGGCATGATTATATTGCCCATTCAAGTTGGACCTGTCAAAAAGGACATAAAATTCCAAGTCTTAGATATGAAACTAACTTATAATATCCTATTGGGGAGGCCTTGGATAGATGAGATGCAAGCAGTTCCTTCCATGTATCATTAATCTATCAAATTTCCATACATGGGTGAGGAAATCACAATTGGAGGGGATTCAAATCCTTTCCAATATTGCAATGCACTAAAGTTGCTCCACGAATTATTTATCCCTCATAACAGACAAGGGATTATTCCAAGGGCTACCATTGAAGACATTAAAGTGGATGATCCTAAGTTAACATTAAGTGCTACTTCTACTTCAAACCCTCCTTGAACTAACTCAACTACATCAACTAAAGGAAAGGAGAATGTGAGTTATGAAGGTCCAAGTTCAAATGAAAATTTAGATAAAGCATCTACACCAGAAGTAGAACTTTTCAAACCCACCAAAGAGGAGAAAGACAAAGCTAAAGAGGATCATTACAAACAAATGAGTGAGATCATGCACACATTTGAAAAACAATGTAAAATCAATTCCAAGAGAACAGGGGAATATTCTGTTTCCCTATTCGACTTACCGACATCTCCAAGAACACATGGGAAACCTTCTAAGGAACATCTTCCTCACAAATATAACTCTTATTTTGTAAGAGAAAGTGACAGGTCAGCATTTGACAAAGAAGAAGATGAAGTTCTCCAATGGCTCTATAAAGATGAAAATGATACCTCAAATACCCCCATGGAGAGAATTCAACACATTAACATTCAAACTAACCAATATGGAAAAGGGTTTGAAATAATGTGAAAAATGGGGTATAAGGGAAGAGGACCCTTAGGTAAAATAAATAGAGGTTTGCTAGAGCCTATTGAACCTTCTTGGAGGTCAAAAGAAGAAAAATCAAGGTTAGGTTACTAGCACAAAGGAGAAAGTTCCAGCCCCATGCATGATTCCTATCCACAAGTGAACACGGTGAAATCCAATGTTGATAGTGATGATTCCCAAGAATATGAGTGAGACACTTTATCCAAAGACTCATGCCATGATAAAGAGATCGTTGAAATACACTCTTTTTCTAATGTCCCTAAAGTACAATTTCAAGATAGTGAAGATTCAAAGACACCTTCTACATACATACAGCCCGGTCTACAAGAATCTAACATAGGGAAAGCACATATTACTCATTCATGGGTAAGGGAACCTTGGGTACCTTTGTGGGCAAGTGATTTGAATGTTAATTTTAACCCGCATGCATTCTTCCCCGTAGAAGTCTTAGAGGACAATACTCAAGCCAACACTCAAGAACATACTCAAAATAATGAAGATTCGAAGACACTTCCCATAGGGAAAGCACATAATTATTAGTGGGTAGGTGAACCTTATATACCTTCGTGGTGGGATGATTCATATGGTAGGTTTACCCCACATGTTTTCTCTCCTAGAGAAGTCTTTGAGGACTCAAGTGAAGAGGACTTTGATCCTTCTTCTATGGACCATCTTGAGGAAGCTCACGTTATTAACCTTAATGATGCAATGTATGAACCATCCAATGAGGTCATGTCCTTAAACCTAGATGATGACACTTTTCCCATTGACTCTCTATCCTTCATGCATCCTGACCTTATTGATTGGGAACTAACTGAAACAAGTGACCTACTATATTTTCCCAATGACCAAGCAATGACCCAATACTTAAATGCAATTGAGCCCTCTTTCACCAATGAGTTTAATCCGAACATGATGAGAACAATAGGGGTCCAACCTCTTAATCCAAAAAGAGAAAAAATTTAAAAAAAAATTAAAAAAATGAAAAGTTCTAGTGGTGAAAACCACCATGTGGCCGTACTAGAACCAAAAAAAGTAAAGATAAAGGATGTTTCCTATGGTGTAAACCCCACTGTGGCACCTAAGGAAGAGAGGTTGGATACCCTACCAACACATGAGGAAGAAAGGTCACCAATTCTCATAGAGCCAACGGAGAAGGTCAACATTGGAATAGAATTGGATCCTAAATTCATGCACCTAGTAGCTTCACTTACACCTTTAGAAAGAAAGGATTTTATCAAGTTTTTCCAAGAAAAACAAGTGAACTTTGCATGGTCTTATGCTGACATGCCGGGATTGGATCCTAACTTCATCATGCACCATTTGAATGTTAAACCATGGGTTAAGCCCATCAAGAAGAAGTTGAGGAAGATGCACCCACATATAGCTCTCCTAGTTAAAGCAAAATTGGAAAAATTGTTGAAGGTGGGGTTTATAAGAGAAATTTCTTATACTGAATGGATATCCAATATTGTACTAGTCACCAAGCATGACAATTCCATTCATGTATGCATGGACTTTAGAGACTTGAATCTTGCATGTCCCAAAGATGACTTCCCACTTCCAAGCATAGATGCAATAATGGACTTAACAGCTGGTCACTCTATGTATTCATTGATGGACGGTTTTAGCAGATACAATAAAATTAAAATTGCACCTGAAGACCAAGAAAAGACAATGTTCACATGGCCTTGGGGAACTTTTTTTTGGAATGTAATGTCGTTTGGCCTCAAAAACATTGGAGCTACTTACCAAAGGGCAATGACCACTATTTTCCATGATATGATGCACACCTTCCTAGAAGATTATGTGGATGACATATTGGCAAAGTCACATCAAAGAGAAGACCATTTGCAAATTCTAGAAAAGATATTCACACGTTTGGAGCAATTCAAAGTGAGGCTTAATCCAAAAAAAAGTACCTTTGGTGTTCAATCCAGCAAATTGTTAGGCTACATAGTTTCCACAAAAGGCATTGAAGTGGATCCTGAAAAGGTTCAAGCAATAATGGATATGGAAATTCCAAAGAACATAAGCCAAATGAGGTCTCTTCAAGGGAAGCTACAATCAATAAGAAGGTTCATTTCTCAACTGGCGGAAAAATATCATTCATTCACAAGATTGCTACACAAAGATACCATTTTCATGTGGAATGAAGAATGTGACAAAGCCTTCACTTTGTTGAAAACTTATTTAATAAATTTGCCAATTCTAATGTCTCCTATCAAAGGAAAACCATTTCTGCTATACATATATGCAACCGAGAGGTCTTTAGGAGTTCTTTTGGCGCAAGAAGATGATCAAGGAAAGAAAGAGCAATCTACTATTTGAGCTGCACATTGATCAAGTATGAATTGAACTACACATTCATGGAAAGAGAATGTCTAGCAATTGTCTTTGCTTCACAAAAATTGAGACATTACATGTTGATGCACAAGGTGAAGCTTATTGCAAAGATTGACCCTCTAAAATACTTGCTTAGCAAAACTGCCTTAACGGGTAGAATAGAAAAATGGGTCATGATATTAAGTGAGTTTGACACTAAGTATGTAGATAGGAAGGCCATTAAAGGACAAGTGATAGCAGATCACTTAGCATAAAATCCATTGATTTCTATGTAAACCATTCAAGTGGAGTTTCTGGATGCAACAATTGTCAACGTGGGAGCCAAGACATGGAAGTTGTACTTTGACAGATCATATAGACAAGGAGGTTTTGGGGCCGGCATATTGTTGATTACCCCTCAAGGGTATAATATTCCCAAATCATACAAGCTCTTATTCCCATGTACCAACAACATAGTTGAATATGAAGCTTTAGTCATTGGTATCAAGATGACTTTAGAATGGAATATCACCGAGTTACAAGTGTATGGGGATTCTCAGTTAGTAATCAATCAAGTCAATAATGAGAAAAGATGAAAAGCTAATGCCTTACAAGACCATGATTGATGCTTGGAAAAAATACTTTGTGTTGATAATGTTTGAGAAAATTCCAAGAGAGAAGAATAGAGTTGTCGATGCAATGGCTACCTTGGCTTCATTACTCCAAAAGCCTAATCAGAATAAAAGGTATAAATTCTTGGTGGAAGAGTTGGCAAAACTAGAATTTGACCTTCCCGATACCCAAATTGTTGCATTACTTAATGGACATGACTCACCTTGGTACGGCCCTATAAATACATATCTCAAAGACCAAGTGTTACCTTTAGACCAATCTTGAGCCCAAAAATGAAATTCCATCTGACAATCAGCCCGTTACATTATCCTCTCCAACACATTGTATTGAAAATGTCTTGATAGAACTTTACTTAGATGTCTAGAGGAAGAAGAGTCTAGGGTAGCTTTACATGAGGTTCACAAGGGCATTTATGGGTCGCATTCAAGTGGTTTAAACGTAGCTAATAAGATCCTTCACATGGGGTATTTTTGGAAAACCTTAGAGAAAGATGCTTGTCACTTTGTTAAGATATGCACTAAATGTCAATATCATGGTGATATGATACATGTACCAGCACAAGAATTACATCCTTTCATTACGCCTTGGCCATTTTATCAATGGGGGTTTGACTTGATTGGTGTGATTTATCCATTGTCACCCAATGGGCACAAATACATCATCACAACTATGAAATACTTCACTAAATGGGTAGAGGCCATTCCTTTGATCACCACTATGGGCAAACAAATATCCATGTTCATCCTTAATCACATAATTTGTAGATATGGTATTCCTTATGCCATAATTATCGACAATGGAAAACAATTCAAGAACAAAGATGTGGATGAACTTTGTGATACTTTCCACATTACTCATCTCTCTTCTTCCATTTACTATCCACAAGAAAATGGACAAGTTGAAGCTTCAAATAAGAATATCCTTAAAATCTTGAAGAGATCAGTGAACAAATCAGGAAGAGATTGGCATGTACAAATCAACCTGACTTTGTGGGCTTATAGAACTATCATTTGAACACCTATAGGAGCTACACCATATTCATTGGTTTATGGAGCCAAAGCTATTCTACCTTTGGAGGTTGAAATCCCATCCCTAAGAGTATCATTGCAAGGATTAATAACAGATGAGGATTATAGGGTTGCCTGACTTTTACAATTGGAATTGTTAGAAGAACATCAAGCACAAGACTATGAACATTTTAAAGTCTATCAAAATAGGATTTCAAGAAACTATAATAAGCATATCAAACTAAGAGTCTTTCAAGTAGGTGACTTAGTGCTAAGGGAGAACCCTAAAAATCAGGCAGAAAGAGAGAAGGGTAAATGGGAAGCAAATTGGCTTGGTCCTTTTGTCATTGTTTCTTCATTTGGAATGGGGACTTACAAATTAGCCAATTGTGATGGAGAAGAATTACAAGAGCCCATTAATAGCATCCATTTAAAGATGTTTCATACCTAATCAGAAGAAAGAGTATTAGATGTGTTGAGCATCATTTTTACATGAAGACAACGACTAGGAATTTGCGTGAGCAACTTCCCTTCTTGGAAGACTGATGGAATCAATCTCAAGGTTCCTTCCAAATATTTTGAGGATAAGTAGGAATGGGGGCACTTCTACCCTATCTTTGAACATAGTCGGCCTTGTCTCTGCGACATTTACATTGGATACATTCCTGGTATTATTGCTGGATGATTCTAATTTGGAATGATCCAAGGACTTCAGGAGAGCCTCTCTTTGAGTGGGACAACTTTGTAGCATATCATACATCGACATATTTGTTCTAACTTTCTTTAGTTCCTCTACTGCGTTGTATTTTTCATTGGCCCAAACTAGATTTTTCAACATAATAGGTTGATGTTATGTTGTCTAAACAATAGTGGCACCGGGTCCCCTCGGGGTGTAGGATTATTGCTGGCCTTTGGATCAGGTGGAGTGGGCTGCATACTTGGAGGGATGTCATCTATCAAAGGCTCTCTTCTGCTTCTCAAGTTATAGGTATTTTTGTTGTTTTTTTGGAAAGCATGGACTTCGAAATACTCTGGTTGGTTTTCTTGATTGAATGGGAAGACAAAATCTTCTTTTGAAGCGTTATTGACTAGAGTTCCATACAAAATTGGATCATATAAATCAAAAACCATGGTACTGAAGTGGGCCTAGGAATTCTCAGGATCCTAAGCTTGTTGATTGTCAGACTCCCCCCTATATTCACAATCCGGTTGATGCATGTTGGGACCTTGGGTATAGTTGACTTCTGACAAACTAAAAAAATTGGCATTGTCTGTGGGGATACTACTATTATTCAGACGCGTATTCCATGTCTTATTTGTCCATTATTGTCCAAACTATTTGTCTTGAGAGCCATTCCCATAACCTCCTCCATTGTTATTATTGTTGTTGCTATAATCTCCATAATTATGATTCTGATTTTGAGAGTAGGTATTCAGGATAGCAGCTGGGCTTGGGTAGTTTCCTTGATTCGGAGTTGGGTTGAGCTTCATCCAGGTAATCTCTCTGGTCAACTAGGACAACATCTTCTTCATGGCATCTAACTCATTTACTAGAGCTTGATCTGGTTCATTTGGGACAACAACCTTTTGTTCGCACAAGGCAGCCCTATGCATATCATATCTCAGGTATGTGATGGCCAGTGGTGGGGCAGCAACATACGGAGCTGATACTGGATTGATCCTTGGGGCTTATTGTATTGGAAGTTGATTGTTTGCTGCGAATGGACCATTCACAATAGTGTTCCCCAATGTTGGTGGAATACCATAATTCCCACCTGCTTGTGGGTCCATTTGTTGGGTAAACAAGATAGCTTCATTGCACACTTTCTCCAAAGTGTTAATATCTCCCGGAGGCAACCTCTTCAAGAATATAGATGTTAATGGGTCTAAGGCATGAAAGTATACTCGTATGGAAAAGCCAATTGGTACAGTGTATGGAGCCTCAAGCTTCTTATACATCTTGTAAAAATGATGATTTAACATAGCGATCGATTCATTGAGGTCCTTTCTCACTGAGATGAACTAGTGATGAAGAGTTGTCAGATCCACATACATCTTGAATTGATTTAGGAACTTTTTTTTGAATTCCCCCCAGGTAGCAATGGATCCTCCTGGTAGGTTTAGATACCAATTCTATGCAAACTCCCCCAGTGTGTAGGGGAAGAGGTGGTACATGATGTCTTGATGAGAAATCTCTTTCCGATTGCATACTTCCTTGAATGCGTGAACATGTTCTTCCATTGTCCTGGATTCTCCATAGATGAAACATGGACAAAATTTTTTTGGATTTTTGGGTAGCTGATGAAGCTATCCTTGCAATTTTAGTGGTGAACTTTGAGCATTTGCAAAAAATTCTATTAGATCTGGTGGTGGAGGAGCAGCAGGCAGGATAATAATGGTTGGAATTGGAGGAAGATTTAGATGATCCACAGTATCCTCTTCGTGCTTTGTTTTGCTGTTGTGAGGTCTGCAAAACTCTATAATTTCAAGGAACTCCCCTTTGTTAGGTGAAGATCTAAGGACTCATTGAAATCTCTCAGGAGAGAATGATCCAATATTCTGGGGTGTCCCTTTTGAGGGCTCTCCTTCTAGCGCCACTTTTGTTGAGTGTCATTTTTATGCAAAGACAATGACTAGGAATTTGTGTGAGCAACTTCCCCTCTTGGAAGACTGACAGAATCAATCTCAAGGTTCCTTCTGGCTGGGTCTCAATTGCTTGGATAGCTCAATGGAAGACAAATGTGAATTTGTTAACAAGGAGGCCTTTGTTGGTTCTTTTCTCAAGGGAAACTACAAAATAAACTTTAGGAAACCAAAAGTTCTCTCTTTTTTATATGATTTTCAGATTTAGGAATGAAAGCAATGCTAATTTAATTAATCTACTAAAAATAACTTGCAAGGAAAGTTAGGAGATGTAGGGTAACAAGAGATTTAATTGAAATTGTTGAAAAAGAACCTAATGGATATATGCTAGCATCACACCACCATACAAATTAAATAACCAAGAAGATGAAGAAACCCACAAAATAGAGATCAGATCATGTCACAATCTTCAGCTGAATGGATGCAATCATTAATGGATTTGAACAAATGTAGACGTATGATAAGCCAAAACTCATCAGATCATGAAGCCACCCCAGATGTGCGCACACATGAGACAAGTTAATCTTCAAGCACCAAAGAATGACCTTCTCATAAATTCGTCGCAAAACAGCAATGTAATACCAACAAACATTGAACTAATAGATCACAGACTTAAAATCATTAAACAACCAATTGGCTCTTTGAAATAAAGAATGAGCAATTCACACATTCACAAATTTTGCATAGATAGCAGATAAATCACACCATGAATGAAGCACCAATTTTATCTATTGTATTAATCATCAAGTCAACCCTCATTACATCATTTTATTACAATTTATAGAGCTGGGCTCTTATTTTCATAGCTAGGGTTTAGCTGCAACTAAAACTTGAAAGTAAATTTAAACTAAAGCTTGCATTAAAGAAACTACTTCTAAAGCTTAGTTAAACTATCCTAGCATGGAATTAAACCTTGTGCATTACAAATCTTTGAATAAATTATGCATTAGATAACTCAAAATAGAGCTGGAACTTGTGCATGCACTTGATAATATTCATGTTTCTACCTTTGATCCTTAGCTCTGGCTTCTCCATGTGGACCCAACTAGAAGAGATCCCAAAATCATGCACAAATGATCTCAAAAAGGAAGCCCAGGAGACTGGAAAATGATCTTTGAGATAACTCGAGTTAACTTTCAAACGTGCCAAAAAATGCCCAAATCCTGACTGTTGGTCCGAAAAACTCAAGACCCAAAATTGACTAAGTACTAAGTCCTCCATCTCCAAAATTTTGGACTTGCAGACTTGTCAGAGGTTGAAAAACCCACATGGCCGAAATGCTGAAAATTAGGCTCTGGAAAAATGGCTAAGTGTCAAAACTAGATTTTATGTACACAAAATTTGGCTAGACTCAGACTGAATGTTCACTTGCTGGTAGACACTTTTGGATGTGCTTTCTTGAATCTATCCACTATCTCTAGCACTTCATCAAAGTCTGGCATCTTGATCCCTTGAAGGATCTCTTGCTGTCTATCTCAGAAGTCAATCAACTCCTTTGCAAAAGCTTTTATTTCTTCTTCACAAGATAGTATTTTTTGAATTTCCTCCTTTTGGTAAAACATCTGCTGGAGGTCTTCCTTAGTCATCACCCCTCGGAATATCCCTAAGTACTGATTGATAATATCATTTACCAAATACATAGTCTTCTCATCATCTTCATTAAATAGATCCAAGTCGAGACCCTCAAAGAACTCCTGCAACTCTTTTGTAAAAGCATGTTATCGTCTCTTCTCTTATTTAATCTTTTGAGAACCTTTTCAAATACGGCCAATGCCACTGCTATCTCTTGGATCCATTCTTCAAAACTATCCAATTTTGATCCTTCATATATCTTCACCAAGACCTAGAAGCATTGCTTCCTTATCATTGTTAGCTCGTCCAATACCTTTTGCCAGTTTAAGATCATTTCTTCTACACCATTCTCCTCACTCATGATTTCCACCAAGGAAGTTATTCCTGCCAAAATGTTTTGAAAGGGCCTCAAAATCCTTTTGAGAGAAAGGCTAGTGAATTGTTCAAAATCTAGCTTCCAATTGGCATAATCCTGTACAAAAGAATGTGGAACATCTATGCTTATTTCCCCTCTCTTTTCCAAAATTGCCTGTAATGAGGCCTCGAGATTATCTGGGTCAATTGGACCCACTATCTTCAAAATGAATCTCTTCATGGGCTCATTTTCCTCTACTAGAGCTTTTATTCTTTCTTCATCTTTATCCATGAAGCTGAGAGCATGCTTCAATCCTAAAGTGGCCAAGGTTTTTCTACCTTCTCTAGTGGGCTCCCCCAAGTCTACCTCCTCCAATACATAGTCATCTGGAGTGATCTCACTTATACTAACATCCATTGTGGGAATAGCCACCTATGCTTTCCACCTACTTGCTACGTCTTGCGTTACATAGGACAATGTTCTAGCTCAGGCAACCGATGTCATTTGTTGGAAGGCTCTCCCCAGTTTGGTCACATCAACTTCATCATCAGTATATATTATGACCCTTGGTTGTACCTCTTTGGTGAACCAAGTGGGCTTGGAGAAATTAGTCAATGGCTCATATGGAGTAGCCAATGTAGAAGAAGTTGTTAGATGCCCTATTTCTATTTCCTCTTGACTTTCTTCTTCTTCTCATGTTTCCTATTCATTCCTAGTGTTTTGTTCACCTTCCTCCTGTGTGTGTTCTTCCTCGTTGGCCATCTGTTGCTCATCAGCCATTTGTTCCTCGGTATCTATTTGTTGTTTTTCTTCCTTAGTATGTGGCTCTTCTTCTACTTGTGATTCTCCCTTGTTATCTGGCTCCTCAGATCCTATATGAGCTTCTTCCATCTTCTCTTCACCAGTGAGTTATGCTTCTTTCTTTGGCTCCTGCGAGCTCTGAGGCACTAATTCACTATGGACCTGTGGTGAGGGAAAGTAAACTTGGGGAGGAATATTGAGTGAGGGAGGCATAGGAGACACAAGGGAAGTGGTTGAATGAGCTAGTGGAGGTGGAGTTGGTAGGGGAACATGGGATGAAGAAGGTTGTCAAGGAAATGGAGTGGTTCATACTGGAGTAGAAAATGGAGTAGTAGGAGGCTCTTGAAGTGGAACTAAAGGTGGAGTTGGATGTCGAGGTGGAGGTGGAGGTGGAATGGAAGAAACCAATGGGACCTTTGCAACTAAATCTTCTTTAGGAATGACCCCAATAGAAGAGTCTTTATCTAGCTCTGCAGTCTCCTTTTGGGCCTCGGCCATCTCAGCATCAACTTGTTCTTGAGGTCTTTGTTGGATATCCTCTCCTATGCCACTAAAAAGGCTCATAAATTGAGTGGGAACTTGTTTCTTAGACTCTTTAAAACCATGTAGCCCTGCAAAATCTATGAGGTTGAACTCATCATCACCAAGAGCATCCAAATTTACTGGCTCATCTTGAGTAGCCCCTCCCATGTTCTCAGGATCATTGTCCATTACTCTCCTCCTCTTCATGAATCCTGCAGACTGGGTTCTCTTACTAAGAGGGAGTTCATCTGATTCATCTTCATCTTCTTTCATCAGGGTATCCATTCATGTGGGCATCGAGCCTTTCTTTCTCTTGTAGACATGACCCTTGATTACTCTGGATGGCTTGGGTCCTATGATCTTGAACTTTGTCTTCTTGGCCATGTTGGGAGAATCATGGCTGCTGGATGAAGGCATATCTGGTGGCACAATGCTCCCTGTCATTTTGGTTTTGACCTCCTTGGAGTGCATGGCTAGACCATATGCAATGGGGTGCTCATGTCAATATACAGTTTTTGGCTTTAGAGGAGCAGCCTCTTTGAACAGCGGTTTCAATACCTTTTCTCCCTTCTTCTTTTCTCGAGAGAGCTGCTCTGGGAGTTTTTTCATCGGAACCAGCTACAATTGGAAAGGATGAGCAATCCATGATTTAGTCAATTTAACCACATGTCAGGCTTTGAATTCCATACTATCATTTTTATCTTGATCTATTTCTGCATTCAGGATAGCCCTTGTGAACACCTTATCTGTGTTATATATGGAGTCCAAAATTTTGTCAGAGTCAGCATCCACCGCCTTCTACAGAATCTTTAATGAAAGGGCACCTTGCACTAGCTCTAGACTCATCCAGCATTAATCACAGACTCTTACTTCAAAATCATCCACACAATTTTCCCAATGGTCCTCGATATGTAGTTCATGGACATAGTGCCTCCTCATTATGTGGCTGTATGTACCGATAGGATCAAAATGAGGCCTCACCAAATTGTAAGTTAACAGTGGGATTTCATCTCATTCCCAAGTCAAAGACTTGCAAATCTTCATATCTAGCACACAGTGGGGGCCAATGGAAATAGGAAAATCCTAGCAATGCTTCTTCTTGTGCTTGATATGTTCATGCATGTCAGATAGCTGTCTTGCGATCTCTAGGAGAACTACCCTATCAGAAGGGTATCTTGGTAACTTCTTTGGTGCCAGGGTGCTTCCTACCACCAGAATGTAAGTAAAGGTCCAGAACTATATGTAGAATGCCCCAAGGGCCTTTACTTTAGCTGTTGCTTTCATAAATAGTCTTTTGGCATAGTCTCCCTCAATGGAGCATATGATGGAGAATATGAAAGCATCATTGACTATTCTGAAGTTCGGGCTATTATGTGTGTAGAAACATTTCCTCACCAGTTGAGGGAGAGTGAATGGCTAGATGTTTTGTTCTCCTACTGCCCCAACTTTGATTAATCCTGGGTAACTCACCCTTGCAACTAGAAGGTAAATGACATAAGATGTCATGTGGAAATGGGGGTCTGTCTTAACCTGAACCAGTTGCTCATCCAGATTGTCACTTAGAATAGAGGACCAATCGAACCTCGCCTACCTTTCTCTTATCTTTTGGATCAAAAAGATCATCCATGGCTCCAGTTGAGAAGACTTTGGCAACCCATACACCCTATTGATTATTTTTATGGCCACTTGGATATCTTCTTGCATATATCCCCTTCTCATATCAATCCTATCTAGTTTGTTTTTGGGCAAAGGCAACATTAGATACTCATTATTGACTATGTTGTGGGCCCTTTGTATGTCTTTATTATAGAACTCCATTCCCTTGTTGATATTGAAATTGAAGAACTTATCAACCCCTTTGGGCAAATGGAAGACATCCTCAATGTTGTCGGGCCTCAGGTCCAAGAATACCTTGCTAGCACCATTCTTCACCATGTGCTCATTGGGCACATAGTTGCTGGCCAATGTATTGATCAGGTCTACCAATTGAATGGAAACTGGGTGAGCTGCCGCATTCACCAGAGAGTAGTGTACCAATGAAGTGCAGTCCTCTAAGCATCCTACTGGCTGAGCACATTTATTTAGGTAGTCATTCCAACTTACGTTCCCAATGTTCATGTCTGTTATGCTTGCATGCAAGTTGGTCACTTTGGAAGGTGGATGGTAGCCTTTGAATTGATATTTCATCGCTGGTGATGCTATTACCCTTTTGGCCATATCTACAGAGAGGAAAAGACATAAATTAGTAACATGGTAGGAGAAAAACTTAGAAAGCAAAGTATATTACAAAAATTAAGCTCAAAAGGGGCCACAAAAGGTATTTTTGGCCCTTTCAAACTTTCGAGGGTGTCGAACCTCTGAAATACTGACAAGGCTGAAAAGGTCAGAAAGGGGTTCCATTGGATCAGCTTGAAAAAACCCTCCTTCGGTCATTTCGACGAGACCAAGGTGAGGAACCTCTTGCAGGCCGATAAGGTCGACAAAGCTGAAAAGGCCGATAAGGTGCCTTAGTAGTGCACGAAGCATTTCAATGATCTGGGGATAGAGAGAACCTCGGCATGCGAAAGGCTGAAAATGCTGTAGTTTCTCTTAGTGAATCAGACAACGTGGGAGGTTTCAATGTTTTAGAGAAAAAATATATTTCAGTGTGTGACAACACTAAAATTTTGACAACTTCCCTAGAGAAAAGAAACTCCACATCGGCGATGAAAGTTTCAGACCTCAAAGGGCCAAAACTAGGGTTTCATAGTTGGGCTCGAAAATGATTCTGATGGTGAGTTTGACCACAAACTCACCAAGGGGATGCAAGGTGACTACCTTGGTGATCCCCAAGGCTAAAAAAGGTTGACCCCAAAATAACCTACACCTAAAGGCAAGGCAGAAAAGGTCAAAAAAGACATGAACCCTAAACTAGGACAGGTCAAAAAGGTTGAAAGGAAAGGACCCTAATCTAAGACCTAAAAAATAAACAAACAAGGGGGGGAAGACCACCAACCTAGAAGATGACAAACTCAAGGATGACCAGTGATGATAGGAGACCAAAACGGTGAAAGGGCAGCAAGCGACGAGCAAAACAGGCTGGAGGCAAAAGAGTGAGCACGAAAGTGAGAGTTTTAAAACCCTTTGTTCCTTATATAGACCTTCTTAACAGGTCATGTAAGTACCCCAGGAATCAGCCTTTTCGGGGGTGTTAGACCTCCGAAAGGCCGACTCCCCTACAAGAGTCAGACCTCTGAAACTTTGGACCTCTGAAATGTCTGAAAAGGTGTCATGTTCAAGAAATGAGTGCCACTCTAACTCTTCGCTCCTCTAGCCTTTTCACACTTTCAGACATCTGAAAGTGTGAAATCATGACAAGGCCGAAAAGGCCAAAAACTGACAACAAATAACCAAAGACAAAACCAAGGACAAGAAGCAAAACAAACAAAAAGTAGAAGGGGCACCCCTTGAGGCCCAAAAAGGCTAGAAAGGGGAATGTGGTTGTGGGACCACAACAAGATGAGTGTGTATCCGATGACTCAAGCATCATTTTTGTACATGAGAAAATCAAAAAGACCAAAAACATTGAGAAAAGTTCAAAATAAAAAAAAATTGGAAATAAAAAAGAAAAAGATAAAAAAAATTGAAAAAAGATAAAAAAGATAAAAAAGATAAAAACATGCCTTGGTGAAAACCTAGCAATAGGCACCTTGGTAGAAAAAAATGAAAAAGAGGAAAAGAGCAATAAACCCAAAAGGTGAAAACTTGGCAATCAAGCGTCTTTTGTTCCCTTAAGTCTTTCTGAGTTGCATGTGTACATATTGCATTTCCATCATCTCACTTGTAAATCTCCATTGCATCCATCATTTGTGCATAGTCACAATAAAACCTTTCAGCTCCATTGTTGCATTGCCTATTTGCCCTAAGTTTGTCACACGATCACATTTATCACTTGGGGGTAGGAAAGGATTGGATTTTTGGTACAAGAGGATTCAATAGTGCTACATTCGGTCACAACATTAGAGAGAGAATTATCAGAGCTTCAGAAGAGAGAGATTTTTGTTGAACCTTTGATGGATATCATTGTTCACACCCAAGTATTTTGATTCCACAACTTGATCCTTGAGCCTTCATTGACTTTATTATTCAGGATTAAAAATTGACAACACTTAAAAGATCAAAATGTTTGAAATTCTTTTTGAAAATCTTGATACACTACAAAACACTTGAAGCTTTTTGATGATCTTTATTGGCTTTTATCACATCTTTTTAGCTAATCGATGATGTTTCGACTAGATTGGCAATGATGGAGACATGATATTTTTCTTGCCTTTGAGTGACTATCTTGAGGTAGATCCAACAACTTATGTGAATTCATTTAACGACATGGTCATCAAACAACCATCGACGAATATCATATAAGGTGGAGGATTGACCTTTGCTTGTTTACGCAAATAGATACCTTGGCTATTTAAATCTTCCATATCTTAATACCAAAATCCAATTGCAACATTGAATCCATTGAAACTGGTATTCATACTCCCATAGTTGGTCATTCAACTAGTGAGGGTTGTACTAGTTTCCTAAAGGGTTACCAAAAGTGATGTAAAGGGGTATTCATATCATCATGATGTGGTCAATGATGGTTGTACTTGCTTTCCAGTCCTACACTACTCAATCATGAAAATATTTCTCCATGACATTTCTTTGCTAAAAGCTAGTGAAAAATTAGTTGCATTGCATTGCATTTTCATGTTAGATTAATTGCATGGTTTGTAGTTATTTTTCCAAGGGAAAAGGGGTTCAGTTAATCAGCTTGATAAAAAAAAAGACAAAAAAGGGGTTCAATTAAACATCATCATCCTTGGTTCAAATCAATCATGTGAGATTATCTTTTGCATTCATTCATAGCATTACTCATTAGTCATTATCCTTATATCAGAAAAATAAAAGAGAAAGGACTCATTACTCATACATCATTTGCATAAAGAGTTGCATACATTCAAAAAATAAAAAACATAGTTGCATTCATATCTATATTTCCATAATAACACATTTTGCATCCATACATTGAAAATCATAAAATATTACAAGTTCCATTATCATTTGCATCCATACATTGAAAATTAGAAAAGCATATCAAAAAATTACATGATCATTTACGTCCATCTATCTATATCATATATAAGATGCATTGCATCCATAGCATAATCAAAAGTAAATGCATCATAAAACATTACATATAGTTGCCTATAAGTATAATCTCACATGTAAACATCAAGAGAATCAAGGAAAGTATATAATCATATAAATGCCATAACATCAACTGATCCATCAAATCAGTATATCAAGATACAATGTCATCAAAAAAGTGGTATATCAAAGTTTTGATCAATAAAACATCAACATGATGCAATAAAGTCATCAATGAGGAGATCCATAATTAATAATCATGATCCTGTCGGGCCACCTGATCCATCACCAGCACCTGATCCATCTGGATCCTTGTCACCTGGTCTATCTTGTGTAGGAGGAGTCTGACTAGTGCTAGCAATACTAGGTCTCTGAGTCATAATGTTCATAAACTATTGCATCATAGTCACTACCTGATCTAATCTACTGACAACTGCTGATAAACCTACCTGTAAATTCCTCACATCCTGTGATATAGTATCCATGCTAGGAGTAGTCTGAGATGTCTAACCCATATCCTAAGACTAAGGTATCTATGAAGGCACCTGCTGTGATAGAATCTGTGTCTATTGATCTAAAGAAGCCTAATGTAACTGAACCAAAGGATCCTACCCACCAGGAATCTATCTAGCAGCATCAATATCTACCTGCCTCTTGACTCTCTACTGTCTCTGTTGTCCCTCCACTGTTACAGCTCTAGGATGAACAAACCCAGGTCCCTGTCCCTATCTAGGTCCCTAATGTACCTACCTACCATCTCTTTCCCTAGCCCTGACATGTCCACCTCATACACGTGGCCCATCTCATCCTCTACCCATAGCTCTAGGAGCTCTTTGTCCTCTATGATGATGCCTAGGTCTACCACCATCATCCCCACCATCATCTCCCTCTTCATCATCAGATCACTCATCTCTATCTGAGATCGGCTTCGCAGGATCGGTAAATCTCACAAATCTATTCTGAGACCACCACTCTTTGTACTCTATAGACATACCAGCATCTACTACATGCTCTAATATATCCCATCTACAAAACATCATCCTAGCAATCTAATCACAAGCAAACTAAAAATCAATTTAAGCCCCCCACATAGATCGCTCAGCCTGAACGCGACATATCCTGATTACTTTCATACTGTCAGAAAACTCGACCAAAGTAAAATCTCTCTATCACAAGGGTCAACCAACCAATCATCCAATGTAGAGAAAACATATAAGGGAGCTCATCATCATCCTCCCTCCAACCCTCGCAGCCCAGATATGGTCTCCAAATGACCTGATCCATATCATTGATCATGTGGGGCCAGTACTCTAACTTGCCCAAATGATGTTGGACAACCATGCTGCTATACAAAAATGCATAAGGAAAACCATGATGTCTGATATAATCTGACAATGGTCTCATAATGGGAAGATGCTCCCATACCCACAACTACAATACTACAGCACCGACGGAGAAGGAAGCACTAGATCTATAAACCACCTCATGCAAATCATGGTATAGTTGTGCTAGAATGCAAGAGACCCAATCAAAATACTAAGGCCATGCAAGCAAATCCTCTAAGATACAACCCCATCCAACATAAAAACCATGACCTCACTGATCGAGAAGCAACAATCTACCTATCAAAGCACCCAAAACTACTATCAAAGTGGGAAATAAAGAAAACTGTGCCCAAGTGATAGTATCATCATCAATAGTGTTATCTCCAAACACCCGTCTACAAACTATGCTATCATATATTGAATCATAATAAACCATCTCACCCTGGGTCAAAATGCGAAGAAATCTTTACACATCCTTTGGAGTGATGGTCATCTCCCCGAAAGGTAAATGAAAGGTATTGTGGTTAGAGTGCCAATGCTCTACTGCAGTTGTAAGAAGACCGTAGTTCAACTAAAACTACAGGATATCAAGAAGGATACTCAAGCCACACATCTCAATGATGTGGTACTCTGGTGGGGTCAACTCCTGACCAAGGTCTAGAATCCAGGATGCAACGGTCCGTATGTAAAGCTTATGAAAATGTGCATGTTTGGCAAATCAAGGGAATCATATCAGTGTTCTATATCAGTGGATCATTTTAAGTCAATCAATCCTATCAAAGAATCAGAGTATCAATCCTATCAAACCTAGTACCATTTGTTCGTGTCTCTATGTCCTGAGAATGAATTATCAGTTATCTACCTATTAGTATCCTACTATCAATTTTTCTATCCTATCAGATTGACAAATAAAACATTCATTGGTACCATTATCCTGATATCCTAATCACTTGTTTTGCTTAACTACAATAGACCTGTCTATCTTGGAAATTCAATCGATCATCCAGAGATCAAATTTTTATCAGAAAATCAAGTTTGAGAATAAAATATATATCAAAAATCCTTTAGGTGTCATTTGTCTATGTGGAGGTGGCATTTTACCTTAGGTGGTGCAAAAAATTTCATATGCGGCACTTTATTACTCATATGCGGTACTTCACATTTCACACGTCATTTTAAAGCTCTAGGCGGCATTTAAAACCTAGGGTTTCTCAAGTGAAATATCAACTATAAATTGGCATTAAAACCCTAGTTCTACGTGACATTTAAAATTGATTGGGTGAGTTTTTAACTATCCTAAGCGGCATTTAACTACGTGGAGGCATCATTTAAATTTGTGGATGCATCATTTCACAAGTTTACACGGCATTTCATATATACTATGCGGCATTTTGTAAATTTTAAACTACAAAATCATGAAATAAATGCAATAAATGCTAAAAACATTGCAATAAATGCATGAAAGAGGTTCAAAAACACTCACAGGAGGTGCATAATCCAAGGGTCTCTAATATGGACAACCTCTCTTGAACCGATGCTCTTGAATAGGCACAACCATCGTGATCAACTATCTCAGGATCAGAGCAAAATCTCAATAGTCAAAAGTACAAATGAATAGTAAATTTGGGTTTTTCAACCTATGTATGCTAATTTTGACCTAATTCTAAGCAAATTTTTGACCTAGTGACCTATATCAACATATCAATCAAACTAGGGCATTTGTTGAATCAGCATATCATCAATGTTTTTCAGAAATAAAAACATATTGGATCAACAATCAATCAACAACATCAAATGTTCCTATCAAGCGATCAATCTATTTTCATTTCTAAGGGGGCATCATAAGAGTATCAAATTGGCATCAAAACATCATTGAATCTAGGGCATCAAAATTTTTGAACTATTATTAGTGGGGCATATCATATCAAATGTTGAATCATATCAGATAGTATCATTAATCATATCAGGTATCAAATCAGGACCTAAATCAGTTGTGTATTAGTTAATCAGGACCTAAAAGTGATTAGGACTTAAAATTTTCTTTGAATCAATGCGCTACGCACATTAATCCAAAGAGGGGCATTTGTAGACATCAAAAACTGGGCAAGTGCTTTAAAAATCATTCAAATTACAAAATCTTAGCAAATGCTCTAATTCTCATCAAAATGGATCAAATCAATTTTTAAATGGACATTTATTAATCAAAATTGGACAAAATCATTTAAATCAAAGGAAAAATCAAATAATGACATTAAATAATTAAATACAAGCTTAAAGGGGTTAATTACACTATATAATTGATTTTAATCAATTAATTGTATAGTTTTAAATCAAAAATCAAATTGAACCTATTCCCTCACATGGCTAATTTAATTAATTGATGGAATTTAATTAATCCTAATATCTTTCAACAAAAATTTGAGCAACCAATGAGAATTGAGAACAAAAGCACATGGATCACTCCAAAATAGTTGAATCTCAATCACACATTTCAACTTTGAATCTCAACCACTCAAATTTGTCTTTTTGTCCAAACCTTTGAGACAACCATTTAAATTGTCCCCCCATTTAAAAACATTGCAAATTTTTTGACTCAACCCAGGCTAAATCACAATTAAATAACTCTACCCCCTACCCTTTGGATTTTACTATAAATAAGAGTCATTTTGAGAGCATAAGAGATCTTAGAAATTCATTTGCAAAGCATCATCACTATAGGCATTTTCATAGCAATTGAGAGCAATTGAAAGCATTTGAATCAATCTTTGTATCAATTTGAGAGTTTGAGAGCTAGATTAAGCATTGTACTATCATTTTCTCATTCCAGGATTGTCACTAATGGAGAATAGGCTGAGAGCTTCACTTACCAAACTTGGATAGAGAACCATGGGATGTCATGGATGTTAATTTCAATTCTTAGCTTAAATTTGTATTGTATTTTCATAGAATTGTAGTTGATTATCCTAATTTCATGAAGGTGTTAAACATACACACACACATATAATAATAAACCATGTGCGCATTCATTTGCATATTCATACATATTCACCTTCATAATTCATACATTCATCATTTAGGATACATCACATAAAGCATAAAAATCCAAAGCAATAAATGACACGTATAATGATATCACAAGAATCAAGCTCATATATATATCGATCAACAGAGTGTTAGTACAAAAATGGTGCTACTCGAGCATAGTCTATATCTCAAAAATGGGGCTACAATACATCATGATATATCAATCCTAGGTCTAGCCCTGGCCATCACCACCTAGAGGAGGTGGAGGGGGTGGCATGTTCTGCTGTGGTGGTGCCTGTGGGGGGGTCCCTATGGAACCGATGGTGCTCTAGCATACTCTAAAAACTAAAGAACCTAGTCTACTAGCTCTGGAACTACACCTACATATACTGTGTAATAGTAGACTGACTGGGCAACCTCATATCGAGTCTCTATCTGAGCCCTCGCCAACACCTCCCATAGCTCTCTAATCTCTCGATCCCTCTCAGCTATCCAAGTATCTCAAATCACCACCTATATCTGGAGATCACTCACCTCCCTCTATGCCTATCGCACCCTCTCTCAACTCCTCCGTAGCACATCCTACAGCTGTGTGACTATGTCTCTAGGAGGAGGACCCTGTGTGGCCTGATCTTGCATAACCTCATCTTGTGCCTCTATGGCCGGTGGCTGCTGTGAAATCTCTACAGTCCTCTGCCTCATCAATCTATCCTGACCTCCACTGCTACCCACACCAGGATCTATCCCCATCTGTCTAGGAGGAATGGGAGTATGCCTAGTCCTCTGCCTAGTCACCTGCTCCTATTGATGTGCCACCTACTACTACAGTGGTGGCCGGGCCACTTGCTGACCCATCCCAACTGGATTTGTAAATCAAGGGAAGGGATGTGCTAATAGATGATCTTGGTATGCTGGTGTCATCCCCCCATCAGCTACAACTACCATGTAATCCCATCGGGATGGCACTACCCATGCCTCTATCATACACCATCCCTGATCAAGTCTCACCATCCAGCCCTTCTTCACCTCATCGGTGAAGCAAGCATAGGTACAATACTCCTAAGATATATCCTGTGACCTCCCAAACTATCGTAGAACCTGTGATAGGGTAAACCACTCAATGATACTGATCGTGTGGTCGATCAAAGGATGTGAACAAAACATATGTGGTAGCTCATGCCTGGCATCATCCCAGACCTTTGTACCTACCCATGGCCGCCATGTGACTGTGACCATGTCATCCAACTGAGTCTACCACTGCTTAGTCTTACCCAAACTTGGTTGAGTCATAGGACCACCATAGCTGTAAATGTATGGCTCTAAAGGATGTCTTGTATCATGGAACACTGGCCTGCACATGGGAAGATGCTCCCAAGCCCATATCTACAGCACGAACACTCTTGCTACCATGCTTCGAGAATCCTGATACACAAGCTCGTGCATCTCATGATACATTTGTGCTAACATGCACTGGCCCCATCCATATCTCACGGGTGACCACTCTAGCATCTGCTACAATATCTGCCCCTAATCACACTCCAGTCTATGTTGACTCCTATCTAACATCAAGTAGCAGCCCAGGAATGTTGCTAACACAACTACTAATTTGTGCCTTGCACCATAGTCTTTAATCAGATCATCCCATGGGATGGCCCGACCCATAACCAGATCATCCTAAAAAATCTCTTTGAGTGCCACAGTGCCTGATCTCAGCTGTATATCATACTCCATGCGTAGCCCGTGGAAGGGTACTCTCAGGATCCTGTATATGTCCTCTGGGGTCACTGTCATCTCCCCCTGTGGCAAGTGAAATGTATTCATTTCTAAATGGAAACGCTCGACCAGTGCACCTAGTAATCTATGATTTACCCGAATGTTGGGTACATCATGTAAGTATGATAGTCCTAACCCATCTATGTGTGTGGACTTTGCATCATCTAGCCATCGCATGACCTCACCGATGACTTGGTGGTGAGATCGAAACATAATGTCTGGGAAGTCAACCTACAATGCAAGTGACAACACATGATTAGTATCTCAATCATGATGGTTTTCAAAGAAAAATAGAATTGAAAGTGTGCACCTATCCTAAAATTCCTCTCAAATGCTCTACTTGGCTAATCTTATGCAATTTTGGGTAAAAATCCTAATTTTTTGAGGCAGTTTCCTACGCGATGAAGTAGGAGCTTCCCGAGAGATCTCACTATCGTGCGAGACTTCTTATCAGCTCACGTGAGAGATCTTCCCTAAGGAGGGTTTCTCATGCGGCTTTGACGACCTCTTCACGTGAGCCTATGGAGAGACCCCATGCAAGGAAGCCCTCTTTTGTTCTTTCATCACGCAAGACCCCTCCATGGTCCACGTGAGGAAACTATTTCCTTGCATGAGTTCTTGCACGAGAAACCTAAATTTGCCCTAAAATCTACCTAGATTAGCTTGAGACCCAAGACAATTTGCAAGGTCAATATCAAGAGTTAGGATGAGTATGTGTTGTGATTATATGGTGTTTATTTCTGATCCTTGGCTGTACTATTGCTGCTATATATCAAATCTTGAAGTTGCATAAAAAATGCTTAGGAGGTAAAGTTTGGAACAACCTATGTTGTTTCCTATAAGGACTACCCCCATAACTCCAAGATGAAAAGGTTTTTTGAAAAGATTGAAAATGGGAAGTTGTTGATTGAAGAAAATGCGAAGCATGCTACAAGTTGTGGGTAATGTGGAATAGATGCTCACAAATGAAATATTATTATCAAACTACTTCATATAGCATGTACACTTTCTAGGGAATTTTTTGAGGATGGCGAGGAGAAAGATGTAACATTTTATAGGTACAATGTCAAGGATAGACATACAATTTATCTTCACAAATCATCTTGGCATGAGGATCTTGAAGATATATGTTTGTAATTGCTTGAGGACAAGCAATTTTGGGATAGTATTTGTCATGTTCCCTTTTGTTAAAAAATGGTTTTTTGTCAATAGTAACCCATTTGATGTAGGAGGATCCTTGGGTCGTTGGCAATCTTGCATCACCCAAAAATATTTCCTTTCAGTTTTGTTCTTGTTTGCTAGTCTTTGTGTTTTTTATTGCATTCTTAGGATTTGGATCATTTGCAGTTGTGAACATCAGGGTTGGTTCTGTACATTATGTTTGACTTATGTCTAGGTTTTCACCTCATTTGGACTCTTCGTTGTTGAGTTATGCTAGATTCATAGTCAATTCTGTGTGTTCTTCAAGTTCTAATGGTCAGTTGGAGTTTTCTGATCTCGTGAAGCATTTTACCGATCAATGAAGCTTTATGCCTCATATCATGATAATCTTTTATCTTTGGCCAACATTCCTCTTTGATTGTGCATCATTTCTACATCTTGGCATTGAGATCTTTATGATTTGGGTCTTTAGAGGTTAGCATCCAGGGTGGATCTAGATTTGAGTTGTAATTAGGCATGTATGCAAAAAGTTTGCAAGCTACATGTTGCAAGCCAATGTAATTTAAATCTTTGATTTTGTGATAATGTGAAGATCTATTGTAGCATGTTGATTATCAGTTATTGTGTCATGTGGTGATTGTTTCCGCTGTGTGACTTGTGTTGCATGGTTTGGACCATCTCCATTGGGTAAACTCCTGCCATGAATGCATCACCATTTTATTCTTCTATGGGTTAATCATTAAAGATTAAGGGGATTAATTATTTTAATATTAATGAAGGTCCAAATATTGTCAATATCAAATGGACATTCAAATATTAAATTAAACATTTGGAAACACCTATTGGGGAGTTGGATTATGTGCCATATGGGAAGTTTGAAATATTTCTAATTATGGCTTTCACACCAAGAGTGGATTGTGAAATTGAAATATTTCTAATAAATGATTTTCCCACCAAGCAAAAATTCAAAAGCAAGAGCGGAGTGGGAAATTAAAATATTTCTAATAATGATTTTCCCACCAAGTGCAAATTTGGATAGTAAGAGTGGAGCAAAAATTTGTAATATTTCTAATTAATGATTTGCCCACCAAATTGGCCAAGGACAAGATAAATACAAAGAATGTTTGGGAAAATGGGATATTCCTGCCATTTCTACTTTTCAATTTCTCATTGTATGAACTTCACATGCTACAAAATTATTCACTGGACACCCATTGGAGATAGGAGGCTTGTGGACAGAAACCCATGACTTTCAGGTGGATAGTGGATGAAACACCATTGTTCACATAGAGGAATTTTGTCCAAAGGTTGCATTCAAGCTTCAAGGTTATAGCAATCTCAACAATTTTCTATTGTGTTTGTTATTTTCTTTGTTCATTGTTCACAATGATTAGGTCATTTCTTCCTTTATTACTTAGGCATATTCACCAATTCATGAATTGGCATCTGTGGACGACATGAATTGAGTGCTTGTTCTTTGCGTGGATATTTTGTTTTGCGGTGCTTATGAGATTGGGGCTACATGACAAGATTTTATTCTTGGAGGCTTGTTTACTTTTTCAGGGTTCACATCTACTTTGCTTCATTGGTGGATCTCCTTGGACAGACCAACATGAAGAGATGCTCCATCTCTTTCCTGATACACTCACTACAAGAGCTGCAGTATTTCATATTGATTGGATGAGTCACATTAACTGCATTGGTGCATTTTTGTGAGCCACTTATCTTTTGGAGGTTCAAACACCTTCTATTTAGTGAAGGTTAGATGTTGTTCATCAAATACATAGTGTATTGTTGGCAATTGACTAAGTGGAGCTATTGATTTGTGTGTACACTCACAAAGTTTGTTCATATGCCTTGATCTATGTTTTCCACTTTATGTGCCAAGGTGATTTACCATCATGGTTGGATTTTACTAAATTTTTGGCTATGAGGCAAGATCATTGGGCATCGTGGACATCGTATCCTCTGATATTTGGATAGCATAGCTGGTAATGCAAGAGAAATAGTGAAATTATCACAAGTTTTGGCTCTATGTTCCTTGGTTGTGGATCAACATAAAAAATTAAGAGTCTTTGTTGTGACAATTGGCAAAGAATAACCTCTGCAACATCAGTATTATAGTTTGGATTTATTACACAACAAAAGATAAAATACCAAAGGCATTGAGTTGGTAATTACAAGGATTTGATGGATGACTTCCAGATATCTATTTTTTGGATTTTCCAGAAAGAAGGTGACTCATTCATGATCTACAACAAAGAATAGAGTTTGAGATGGACAGTGGAAGAAACCCCATTGTTCACATAGAGCAATTTTATCCAGAGGTTGCATTCGAGCTTCAAGATTTTAGCAATCTCAACAATTTTCTATCATGTGTGTTTAGGGCTTCATTAATATTGTTGTAGTAATTGTATATGCCCTTAGAGGATTTTTTCTGCTATTATTAATCTTGTATCAGGTCATAGTCTATTATTTTCTATTCAAAAATCAAACAATATCAGTTTGTAGTGTTACAGTGACATTGGTGGTATTTGGTTGTTATGGTTTTTGTGGGATCTTCTTATGAACTGGAGTTTAAATATATTATTGTTGCTGTTGTAATAGATCAAAATTTGAAATACAAGGTAGGTTATCGACTACTCACAGGTGGGTCATACGTCATAGGTCGGCTGTGACATCGAGACCGCTCGAATCTATGCAATCTCATTGGCACGCTCTCCATTTCGCTTAGAGCTCTCTAAATAGCTAAACGTCAATGGTTCAAATGAATTGAAAATGACCCCTTTTGGGCCTTATATAGGTTTTGACCTAATTTTCAAAAGTCCTTTATTTTGCACAAAAACTTCACCCTTGGCTAAATCGACTGCTCTAAATCCATTTTTGGGAACGAAATTGAAATCTAACACTCTTACATAGCTCAAAGTCACATTTTAAAATTTCTAGGTCTGGCACGTTCAAATGCTTGTGCAATCGACCTTCTAATGTCATATTCTTGACAGAATCACATCTCATCATCATTTTCTTGACTTCTTCATGTTTTTCATCAAAAAATCAACTCTAGTCAACCTTGGTCAAACTTGGTCAACTGGACCTCCAAATCACTCTAGATCACTTCTGAATCTTCTCGATTCTTCCGTAATCTATTCTGAGTTCTTCTAGATCTCCTATTTTATCTCTATCTGCCACCTATTGTTGTCAATCACTTTTATGACGTGTCATCTTTTGATTTCACTCTCAAGGGGGTAGGATGATTACATCATTGAATCTCAAATCAATCCTTGAATCTCAAATCAAAAGTCCTCATCGCTAGGGGCATTTCATCACTTGGGGCATGCTAAGTTTTTCATACCTCATGGTCAAAATTGGATGTTCCACTATCTTGAATCACTAGGGGCATATTTGTGCCTTACATCTTGTCATCATATTACTAGGTATCTAAGAAATCTAACTTAGATCCCTAAGGATCAAGCTTCATTCTGGGGATGACTCTCAAAATATCTATTAGGTATTGGGGCAATCTAACCCTAATTCCTGAAAGTCAAGCTTCATTCTGGAGATGGCTCTCGAAAGCTCTTTTTATCGGTATTGGGGCAATCTAACCCAAGTCTCAGAGGAATAAGCTTCATTCTGGAGATAGTTCTAAAAAAAATCCGCATCAATTATCATTTAATTGATGAGCATTGAGGCAATCTAACCCTGACTCCTAAAAATTGAGCCTCATTCTAGAGACAATCTTACTAAAAATGGTAATCTAACCGATGTCTTCACAATCTAACTTAGACTTCGGAGAATCAAGCTTCATTTTGGAGATGGTTCTACAACTCGATCTAATCGGTGTCTTGGCAATCTAACCTTGACTTCTGAGGATTAAGCTTCATTCTAGAGATAATCCTGAAACTCTCATCAATTGTCACTTCAGACTATTATTTGAATTAGTGTGCTACTCGCACATCAATTCAAAGAGGGGCAAAATGTAATACCCCAAAATTGGCATCTTGCTATCCTAACCAATTTTGTTGCATTTTAGTCTCATTCTATCAAATTTCTAAATCATCAAAGTCTTATTGTACTAGGCAATTATGTCTTCTGATTAACTCTACTTGACTTGGTGTCAAATGTAGAAAACCATAAATTTGTATCAATCACATAACATATTTAATTCCTAAATATTGATTATAATTAGCTAAATAAACCCTATGATCAATTAATTTAATTACAAATTCCTAGCACTTTAATTAAATTAAATCCACCCTCTTTAGCTAAAACACATGAAAAAGGAATTAAATAAATATCCTCATCTTAAAAATTAAATTTAATTATTCAAATAATGGAGAAAATCCATTTATGAGGTAATATTTAATTTATTTAATCAAATATTCTCCACAAAATCTTCTCTTCACTTCATAAAAGGAAACTTTAATTTAATTAAAAATAAAAAAGAGGAATAAAATAGTTAACAGCTTTAAAACAAACAAAAACAGGCAGTTGATTGCCTCTTTCTAGGAAACTTTCTATTCTAAACTGATCTCTCATTCAATCTCCGCCATTCGTCTGATTCAATCTCGACCGTCGATTGAACTTGGGATTCTATAAAAGAACCCTCATTTCTCATTCAAATGATCCAACTTTTCGAGCAACGAAGTGTTGTTGTATTGTTATTAGAACTCATTTGCATTCAAAGCTTTCATTCTTAGCATAATCTTCATTTATAGATTAATATATCATGTTAGCTTAACCATGCATTTCATTTCTTAATATAGTTTGCTTTCATTGTTCTTAGATTAATTTCATCATTTCTAGATTAATTTCATACTCATTCTAGATTAATCTACATTGTACTTTCAATTAAATCCTCCACTCTAGTGTTAGTCTATGGTTGCAGGACTTTCGATTCTGAGAGCAATTTCGAACCCTACCTAGATAGGAGGCAACAGGTTGAATCATTCAGATAGGTGAGATGAATAATCTCATATTCATTCTTGCCTACAACTAGTGAACAATGACTATGTTGAAGTGTGGAGCTAAATCAGAGGCCCATATTTAGTTCATACAATGACCTATGCTTTGTATTAGGAGGAGAGTTCGATGTTATTCTAGATGTTAATGAAAATATGAGCTATTCAGCATGAATCTCAATCATTGAGAGATTTTAGTGAATGTTTTTTTATAAAAATAGCTTGTTGGATATCAAGAAAAACAATGGTATTTTTACTTGGAATAATAGAAGAGAAGGATTTAGCCATATAGTAGAGAAGTTAGACAAATTTTTGTTCAAAGGAGATCTGCAACTTTTTTACAGTACCTTGTTAGCATCAATTCTTACTATAGCCAGGTCAGATCACTTCCCTGTCAGGTTGAATATTGAAGAAGAAGGAAAACCCTCAAGAAGCCCCTTCAAGTTTGAGAATATGTGGTTCTAGGATCAGAATTTCTTAGGCCTATTAGAACTATGGTAGAGAGAAGAAACCTTTGTGGCCTCCAAGATGTTTTATTTTATATCCAAACTTAAATCCCTTAAAAATAAAATTTTGAAGTGGAATAAAGAACAATTTAAAAATATATCTGAAGAAAAAACAAATGTAGAAAAATAAATTCACAATTTAAATGAAGAAGTAATTAGATCAAGAATGGATAGGGCTAGTTATCATAAAGAAAAAGAGTTGCTAGCTAAATATGAAAGCTTACTTGTAAAAGAAGAAATTTTTTGGAAACAAAAATCCCATGAAACTTGCCTTTCAAAGGGTGATAAAAAACAAAAAAAAATTCACAACACAAAAAATAAGAGAAACATAGATAGAATATTGAAAATAAAAAATTCAAGAGGGGAAACCATAGAGGACCCCCAAGTGTTAGCAAACGAGTTTGTTAATTTTTATTCTAACACCCTTAATAATTGGGATTGTTCTAATATGGTTGCACAACAACAATTACTTAATGCAATCCCAAAATTAATAACTGATAGTGATAACCACTTTCTTAATAACAAATTTGTTACAATTAGTGGTTGTCATTGCACCAAAAGATCGACCTGTTAATGCCCGATACAACCACTAGACTTAATGAAGACACAGGAGGTGGTTAAGCCATGTCATGAATCTCGAGGGGAGCGTTGACCATTTTTCCAACAATCTCCCCCTCAACATTACTCAAGGGGATTCAAACCTGTGACCAAGCTCTGATACCACTTGTTACAAGTAGGGGTTGTTGTTGCACCAAAAGGTCGACCTATTAATGTCTGATACAACCACTAGACTTATAGAAGACACAAGAGGTGGTTAAGCGATGTCAAAAATCCTGAGGGGAGTGCTAACTATTTTTCCAACAAAATTTACCTTGGAAGAAATGAGGACTTCTCTCTTTCAACTTCACCTTGACAAATCACCCAGTCCTGATGGTTTTTAGGCTGCCTTTTTTCAGAAATGCTGACACTTTTTAGGAAAGGGACTATGGGAAGCCATAGAAGCCACTCAAAATTTAGTTTGTCTACTTTATGCAATTAATAATACATTTCCTCATTCTAATCCCTAAGAAGTCTAATTATGAAGAGTTGGGAGATTTCACACCTATAACTTTATGTAACACTATAATTTACAAGATTCGTTTGAAAGCAATTGCCAATAGCCTTAAGGTATTTCTTCCCAAGATTATCTCTGAGGAACAAGAAAAGTTTGTTTTTGGTAGATCTATATTTGATGACATCATCACTACACAAGAAATTATTCACTTGTGCCAACATAACAAGGAACCTTATATGGTCATCAAATTGGACATCCAGAAAGCCTATGATAAAGTTGATTAGAGGTTCCTATGTAAATTTATGTATGCATTTGGTTCCTCTAAACAATGGATAAATTTGATCTTCAATTGTATCTCTACTCTAAAAATATCTCTTCTTTTTAATGGTACACCGAAAGGATTTTTTGACATCTCTCGGGGTCTTAGACAAGGTAACCCCATTTCTCCTTTTTTATTTATCATCACAACAGAGGCCTTTGGTAGAGTTATTCACAAGGCACATTAGGGAGGTCTTATTATGGGGGTTAAAGTCATAAAAGGAGTATCAAACATCACTCGTCAATAATTTGTTGATGATACTATTCTCCCTGGTAAAAGTTCTAAAATTGAGGCTAAAAACTACAAATATATCCTTAATCTGTACATGGTAGCATCAAGACAGAGAGTTAATGTTGATTAATTAGAAATATTTTTTCTTAGCACTAAGGAAAATGTAGAAGATGAGATTTGTAGAGTCCTTGGTTTTAGGATAGTTGATCTAGATACTCCTATGATTAGGATATGATATGTTATGATGATGCAAAATTGATTCAGTAATTCATGTTTAGGTATATTAAGATTAAATGCAAATATGGTATTATGTTATATGGATTATTAAAATGCAAGTGCTAGTTGATATGTGTTTGATTTATATCATTTACTTTGCTATGTCATTATGGTTATTTCTTGGACTACTGATGTTTGCAATGAGTGTGCAAGAGATTGATCATGGTTCTAAATGTGGGGAATAAATAGTGAATCTATGTTTATTAGTAAACCACGGTTATTTCTAGTGAAGAGACCTAAACCTCGTTGTCTTGTATTTTATTTGTAAATGTGTTGTTGAATGGTTGTATTTAATTTAGTAAATATGAATTTATGTTTAGTCATGCTATGTGTGTAATGGGTTGTAATTTATGTAGTGTCACTTGAGACATGGGTGTATGAGGTATTGACATGATTTGTTTTTTAATTAGGATAAGTATGACACCAACTAGAGGGTTAACTTGTAGAGTTCCCATTCTTACCCCAAGGTTAGGAAGTCTCTAGATGGGTCAAAGATAGTTGAACTCGTAGGTTAACTTCAGGTGAGGTTTTGGAGGGTCTGGGAAGCTTCTAGAGGGTAGTTAGGGTCAAATTTAACTACCCCAATTGGTATACTAAGGGTTAGAGGTTAAATTTTGGTCATTATGAGGCCCAAAACTCGTTAATGACACTTCTAAAATATCCCCAAAGTCAAGCTACGAGTTTAAGAGTTTGGTGAATTTGGGCAAGCCATCTCTCAACTTCATTTAGTCTTCAAACCTCATTTATGAGGGGAGGAAGATATTTGGAGAAGTTATGATACCTGAGTACTCCTGCATTTATGGTTGTAAGTTAGTGGTTGAGTAGGAGGCCATTTAGAGGGGTTTTGGTAGACTTTCTAAGTTGTTCACCCACTCTCTACTCTTAGAGACTTGCTAGAATTGGAAGGAATCTTGGAGACAAAGCTTAGGATAAAGTGGAAAAACTCTTCTCAAAATTCTCATTGCCATAAGCTTGGATAATAGGTTGGTGCTCATACTCTTTTGTTCTTGTGCAAGGTATATTAGAAACTTGGATGTTCTCTCATGGATTCCTTTTTTATTTTGTTGAAGAACCTCATTGATGTTCATGGATGTTTAGTTTATTTTCTTGCTATGTATTTTTCTTTGTATTGAGTTTCTTTTTGTTTGTTTTTAAGGGTGTTTTCAAGGCATGCTCACCCTTGAGAGGGAAGAGTAACCTTGAGGGGTGAAGGGGTAAGTGACCGCCTTTGCTAGTGTAGAGCCTCCTCATGTGTGGAAGGGATAAACATGGATGTTTTGGTCTCCATGACGCTAAGTTTTTCCTATAGAAAATTGGGGGCTATAAGGAACAATATTGTATTGAAGCCATGGTTTTATTGTGAGGAGGATTTTGGAAAATAATTTTTTTTGAGCCCATGTGTGGCAAGTTTATTTCCTTTATATTAACTTGGCTTCTCCTCATGGGTATGGTCCACTTTCTTCCCATTTTTAATGTTTTTTTGAAGGCCTATGTTTATGCCTTGGTTATGGAAGTTTTATGTGTTTTCTTGTTTGAAAAGCTATTTTTAAGTTTGCTTGTTTGTACATGTCCACTCTTTACTCCCCTAGCTTGGGGGTGACCTTGTAAAGGCCTAGGTTGGGAGGTGAGTCTCCATGGTCAAACTATATTTTTATCTAGGTTTATGCTTGGATTTCTTGGAAAAGCCTTGGATGCAGTTTTGTGGAGTTCTCCAATTTTAGTGTAGTTTTTGTGTTCCTAGCCTTATGGCTAATATGTATTTCATGACTTTTGTAAAGAAGGATATGTGATGTATTCATAAAGTTGTATGTTGTAAGAAGTCATCTTAAATAAATATATGAATGAAAGGTTTTATTCAATTTCTTGTAAAATGATGTATCATAAACCTTGTTTCCTAGTTTTAAATTAATATGTGTAAATTTATTAAAGTTTAATTTAAGTTCTTTATTTGCCTCAAAGAAAAGTTTATTATGGTTAAAAAGGAAATTAATAGTTCATATTAAAATGTGATATTTACCTATCCTCTTGAAAGAAAGTTTTCATTCAAATAAAGTTAGAAAATTATTCCTATATTCTTTAATAGGTCTTAGAAATAAAATTTATTCTTATTAAAGAAAAATAGGCATTTGATTAAAGTAATAATATTTATATGTATATATATCCAAATGGAATATACATACATATAAATAATTATTATACAAATTTGGTTAACCATATTCTATTATTTGTTAAAGAAATTAAATCTATAAATGTTTTCTTTATTGTCATATAAGATATATTTATAAGTAAAAGTAAATATATACAAATATTTATATATATAAATTATCTTAAAAAAGAAGAAGATAATTTACATCTCATGAGCATATTAAAAATTTAATATAAATCTATTGAAACAAAAAAGAAACAAAATCATTTTTACTCTATATATATATATATATATATATATATATATATATATATATATATATATATATATATATATATATATATATATAAGTTTTATTTTGATCAAATCTTTGTTTGAACAAAGTTTTATAAATTAAAAATAATATATATATATATATATATATATAATAAAAAAATAAAAAATGGGACGGGGGCTAAATGCCTCACTCCATCCCCCCCTAAATTTATGGGAGGCTGTAGGCCTCAAGGGTCTATGACCCCAAATGAAGTTGCAGCCCCTTTGGGGACTACAACCCCATATGAGGCCGCAGGCCTTGAGGGTCTGCAACCCCATGGGGAAGGTCGCAGCCACCCTTTGGACTCGGCTCCCCTCCCCAATTTTATATAGGGTTTTCAAGCATAACAATAACAATTTCATTTTTATAAAAAAAAAATACAAAAATAAAACATGTGCAGTTAATAAAAAAAGCTTAGTCACAAAGTTTTATAAAAGAACAATTAATGAGTATATATATGTGTATATATGTGTATGTATGTATGTATATGTATGTATGTATGTATATGTATATATATGTATGTATATATATGTATGTATATGTATATGTGTGTATATATATATATATATATATATATATATATATGTATATGTATGTATGTATGTATGTATGTATGTATATGTATATATATGTATATATGTATATATGTATGTATATATGTATTTATATATGTATGTATGTATGTATATGTATATGTATATATATGTATATACATATATATATACATACATATATACATATGTATATACATATACACACACATATACATACATATATATATATATATATACATACATACATATATGTACATACATACACATACATATACATATGTATATATCTACATACATACATGTATATATACATATACATATACATATACATACATACACATATATATACATGTATATATATATATATACATATATATATATATACATATACATACATATACATATGTATATATCTAGATACATATATACATATATACATACATATATATATGTATAGATATATATGTATATATATGTATGCATGTATGTATACATATGTATATGTAC